>OW152841.1:2267500-2705609 GCA_933534255.1 Iphiclides podalirius | reverse complement strand
GTCTCTTTTCAAAGGTAGATGAGCATTATTCCCTGTCATATAACACATCTGCATAGTGACATCAGTAGCTCGCATGGAAAAGCGACAAATGAACAACTAATGTCATAGCGCAATACCAATACAATTTATACAGATTACATTAAATTTATATAACTAATATTATAAACTGAGTATGTCGTCGCCATAGCGAGTCTCGAGAGTTCTGACCCAGAAATACTGTTTTCGCGCCCCTCCATTTTAATGGAATTAAAGGAAAAAACAATCGCAGTTTAATTAGCACAAAGCCTCGCATAATAAATAGCTAACATATAAATAAATTAATATTTAATAATCACATACCATATTAATAATATCTGTCTTAAAGCGGAGTCGAGCTTTAGTAAACTTTCATTTCCTCGTGGAAATAACGAATCGAAAAAAATTAAAAAGGTATTATTTTTCCAACAAGGAATTTTGCAGAAAATTTTAATTAGTAATATGTGTAGAACAAATATTAAAAAAAATAAGATCTGATACCAGTGGTTTTTATATACAATGCACTTGCTACAGAAATAATACAAAGATCCCAATGGCTGAAACTACATTGAAAGTGTCTTTTAGATGTATTAGTGTTATTTTAAGTAATCAAACAACCGGCATCTTGTTGTCTGTGGTGGCTTGGCACATCCTTAAAAAAGTGTCGTTAATTTACCGTGGATATTAAATTCCAATACTTTTACAGCAATAATAATAAAAGCTTTAGAAAGTAAGAATTTTTTAATGGAGATGGGAGACAAGCAACAACAATACACAGACAACAATAAGACTATAATTCCTACTGACTGACGTTTTACAAACATAAATTTCACGTAGACAAACACCCAGTTCCGAAACAATTATGAGTTGGTCTCACAAATAAATGTCCCGTGCGGGAATCGAACACGCGACCCCTGACGCCGAAGCCAATACCATAATGACTCCGTAATCGAACCGAATCATTAAGAGCAAATATAATTACTAAGCAAAGTGACTTTATGCGTTTATTACCTACGGAAAGCTACCAGCAAGATTTATATTTAATGCAATGAGAAGAAATGTAACCAAAAACCGAAAAAATTACAGGAACCGAAATTTTTCATCATATTCAATCTGTCTTTTGATAATCACTAACATAGTTTAAATTATAAATAAATTATAGACTTAATACTTTCAGTGATGTGCCAAATATTTAATCGTAAAGATCGTATCTAATACGATTACGATAGCGATTCACTAAAAAATTCAGAATTATTTCAATCAGTTTATATGAGTTATCGATTAAAACGTAAAACAAACATCTTTTCTTCTGTATTTCGTATACATGACACAAAACTATGATAATAATTACCAGTCTTGTATAATAATTAACAGAAAAACTATTTTATTTATAATAATGTAATGATTATAATTTACAACTCTTTACGTTGTTTTTAAGAAACTGATAATATCCGGAACTACAAAACTAAACCAGTTTCAATCTGGACGTAAGACAGAACTTCTTTTATTTAATATTTTTTTTTTATTTTTTAATAGAAGTCTCAACAAGCGGGAGAATTTAAACTTTATTTGGTTGTCATGAAACCGACAAGACAGTCAATTTACAAGTGTTACCACAGCGAAATATTTAACCCCTGGATAAGATATTATGTAATCTTTAATATATTTCACCACACTGCAACCAAATATTATTGATAGTCTACAACGACGGTACTAAATAGCATTAAACGAAACACTAGCAACATTAAAATGTCTTTTAATTGACTAGCAACACTGTAAACCTACCACCGAAATTAAATTATATTTACAAACTGCTACATACAAGAAGAGTTGGAGATATGGAATCAAAAGTAGTTTCCAGAAGACTAATTACTGTAAAAGTTGTCTATAAGTGGCAAAGGTATAATTGACATTAAAAATATTTTTATTTATTTGAACTGTTTTAACTAATTTATCGCTTTTATTTTTTATTCCTTTTTAACACGGGTATAGTGATTGTGTAAATAAAATATTATAATAATATTTTTTGCTAATGACATCATTATTTGTATATCAAGTCAGGAAAATAATATGTCATTTTTTGCTAATGACACTTACATAAACATTATTAATATATCAAGTCATGTCCAAACCGAGAGTGACTAAACCCAAGGTGTAACATTTTAACCTCTGTTGAATATTTTATATCATAATATTTATGTTCTCGATGAGTAAAAAAATGCAACTAAAAGAAGGTAAGAAAATCTGCCACTATAACTAGGTTTTAACCACACTTATCATTTCTTTTTAATGTAAAGTCTAATAATCTCTTGATGAAAAGTATTGCTCCCGCTGTAGAATAACATTGATAGATAGAATAACTTGTGATGTTGCGATATATCACATAGACAAATCACACTAAGAAGACATCTAGTTCTAGTCAGAATCATCTTTACATGATACAAATACTTCTCTTATTATGTTAATCAAACCAATGGCCAACACTACCCAAATCTATATCTCCGCCACTGGACATCATTGTCAAAGTTTGAATCTTCTGGAGTACTCCCAACTTCTCTTCACTCAACTCTTCTCCACTCTATTCTCTCTATGTTCTCCTATTCAGAACACCTTCTTGCTCCGCTGAGGCAGTATGGAGTCCTTCGCGTAGCTGAAGAACGTCAGCAGGCTGTAGCGCTTCGCCTTCCGCGACAGGTAGTCTGTCACGACGTTGTTGTCACCTGGAACGTCAAGGCTGTTGTGATATAGATGTCGCGTACAAGGCGTAACACTTAGCAGTACAAATAGGCAAATTGGTGAAAATATTATATCAGCCATCAAATGATCTTAGTTAGATTTGAGAGGGAGAACCGAGATAAATATAAATATGAATTAAGACAAAATTGAAGTGAGACGATTGAATTTGAGATTGTGGTGGAAAAAATATTCTTTCTTAATAAAGTATATTTAAACATTAAAGCACACGCCGTAGGGGTTCAAACACACGATCATTGAACGGAAATCATAATCCCCAGCCACAAAGTAGCAAAAGTAATTTCAATCGATCAAATAATTTGTAAAAAACCGAACAAGTGCGAATCGGACTCACGCACTAAGGGTTCCGTACCATTATCTACACAGCCCCACTTAAATATTTTATTATTGTTTTTTAGTATTTGTTGTTATAGCGGCAACAGAAAAACATAATCTGTGAAAGTGTTAACTGTCTAACTATCACGGTTCATGAGATGCCGCCTGGTGACGGACGAGCAGACAAACAGGCAGCGAAGTCTTAGTAACAGAGTCCCGTTTTACCCTAGGGTAAAACGGAACTCTATATCTCTGCTAGTATGCTCCTATCCTAGGATATGGAATCCTAAAAATCTGATATTAACACACATTATTGTATTACAACTTCACATTGTAAGAAAAAAGTTAAGGTTATATCCAACGGTGCATGCACTCACCGAGAAGGGGCTGCCTCTCTCCAGTAGTAGGCAGCACATAGTCGTTGGCGGAAAGCGAGACGAAAAGTGCGAAAGGCACCACCCAAAGACACAGGGTGAAGTAGGCCAAGACCTGCAATAATAGTCATGCCAGTTAAATAGAATAATTAACGTCAAATTCACTTCAATTCTCCAAGAACACCGTTCGGGTAAGCACCAAAGTGAAGCATTTCGTCTAGTGAGTGAGGTGGCCGGGGGCACACTTTATCAAAAGATGGCAATGCTAGTGGCGATATTAAAAGGATATACAAATAATGATGTCATTAGCAAAAAATATTATTTTATTTATAATAGTACACAATCACTATACCAGTGTTAAAAAAGGAATTAAAAATAAAAGCGATAAATTAGTTAAAACAGTTCAAATAAATAAAAATATTTTTAATGTCAATTATACCTTTGCCACTTATAGACAACTTTTACAGTAATCAGTTTATTAAAAGGGGGCAATGCATCAGCAACCGGGGTGTTGTAACTATCAATGCGCGGCAGTTATTACTTAACATCAGGTGAACCACCAGCTCGCTTTGGCAAGGCAAAATTTCACCTCCAGACACCTTCTCACATAAAAAAAATTAAGACAGTTGGATACTCACCTCCATAAAAGTGTAATACACACTTCCGAAGTACGCAAATGCCATATAGTGATGAGCGACAAGGTTAACTAGAGCCGCAATAAAGGGGAAACTTGTCACCCTCACAGATGGGAAGTTTCGCAGCAACGCACAATGCAGCAACTGTTGAGTGAGACCGAGCCCATTGAGGTAAAGAGGCAGATCTTCAAACAATATAAACCCGATGTGGATGCCAGCTGTGATCTATAAGTAAAAAAAAATCCTTAAAAAAGATGGCAAAGAATTCGGCAATTATCATTATTTCTGTTTATCATAGGCCTTATCATGAAGTTCTTTTGGGCAGACCAATGTTCAAAAGTGGACTCAAACGGCTGAAATGATGATGACTTTGGTGTTTATCAAATACCAGAAGTGGCTGCTGCGTTTCTCCAATAAGAAATTTATGACACCAAAATAAATGAAGTAAAATACATAATCATTTTTTATATCATTTATCATTTATTATATCAGTATACATATGTATAATGGATGCATTTGTAAATAGAAGGCTACAAATTAATGCACTGTTTTTTGAGCTTTTAAAAATTTTCAATCAATAGAAAAATTTCTGTTATAAAATAATTCATAAGTAAAAATTGATGCAAATTCTTATTATTAATAGCAAAACGTAGACATAACTCGTTATATTCACGAATAAAAATGCAAATACTTACTTTTAATACAAAAAAAAAAATTAAAACTTGTAGAAAGTCTATCATTTTATTGACTTTATAACATAGATACACAGTACACCTAACATGGGCTAAAGTCGGGCTCCTTGATATATAAAAATGTACACCTAATGAACCTGTTAGTTTGAGGTAAATTAATGTTGACCTCATTTATCCTAAGTTATGATAATCCATGATGAGGTCACACTTCAAAGGGCTCCATTGTAATACATATACAAAATAAACCCGATTGGACAGTTTGGTTAGATGTACATTATTATTAATGTACATCTAACAAACCATATTATCTAAACACATTTTCAAGGGTGTATGAAGAGGTGCATGTGCTAAAATAAGCTTAAAATCTAGTTGTTCGATTTAGTTAAGCATAAGGATCATTCAAGTTTTGGGCCCATTGCATTTTAGCACATTGTAATAAAAAACAAATAAAATTAAACAGACCATCTATAACTATCTAATAACAGGTGATTAATAAACAAACTATAACTGTAAACAAATATAAACTGTCGATTTATATAACTATCTACATAATGTAACTTTAAATCGTATTACTTACAACAACCATCCAAGTGATAACGTATTTTGCCATCACAGAGTATTCCTCTACTATTTCTGCCAAGTAGTACAGTCCGGCAGCTGTAAACAGAAAACAGAGGAATATGAAATAAAATTATTGTGTAATTATTAGTACATATTGCAAACAAGATGTTTTGTACTTAACGAAGTACTGTTTGAATAGATCTTACCCGTAGCCGTTACAACAAACACAACTTGAACTGCGATCGACAAAAAACTTATTAAATATAGGAATAACATCTTTGTTATTTGTTACTAAACCTTTTCCTTTGCTATTCCTATTGTTATGATTACAAAAATCTATTTTTTAGGTTATCACGTTGTCATATCAAAAACAAAATTGCCAGTTTTTAGAAGCATTATTTTAAACGTAAAGAAAGAAATGGTAATGACCATTCTACCTTAACTATGTCGGACTTATTAATTGAAATTTGATTTTTAATTTTATTGTTTAATAACGTTTTACAACGATTATTCGAATGAAAGATGCGTTGCTATATGAAATTTAAATTTTTATCTTGTTATTTCTGCACTTTTATAAATTTCAATGTTTCATATTAAGTCAACGATCAAGCGATGTTAACCGATTTTTTGTCAGTAAAATTTTCACGGTATTAGTCTACGAGATGGGCCCAACATTGATATAGATGGTATTTTAAATGAAAATCCATATTTTTGCCTACCTTTAGGCAAACGATCGTAATACATATTCGTACTAACACTACTTAATCATACACTCTTCGATCGTCGGAAATTACGTGACCGCTGGTGGCCCTGCGATCTTGCTCTACTAATACTACTAATATTAAAAGCAATAGCGTAGAAAAGCTACATGATGTTGTAACGACCTATTAATAATAATAAATATTATTATTAATTAGTCATAATAAAGATCAATTAAGATGAAAATAAAACGTTTAAGAACGTTTAATCACAATAAAAGTTAATAATATATACTTAAATTAAAGAAATATAAGTGTTAGTATGAGAAAATGATATTACCAAAAATTGATAAAAAATAGTTAAAAATCACTTAAAATACTCAAAAAAGGATATTTATTAAAAATATAGCAAGATACGATCACTATTATGTCCATTAAATACAATTCCATACTTAGTGATTTCTAAGGGAAGTATCATGTACCGTGCGGGAACCCCTTTGTATGTACCGCATATATGTAAGTACAGAGGTCGATCGCGACTCTTAGTACTATAGTCAAAGTACATTGTATGAACGTCCCATACCAATATCATATGGAAGTAAGGTCTAATGAATAAAAGTGATAATATGTGAAGGCTCAGAGAAAAAAATAATGAATATATAGATATAATGAAGAGCAATGAATGACTTGGGACTTTATAAGACATATTACTATGGAGTTGCGTGGTACTTCTGTACGACGATATGGTCTACGGTAAACGTGGAACCATGAATGGATATGTCTTCAGTGGTGGACATATCATCGATAGCTGGTGGTAGTTGGCGTCTTAGTGACCATCACTATGATACGTTGGCTGTCATTCGGCATAGTAAGAGTTTTGGTGGTAGTTGGCGTCTTAGTGTGTTGCACTATGATACGTCGACTGATCATCTGACTTTGGGGAGTCTGGTGGTGGCTTGCGTCTTAGTGTATTCCACTATGATACGTTGGCTATTACTTGGCTTGGGTGGGGGTCCGTTGGTGGTTGGCGTCTTAGTGTTTACGCTATGATACGTCGACTATCATTCGGATCGTGAAAGAGTATGCTTGGACACTTCGTGTGTTCCGAGTATATTCTAAACTTTGGAGCCGAAGTTGATCGGAGTTATATTGGTGTGGTGTGAGGGTGTGCCACCTACGCGATAGTCACATTGATGCGTGCGGCTATATGCAGTAATGCGTTTTGTGGTATTTGCGGGGTGATCTGCGCCTAATATCATTGCATCGTATGATTCTGGTTGACGGAGGTTCGAGGTGATGATGTCTGCTGTGTATGCGGATAGGCTGTATGTTGGCGTGTTGACCTGCGATAGTTGTATTGATGCATGTTGCATTTGGTGACATTGCGTCTTGCGACATTTGCTTGGGAGACGACGCTATTCATAATGGCCGAGTCTGCGTCTCGGTTTGATGCACATCTCAGTAGATTTGTCCAAGTCGGGTTCCTGATGACGGAACTGCAGACTGTCTGACCTCTTTATACGTTTTATCATTATTAACGAATCTCAGTAAAGTTCCCACCGTTCGAAAACGAATAATGGCAACTTGCTGGTGGGTGAGACAAACTTGATCGAAAATACACTATACTCAACGTCAGAGACACTGACAAATAAATATATGTTGCCAATTATAAACCCTTCTGATGGCTAAACATAAAAATCACAACTATGGCTTAAAAATAGTTTAGCAACTGCAAGTATTTGTGGCACTCAAATACTTTACTCTTGAGGGAATCCAGTATTAATTCCAATATTAAAACCAATAGCTTATCAACTGTAATATTTGTATCATAAAAATATTTGTTTCGTGTGTGTAATCAGTATTAAAACCATATTTTTTAGGCCGAGCAGGTGGTTCACCGGATAATAACTGTAGCCACAGGACATTGCCCATGCCCATGAGTCTTTGGCTAGCGGTGTAACCAACTTTCAAGAATAATTGAGGTTCGGTTGCCTCGGTAAAGAAGTATTTACGTTTTTGCGTTATGCACCCTTACGGCCCAATATTCTATCTACAGATAGATTTGGTTACTAGCAAAAGTTATTTGACATTAGCTCCATAATACGTATTAAAGACTGTAGGTTGGTCGGTCAAAATAAATAGTGAGGATAGCGTAAACAACTTTATATATTAATTAGACTACTTCCTACGTATAAGGACAGAGTAACGTCCTATACAAAGGATAAGAGTGTTCTACCCTATTACTGTTTTTTTTTTTTTTTTTAGGCTGGATGAGCCACTGTTGGCCTTAGGGGCCTTTACAGATCCGACGGACTTGAGGTGGCCTGGCGCACGAGGCGCCTAGCCTGAACCTCGGCGTACTATTATTACGCGTTATGGTGACTAAGCTCGAGGGCTCCCGGGGGAGCCTCGGCTCGGGCCGTCACGCTATTATTGTTACCGGTTTGGGAGGCCGCCAAGCTCTTAGGGCGCTTTGGCGGGCGCTCCATGGAGTGATCAGGCTCAAGGGTCCCCGAGAGGGGACCTCGGCTTGGGCTGTCACTCAGCACGCGTTTAGCATTCCGATTCGAGGGTGCCCGAGAGGGCCGGACCTCGGCTCGATCGGTAGCTATTATCTGACTGGGGGAATTACTAGAGCTAACATTACTACCACTTCGGAGAGCGTTGGCGCTGGGAGTCCCTATTACTGAAACATTATGCGTTTATATACAAAAATATAATGAGTCATCACAACTACATTACAAATCTATGCACTTATTAAATTACTAATACAGTTAATAAGATTGACCTATTAAATTATAAATTATTATTAAGCATGGTTTATTATATAATATTATACCAGATATGGTTCAATGTTTATTAAGTATAATTGTTATTGCTCGTATATTGAGCAGTGTTGCCAGTGGGTTGTAACATACGTCTTAAATCTATCTGTAGATCGAATATTGCAACCGGGCGTTAGGGAAGTGACCAGACGCCACCGTCTTTAAGGATGACATTACAGTTATTTGTATCAGACAAAATGGACAACCAGCAAAGTTCTGATGATGAGCGGACCATAGTCATTGATATGATCATTTAATGAATGACTAACGCGATGACGGTGATGCGACTGTAATATAATATATAAATAATTATATTCTAAGAGCATGTTCATCGATGTGACTAAGGTTCGCTCATCACCAAACGAACTTTGCTGGTTTTTCGTTTTTTCAAATTAAAAAAAAAACGGCCAAGTGCGAATCCGACTCGCGCACGAAGTGTTTCGTGCAATTATCTAACTAAACGGTAAAAAAATCATGTCTGTTATATGGGGGAGACCCCATAAATATTTTTTATTACTATCTATTGTTTAGTATTTGTTAGTATAGAGGCAACAGAAATACATCATCTGTGAAAATTTCAACTAACTATCACTCTATCTATATATCTATCAGTTTATGAGATACAGCCTGGTAACAGACGGATAGACAGCGGAGTCTTAGTAATAGGGTCCCGTTTTACTCTTTGTGTACGGAACCCTAAAAACTACACATTTCCGATGAAACGGAACCGAAAGTTACCGAAATACTTCGGAAAGATCAAATAACTTAACATAGAATTACCTACTTAATGGAGGAAATCACACTAAAATCCTTGTTTAGGCTTCACGCACGAGTTTCAACATAACGTTATATTTATAAACTTACTCCATTGAAAATCTACAACTCGCGCGCTGTTTTTGACACATACGGTGCGGTTTTGAATTTCGGAAGTGTGTCAGTGGTGTTAAATTTTGCCATGAGATAGAATCGATATCGATAAAAGATGACGAAATTAATGTAAATTAAATTTGAATAAAGAACTTGACAGCAGAACTTGAGGTACATAAGTATTTGAAGCAAGAACTCAATATATATGTATATTCGTTTTCAGGGTTCCGTACTCAAAGCGTAAAACGGGACCCTATTACTAAGACTCCGCCGTCGGTCTGTCCGTCTGTCACCAGGCTGTATCTCATGAACCGTGATAGTAAGACAGTTGAAATTTTCACATATGGTGTATTTCTGTACCGGTATAACAACTTTTTTTTTATGTGAAATGTTGCCAAACGAGCAGACGGTTCACCTGATATTAAGTGAATACCGCTGCCCATAGACGTCTGCTAAACCCGATGCAGAGGCGTTGACAAACTTTCGAAAATTGGGCTCCGGCCAACTTACTCACCAGAAGAAACGCGAAAGTATTTTACTTCCACTTTACGCCGGTCTTCTGTGAGGTCGTGGTACTTACCCGGATGAGCCTGCCCATTCGTGCAACAGCCGAGGTTGCTGCGTGGCCCTACCACCGTAAATGAAATACTAAAAAAAATTACTCCAATACAACATGGCTCCCATACAATACAACAGACATGATTTTTTGCCGTTTTTATAGATAACTGGGTGTGCCCGCGACTTCGTCCGCGTGGAATTTAAAATAAAAAAATCTAAAATAAAAGTAGCCTAAGTTACTCTTTATTACATCAGCTATCTACCAGTGAAAGTCCCGTCCAAATCGGTCCAGCCGTTTCAGAGATTAGCCGCAACAAATAGACAGACAGACAGTCAAAAATTGTAAAAAATGTTATTTTGGTATATGTACCGTGTATACATCCATATGCATTTAGTAAAAAGCGGTTATTTTAATATTGCAAACAGACACTCCAATTTTATTTATCTGTATAGGTGGTACGGAACTATTCGTGCGCGAGTTCGACTTGGCCGGTTTTTACTTTTAAATCGACTTGTTTATGTGAGAAGGTTGCAAGCGAGCCGGCAGTTCACCTGGTGTTAAGTAATAGCCACAGTCCATGGCCATTTGCAACACCCGTAGCGTTGCAGATGCGTTGCCACCTTTTAATAAAGTGGGCCCCGGGCTCCCTCACTCACCCACCAGACGAAAAGCTGTTGTATAACACCTCCATTTCACGTCGGGATCGTGCAACGGCGAACTGTTGCGTGGCCCTGCCACTAATCTAAACAACGCGAGTATTTTCTCACTTCACAATTTTTTTTTACATTAATGTTTTGAATTTTCCTTACATATTCAGATTTCCTTCATCACCGAGCACATCACGAAGGAGATGATTTTTTTATTTTATTTTATTTACAAAACATTGCCCTTACTGTAGGATAACATTATTCTGTGTTGTAGATAAGGATGTTTTACAAACCTTAATTTCACGTGGACAAACACCCAGCTCCGAAACAATTATCCATGGGTCACACAAATAGTTGTCCCGTGTGGGAATCGAACCTACGACCCCCGACGATGAAGCCTTGGCATCTGCGCCACGGCGTCATCTACTCAATGCCTGTTAAGACTTACCCTGCTTAACTGGTTTTATCCTCCCGTCCGGTTTACGAACATTTGCTTATTCGTGGTGATTATGTTTGTTCATCCGACTTCAAGAAGGAGGTTCTCAATTCGGCTGTATTTTTTATGTTTGTTACCTCAGAACTATCGACTAAGTGAACCGATTTTCATGATTTCTTTTATTCCATATTAATTTCATTGGCATATGATAAAACGAATACAGAGCGAGATATTTGAAGTCTGTTTTGTTTTTCTTTAATAAAAAAATGGACTTGTAACCATTTGAAGTATGAGGTTAGATGTACAATATGGCTATGGGATAATGCGGTTAACCACCGGTCCTCGTCCTTTGTCAGCAGTAATCTTTTCTCCCTTATTATAGATGAAGCATAATTATTCGCTGCTAGAGAACCTAACATTTCCCAAGGAGATGAAAGCGCTTACGATAATTACTTTGCGAGCTCAGTAATAATACACTCAGCGTCACAAAAATCGCACCTCTCTGAGTTTGCGCGAAAAATGGCTGTAATGGCTACAAAAGGAATTATATTTATATAAATATTGGTATGTTTGAAATGGGTATTTGAATAGCTTTACATTATTAATAAAAAATCATGAAATCATTAAAACATTTATCATTATAGAGAGTCAAAACTAAACACTGTCAAATGCTCGTTAGTAAGGACGCTAGTTACACCACCTAAAAAGGGTATAAAAGGGTCGATCTGGATGAAATATGGGAGTGTGTTCGACTACGCATCCCATTCGAGCCGGGGTGCCCCAAGGGTCGGTGTTGGGCCCAGTCTTGTTCACTCTCTACACCAATGACATGCCGCGTGTCAAAGATGTAGAACTTGCTCTTTTTGCCGACGACACCTGTATCTATACCACAGGCAGAACACCCGAATTGATCCATCGACGCCTCCAAGCCGCAGCCATCACCATCGGTGACTGGTTTCGGCAATGGAGGATCGAAATCAATCCCGCCAAAAGCGCGGCCGTCCTTTTCGCTCACAAAAAGAACATACCCATTCCACCCCGAGGTCCGGCCCTCTCGGGCACCCTCGAATCGGAATGCTAAACGCGTGCTGAGTGACAGCCCAAGCCGAGGTCCCCTCGGGGACCCTTGAGCCTGATCACTACATGGAGCGCCCGCCAAAGCGCCCTAAAAGCTTGGCGGCCTCCCAAACCGGTAATAATAATAGCGTGACGGCCCGAGCCGAGGCTCCCCCGGGAGCCCTCGAGCTTAGTCACCATAAAGCGTAATAATAGTACGCCGAGGTTCAGGCTAGGCGCCTCGTGTGCCAGGCCACCTCAAGTCCGTCGGAACTGTAAAGGCCCCTAAGGCCAACAGTGGCTCATCCAGCCCAAAAAAAAAATAAAAAAAAAAAAAAAAAAAAAAAAAAAAAATAAAAAAAATGAAATATGGGTCAGTCGTAATTTAGTCTTTGCAGTGAACACACGTGAACAAGTAACCCAAGTAAGAACAAGTAAAGATGGACACCAGCTCTGAAGAAGCCGCTCAAGTGATTGCCCTATTGCAGTCGGGGATGCGGCAGTGTGACGTTGCTCGACAGTTGAACCTGTCCCGTTTTTCAGTTCGACGGGTGTTCCAACGTTTTCAGCAGACTGGTGGTTATGTTAGAAAACCGGGATCTCGAAGAAAACGGTGCACATCAGAAAGAGATGACCGTTTCATCTTTACGAAAGCGTTTTACAAATGCTGTTGAGTTGCAACAACAGCTTCGATCAACTCGGAGAACATCTGTGAGTGTTTCTACGAGAAGAAGAAGGTTACACGAAAAGAGTTTAACAGCCCATAGTCCAAAACTTACTGCACAGCATCGCAGAGATCGCCTAGAGTTTGCTCGCAATCATTGCGAGTGGACTCTAGAACAGTGGCGGACCGTACTCTTCTCTGATGAGACGAGGGTCTGTCTCTTCTGCAATGACAGACGTAGAAGGGTCTACAGAAGACAGGGGGAGAGGTTCACACAACCCTGCTTCGAAAAATCCGTCGAATACGGGGGTGGCTCGTGTATGTTTTGGGGCGGCATTTCCGTCGACGGGAAAACGGAACTCGTGTGCGTTTCCCGGACTCGAGGTGGCCGTGGCAAGGGTCATTAAATGCTGGTCGGTACATTACTGAAATCCTGGAGGTACATGTGGTCCCGTATTAACACTAGATTTTAGTAACTTTTTTTGTATTTATTAAGTTTTTTTTTAAATTATTAATTTGCAAATTTGTACATACCCTGTCTTTTTCTTTAATTTCTCTTTCGTCTCAATTAAAATTCCCGAAAGCTAATGAAATTACCTTTCGAATGATACCCTCCAACCACAACATTGCCATTGGCCTGTTGTGTTAAAATAGTATTTAAATTATTTTTTTCGGATGTGCGATTTTTTTTACGCCGAGTGTATTTTATTCCTACAGTTCATTTTTTATTTCCACCACCGTCCCGAGTTACTTAAAATGTAGGTTTTCATTTCGGCTGTTAATTGATAGTGAAACATTAAAAAAAAATACTTTTTTACTATTTTGTCTTAAAGGTGGTCTTTTGTTTTCACAGCGCTTTTGTTTAGAGAATTCATACTGCTAACATAGTGTCTCCTACATGTGAATGTAAATAAAAAAATTTTTTTCATTACTCAGAGCAAACTTTCAATGAGCAGAGAAATTCCTGACGTATAAAATAATCAGCTTTCAAGGTCACGTCATGTACTTAAACTTTAGACGTCTTAATTGATATCATTCTTAACCAGGGCTCAGCTCAACCCCAAAAGTCTGGATTTGATTATTTGTAGGATTCTAAACTAATGGTAGCACCCAAAATATTCCGTTTTTCTATGTTTTCGTTTCAACAGCTCCGCAAAACATTGCCCTAGCTATTAAATTAATTATAATAAACCCCAAATCCTTTCAAAGAACGCGTAATTTCTGCCAAAAAATACGAAGCTTTTATTAAGTATCGATATCGACTTAATGACAGTGTACAACACTGAACGTCACAAAATTTGTATTTTCTACTCATCTATAAAGAGGATGTTCAGTTTAAAGTTTCCTAAAGTGAGTATTGTGTTAAAGAACAAAAACAAGCCGAACTATAATTGTCGTCAAATCATTACTCGTAATACTGTGCAAGTGACAAGATGGTTTTTATAGAAATTTTCAGTGTGATTCTTCTCATATCAGTTCTGTGTAATGATTCTATGTCTATTATTCCTTCGGTTCTTTCTGTACTTAAATAAACTAATGTTATTCCGTTGTCCATTCATTATTTATTCATTTTTTCATTTTTATTTTTTCATTATAATTTATTCCAGTTTCTGGGCGTGGTAATCAAAAAGACCGGCGAAGTGCGAGTCGGACTCGCGCATGAAGGGTTCGGTACCTATAAAAACGGCAAAAAAATCATGACTGTTGTATGGGAGCCCCACTTAAATAATTTTTTAAGTATATTGTTTTTTACTATTTTTTGTTATAGCGGCAACAGAAATACGTCATCTGTGAACATTTAAACTGTCTCACTATCACGGTTCATGAGATATAACCTGATGACAAACGGGCAGACAGACAGACAGACAACGGAGTCTTAGTAATAGGGTCCCGTTTTATCCTTTGGTTACGGAACCCTAAAAACGGTTAAAGTTAGGGTTATGAAGGTAGAACTTGTACAAACTTAATTGATGGCGTGGCTCTTGTTTTCCCACAGGCTCTGGGCAGACTATACACCAACTGCCAATCCTGAAGGTAGCGCCAGCAAAGTTGTGGTTCCTGGTGACAGAGCCGCCCCAGAACCTTACCCTGCCATGTTCCTTGACGGCACACCTCCCTAATATGACGTAAATACGGATTTTTTGCATTAACTTGTAAATTTAGTTCAATTTATTTCGTCAACAATTTATTCAGAAAAAAAATTGGACGAAGGTGGACTTATGGCCAAAATTTTACTTGGGGAAGAACAAAACAGCCGTTTTTTTTTTTAATTTTTTTATGTGTGAAGGTGGCGCCAGTCGAGTTGGCGGTTCACCTGATGTTAAGCGATGACCGCCGCTTATGGACATTTGCAACACCCGTAGGGTTGCAGAAGCGTTGCCACCTTACAGTAAATAACATTTTTTTTTACTTACTTGGCTGGCTCAGCGACCCAAAGAGGATCTTGGCATCCGACACGAAAAGACGCCACAACAAAAAGAATTTATAGTAAAAAAAAAAAACATTTTTTACTAATTTCTAAAGTGCTAGTTGATTTTAAGTGATGACTTTATCACGTACTTAACGATGAAGGAAAACATCGTGAGGAAACGCGCATATTTTTGAAATAATAACAAAAAAATATATTTCGAAGATACTTATGTGAAGTCCGCCAACACGCACAAGGGCCGCGTGGTGGACTTTGCCCTGATATCCTTTGTATAGAGGAGGCCTTTGCCCAGCAGTGGGACATGTATAGGCTGGTACTTTCCTTTTTTTACTATAAACGAATAAAACTTAGACGCTTGCAGCATCGAGAAAGACCTCATGTCTCTGTGTACAGGGTGGCTTTTCTTAAGGTTCAGACACAAATTCACACAGGAGGTTCAGACTCGGTTGTATATTCGTTTATTGAAATAAAACAAACTTTTTTTTTTTAAATTGCAATTCTATTCCTTAAAAAACAACTTGTTGACAATGCGGTAGTCATTCATAAATGCGCCGTATACTTTTGAAACGAACTTGTATGCGTGTTAGTTATGAATGTTATTTAGTTTAAATTAATGTAATTAATTAGAGTGATTTATCATTTTTATATAACATTATTTATGTCTAGAATTTAATTAAAAAAATGGATACACTTAGAAAAGCCTCCCTGTATTTGTCTATTTTACTTTTGCAACTCCTCCGCAGATTCCACTGGGAGAAGAATGGTAGGCCGCTGAACTTGAAACTCCTACCCGATGTCCTATCGAAGGGAGACGACGGTACCATTGTTTTCATGAGACCCGCGTACCGGGACGCCGGTCTGTTTCAGTGCTTCGCGGAATCCGCCCTCGGGGTAGCCGGTTCGACTGTGATAAATGTAAAGCGCTCCTTCTTGGAGAAGCCTGGAACGACGTTGAAGAAACACGTAGCCTTAGACCGGACAATGATGCTGCACTGTCCGGCCACCGGTGAACCGGTCCCTGAGTTCAAATGGAGGCTGAGCTCTGGCGGGAATCTGACTGAATCGCAAGACCTGAATGGTACCGTGACGCCATATGGCAGTTTATGGCTGACGGAAGCCAGGAGGGACTCGACTTATTCGTGTCTCGCGTCTTCGCCGGCTACTAGAGGCGCGGAGGTGATGATCCAGTATTATATAGATGATGAGGTGGCGATGCAGATGAAGAGAAACGAGCTGGTGGAGCTATTTGCAAGTGAGGATGTAACTGTACAGCTGGGGGACGTCGCCAAGTTCTTCTGCATTTATAAGGGGGGGTAAGTATTTTTTTTAAATAACACAATTTAAAAAAAATAACCTACAAATAAAAAATAAAAAGAATGAAGTGGACCGAATTGTGAATCTAAACCATTCTCGAATCGACCTGAAGACACAAAAAATTTCGTTTAAAGCGGTCCAGCCGTTTAAGAGGAGTTCAGTGAAAAACACACGTACAGAAGAATTATATACAGAGTGTCGTTACCACCGCGACAATAAATGAACACACATCTAACGCTACTTACCAATAATCATAAAAAAAAATATTAACGTTAAAAAGATCTATAATTAAAAAAAATATTTTGCAAACAAACTAATTAAGTAAAAAAGAAACAAAATTTGTAACATCCTATACAACTACTGATTCATACATTCAGAGACTTTTTCATTCGTTGTCACAGCGTCGTATTACAAGTCTCTCCTTCTAACAGTATGTTTTGTCTCTGTTAAATTCATTTAACCCATTATGCTTTGTGACCTTTACAAATGAACTGACGTTACAGTTTTGTACGTACGGGTGTTCTAAAATTTTTTGTTATGGGAAATTTAATAACTCTGTAAATATTGATGCTTAAAGAATGTAAATTATTAATACAATTTTAAAAAGTTATCCCCTATATGTGTGTTCAATTATTGTCGCGATGTTAAAGACACGCTGTGTATACATATAAAGATATATGTATATTATATAACATAAGGGTCGACAACAACTGGTCGATCGCTCGTGTTACAAAGAAACCAAACAGCACCCGTAGGCTTACTTATAATTTTAACCTCTATACGTTTTCTTTAACTAGCTGATATCTACAAGTGTATCTACGTTGCTTATCTATATACGTGAAGCAAAAACTTTGTACGCCTTTTTAAGAAAATTGCGCAGACGGAGGATCATGAAAATTCCAGCACTTATAGTTTATATAGAGAAGGAGTGCAGAATGCTACCATTTTTTTTAATTATGCATAAAAAATACATTAAATAAATAACAAAAACAATAAACACACTACCATGTATAATTAATGATGGATTATGGTCGAATTTCACGCTTATAAAAAATCGTTGTTTCTTAAAACTTTAATAACTTTAACATTAAATGAAGATATCAAATTTTTTGTTTAGATAAGGGCCCAATTGTCTAAGAAATAAACTAAACATTTTTAATTGAAATCTATCCAGTAGTTTTTTGTGACGCACGCATAACAGCAGTAAATTATCAGCCTATTCAAGTCCCACTGCTGGGCAAGGGCCTCCTCTATATTTTGGGCATCACTTACTACTACTAGGATATAGTACACCACGCGGCCCCACTGCGGATTGGCGGATTTCACATATCTTCGAAATGTTTTTCGAAAAGTTTTTCGAAAATATGCAGGTTTTCTCACGATGTTTTTCTTCACCGTTGAGTACGTGATAAGTCAGCAAAAAAAAAAAAAAACAATTTCATTGGTGCTGGCACCGGAATTTGAACTGGTTGCTCGAGTATATTGAATCAAAAGTGAGCGCCGGGACACTGAGCTATCACGGCTCACACTGAGCTATCACGGCTCACACTGAGCTATCCGGCAGACCTATTATAGACTCACGACTTTCAGTAGATTTCTCATTTGTTTTTCTAATCGCAAATATGTCTGGCCCCTCACAGTCCCGAACTGAGAACAATCTGGTTGAAAGATGGATTCAGGTTGAAGTACTCTCAACAAGACCGTACCTTAGTCTCTGGAAAGTGCGGAGAGCAACTCCTCATCAGAAACACCAGCACAGAAGACCAGGGCACATACACTTGTATCGTTAATAACGGCGCGGGCAGAAAGAAGACGAATTCCATGTACCTCACAGTTTTTGGCAAGTACACTATTACTAGTAGATTTTATGTAAATTGAATACTAAAAATAAGGACAAACTACATACGTCATTGTTTTGCCTACAAAAATTAAATAGGTTCTATTACGTTCATGGGGCAAATTATGCGCATGTATAGCAAAATCCCACAGTCGATACTAAGTCTGCCACTTGATCAATTTAAACACAAAGTAAACTTATGGTTAAAGCCTATTACACCATTGCGGAATATCTCGATGTCGCCAATGTGTGGAGCCAAATACTATTGATATTACGCAGGCTAAAATAAGAATATTATACCTTTGTTATATTGTGAACTGATCTTTTTAAAAGAGAGCAGCTGTTGGGTTCTTTGCCTTTTTTCTTTCTCTCTTCTCAACAGAAAGTGACGTACGAACTGTATCAATTTAAAAGTAAAATTCGACGTTTCAAAAGAATGCGCAAGCTTCTATTTGAATAAAGATATTTCGTACGTTTTGATTTTTTGTATTAGCTTCATATGCACGTCTGTGAAGGAAGATAAACCCATAAATTTTGTAGCTATATGCTTGACACATTTAAGACTACAAAAACTACAACCCCATTAAAATAAAACCATGTTTATTCGTAGCAATACCGTAAAAACTTATCATGTAACTAACGGTGGTAGGGCCACGCAACACTATTGCAAGAATGGGCAGGTCCGTCCAGGTAAGTACCACGACCTCACAGAAGACCGGCGTAAAGTAGAAGTGTTACACTTTTGCGTTTCGTCCGGTGAGTGAGGTAGCTGGGGCCCACTTTATTTAAAAGTGGCAACGCATTTGCAACTCAATGGGCGGTGGTTATCACTTAACATCAGGTGAACCGCCAGCTAATTTGCCACTTTCTCACAAACAAAAAAAACGTAAAATAATACTCAGGCATATTTCACGGCATTGGCTTGCACTTGCATGTTTTATGAATGAGAATATAAACATAAAACCATACTAGACATATTTAAATTACTTTAAACATTCATTACATTACATTAATGAATATAATTATAATATATTTAGATTTTGCGTTTGATTATGTTATATACGATTATCAAACAAATCTGACAGATTTTATGCTGATGCAAAACTATAAATATGAAAAAAAGATTATTTATACGTCTAGAATCTAGACTAGATTATCTAGACTCTAGATAATCTACTTTCAAACCAACTAAAACAATCAACCCAACTTTGGTGATAATAAAATAATCAAAGGCCTTAATGTATAAAACTATTAGAGAATATAAATTAGTGATGTTATAAAAAAAGTAAAGCAACTGACTATACAAGTCCCAGTGCTGGGCAGTGGCGGATTGACCAACGGGCTAAGTAGGGTAGGCTAGAGCTTAGGGCGGCATACAGTAATTTTTTGATATTAAATTAATTAATCAATAGAAAATTCGAGAATTTGTTTGACACGGCCGAGTCAATCTCGAAAATGGGCCAAATGAAGTCGAAAAATGATTTCAATTGGGCCATGTAGCCAGTATATTAAATGAACAAGAGATAACAACCTGTCAGGTTGTATTTTCCAATGGATACCAAGTGTGATTTCTGGAAAACTGTGAATTTCAGGATGCAGCAAAGCTTTTTTATTTTCCATCCGGCCCCCAAATTCTTGTATTCCCAACAGCCCCGGTAGAGCCTGAGACGGCTTTAACTAGCATGTCACCTGACTTCTGCCGATTTTGTATCGCATTACTTCAAGAGACTACAACGAACTTTTCATAGTAATCACAAAAATTCTCTTTTGTAGGTTGTTTGTCGACTGTAAGCTCTTGGGTGAAGGTTAAAAAGAAATGAATTGACTTTGACCTCCTTCCTGGACATATGGTCTAAAAACTCAAGGTCTATTTCAGGCGCGCCGGCTTTTCAGAGGACTCCCGAGGCGGTGACCCTCGCTGCCGTCGGCCAAGCAGTCACCGTGACATTTAGCTTCAGCGGCGAGCCGGATCCCGAAACTTTCTGGACCTTCAACTCGAGACCCCTATTCCAGAGAAGAGGTGTGCGGATAACAGTCATATACGCGCTGGGAGAACCAGGCATTGGTCACATCGAGATAGGGAACGTGACTATGAGGAACGCCGGCTACTATGGATGCAGAGCATATAACGAGTACGGGGTCGTGTATGCAGAGACCCTGCTGCACGTCTCCTAGACGGTTCTAGAAGGCGTTTTGCTCGTACCGAACCGGTCCTGCGAGATGTAAACATATACCTATATTTTACATAAAATTATTGTAAACGATTAAAAATATTGTACTACGTGACTATGTGATATTATTCGTCATATAAATCCCAGAAACGTTCAACCAAAGAGAATATAATCACTACTTTTACCGCGTTCAACTTACTGCCATGCGTGCGATCGATCATAGCTTTATGTCGCAAACAAATGGACATGCAAGGAATTTCTTAAAAATAAAATAAAATTGAACGTGAAAACCAACACATCAAGGATCTAAGAACCCTATGCAATAGCAATTGTGTACAAAAAAGTAAATAACACCGCGAACTCGTTTCTCGCAACACTAAAGGTTATCTGTGGTATTTCTGCTAGAAATACAACTGATAAAAAGAAATCGATATTAGGGAAAGAAAGTAAGAATATATAAGTTTCACACACAGAGTTTCTACTTACTGTTACAATTTACGACAAAAGCAAAAGTATAAATCCTTCTACTTTATGCCAGTTTTTTTGATACTTAGCTTCATGTCAGAGACAAATAGTGAGTAATAAATAACAAGTAACGAAAATGATAAAATAAATAGTTTACTCATTTACGGTTCAAAGCGCAATCAAAGATAAACTTATTTAATCTGTAAAACCATGACGTAGTAAACGTAGTGATTACATTCTCTTTGAGCCATGGCTGCTTCAAACGTACGTAGCTATGAAAAAGCCATAGATAAAATTAGAATCTATTTAAATTCTATAGATCTGCTCATGACGAATCATAAAGTAATTTATAATTTCAAAAACCATATCACGTTTCCAATGTTGGGATGGAAAAACAGTGTCATTTAAAAAACGTAATCACATTTAAATCTTCAATCGCAACGATACCAGCATTCAGAATGTTAAATTATATCAAATGGAACATCGGGGATAATAATATATTGCTCTAAAGATAATATGTTATTGTATTAAAGCTCGTACGTTAATAGTTAGGTACTAAAGCTAAAAATAATATTTTAAATACGTTTTTTTTAAAGGAAAGTGTGTCGTCATTACAATCTCAATAGGTAATAAATGTTTAACCGCAATGACTCTGCTATACATTTAAACTGTTTTTTCCATAATAATAATAATATACTTTATTGTACACCAAAAAATAAAAATAAAAAAGTACGACAAATAAAATATTTATTAAATGTTGGTCATCAAAAGGTGACCTTATTGCTACACACCAATTTCTTCCGGGCAACCTCAGAAATTTACCAAAAGGAATTGTTGATGGGTAGGATATATATGAAAATAAATAAAAAGAAAGTAGCAATAAAAATTAAATTAATAAGAAAAACATACCTCTTGTGAGTGATTTTACAGTTAAGAGTGAAAAAAAGGGATCGAGTGAGACATCGAAAGATAGAGAGGAGCTAGACAGACAGATAATGCTCATTAGCCTGTTTTTTAAAAGAATCTAGGGCTTAGGGCTTGAGCACGTTTATTAGCCAAAGGTAAAGAGTTCCAGAGTAACAGCAATGGCAGAGGGGGGGTTTTTTTTAAATATTTTATTCATAAAAATGATGACTCCGTGGCGCAGTTGCCGAGGTATTGGCTTCGGCGTCGGGGGTCGTGGGTTCGATTCCCACACGGGACAACTATTTGTGCGACCCACATATAGTTGTTTTGCATCTGGGTGTTTGTCCTCGTGCAATTTATGTTTGTAAAACGTCCTTACAACACATAATAATGTTATCCTAAAGGGAGGGAAATGTTTATAAAAAAACAACAACAAAAAAAATATTTGGATGAAAAAGAATGGCACCAATTGTATAATTAAAATAAAAAATAAATAATTGTCTTGACCTTCAAAGTAATATTTAAAGGTAAGCAAAGAAACGAATCTAAAAATATAACCTATAATTTCAGGTCGAAAATAATAAAAAAATAGTTTTCCACCTGTTGTTCGTGGAAAAAAACATTAGGGAAAAAAGAACGAATAGAGAACAGATTAAATATGATAATGTTAATTAGTAATTAAAGACGGATTACTTAGTGCTTATATAAATGGTCATCTAGTAATTTATTATACACACTTAATGTAAATATATTCCGATAGTAACACTATTGGATTTAATGGACGCTTCGGTTCGTTTACGAAAACATTCTCAATTATGTAAATAGCTAATTGACGATGAGATTACGGTATCAGCCCGCACGGGCGCCGGGATTCACCGCAGAGACACAAAGCGAAACAAGGAAAGCGCATTCGCCTTTTCCTTATTTACTATTTCCTTGAGTGGCGAATAAAAAGACATTTTCTTATGTACTGGTAATACTGTCAACTGGCCGGTTAATAACGGAGAAAATACCTGTTAGAGAGTGCAGATGGAAATTTATCAATTTAATGTAGCAATATAGAAATCGAATGGCTTTACATTTTAATATTTATTACTAAATGTAAGAGTAAAATGCTAATGCGTCTGATATTTATATGTCGCTAATAATATGACTAGAGAGTCATAATTACAACCCTTGACATTATCCTTACCGTACAGATATAGTGATCTGTAGGATAGATAAGGATAATGGCTTGTAATTTAAAAAATTGTAATAGAATATAATATAAACATTTTTAGTCCGTCTCGAATAAATATGTAATTTAAAAACCCATTTAATTGAAAAGTTGTCCTGTTGAAAAAGTAGGATAGTTAGTCATTTTGAAACGGCCAGGACGTCGGATTTGTAATTTCAGTTTACGATTTGGATTTCCAGTTATCTGACCAGACCAGCCATAACGTTGCTAGAATCGATCTGAAAGTTCCGTGTAGAATTATAAAATCATGGACCACAAAAAAGAAGAATTCATGATCAATTATATAACATATGATTGAAAATCGTTTCTTCGTTTAAATTAAACGCCTGGATAAGTATAGAGCGTTGACAAAGGTCTCCTTGTTAGCTTTATTATTAATAAAAATAATATGCCAGCGGACCTGGCAGGATACGGCCGCAATTAAAAGAGAAAAAAAAAGACTATTATAGGCAAACTATAAAAAATATAACGCTCCGTTTTTTTTTACGAACCGTTCCGAACCATGGGCTCGTTTTCCTGTTAGCCGCTGTTATGGAGACAATTGTTTAGTTCTTAGAAACGTTATCGGAAATATAACATACTGATAATATGCGTGAAGTTTTCACTTGTAGATTATGGCTATAATAGTTAATCACTGCCACAGGTACGTGTACAAATTAGAGAATTTTCTCTAAAAGCCAAAGGCAACTTCAAACATCGTATAAAAATGAAAAAGAAACAGAATTTAAATATTTAAAAAGTTATGACACATAAGAAACGAGCATATTACGTAAGGAAAATATAGAGAATTAGACTCATCGCAATATTCCAATCAATTGCATGGAAATGGGGGAAACATTTTGATAGGTTAGAAGTTAGTTGTTATTGGTTGCCGTGGTAATACCGTGAAGTTAGTAGCTGTGGGTCCGTGCGCGGTTTGTAAAAAAATTACTCTCTTACTTTTTTCAACGTGACAATGAAGTATAACTTCACAAAACAAAATCGACTTCAAATATCTCACACACTGTACATTTTCCGTTTGATTTTGAAATTTTCCTTTACTTTACTTTACATGGACTTAAACCAAACGAAATGCATAAAGAATTTTAAAATTCGTTTCAAAAACGTCATAACAAAAAATAACATGTACCGCATACAAATGGGAATCGAACCCATAATCCAACGATCCTTGCGTTTAACCGGGCTCAAATCCCATTGGGATGTGCCGGAAAGGAATATGTCACTTGTCACGGAAGGATTTATAATAAAATAATGATAAGATTTTTTTTTCCATATTCAAGTTATTTATTGTGCACTAGCTGCAAACCGCGAATTCGTCTGCACAAATTAACATGTAAAATTATAAACTTGCCCCACATCTCCATATACAAAATTTTCATCCTTAAATATACAATTTTCCATTCACAAAATAATGTTTAATAAATCATTGAATAATGATAATTAGGTACGACTTATGCTGAACAGTCATTGATGTCTTTAATTCAATTGTAAATAAAAAAAGCACCTGTCATCAGCGCCGTGCGTCAGGGATTACTCAAGCAGTTTATTCCATTAAGAATCGTAACGGAGGCATAATAAGGAAAACATAAAGAAAACTCTAGAATACGTTAGAACAATAATATCTTGGAATGGGAATACCTTTATATTTTGTGTGACGAATGCGATTTCAGTAGGTACATCTAAATCTTAGATGAGCTAATAGACTATTTGTTTTGATATTAATAAATAAATAATAAATTTTAGGACACATTTTTACACAAAGTTCTCTAGTCCCAAACTAAGCAACGCTTTACTTTGGGTACTAGATAACTGATACACATACTGAAACATACTTTTCTTTTGTAAATAAATACATATTATACATATATAAACACCCAGACACTAGAAGAACACTGTCCATCATATAATATTTTTCCAGTAGTGGGGACCGAACTCACACCCTCTGGCGCAGGAGTCAGGTACACTACCCACTACGCCATTTGTTCGTTTCGGTCGTCGATATTCAATTAATAATATTCACAAAAATAAGAAAACTAAACGTAAACAACAATCTTAGCACAACTCTAGATGCATTTCCTCGCTGAATAGTTAGTTATAGGTACATACTTAGTACCTTTTATAATAAATAGTTTGACTTTTTTTTTTCAAGGCAAGAAGAAATATGTCGTTACTGAGCCAATGTGTTTGTCATCTAACATTACATCTTATTATCATCAGTGGGATGATAGTCAAGTACTAACTGGATTTGGATAAATTTTTAATTAAAAAGTATATTAGATTAAGTTGTATTGCTCCTATTGATTCGAACACCAAGAAAATTAAAGTACTTAACACTTTTTTTATGTGGCAAACTAGCTGGCGGATCGCTTGATGTTAAGTGATAACCGTCGCCCATGAACATTTGCAACACCCGTAGGGAGGGTTGCAGATGCGTTGCCTCATTTTAATAAAGTGAGCCCCGGCTACCTCACTCGAACCAGACGAAACATAGAAGTATAACACTTCTATTTGACTAAATATTTGGCACGCTCTACAACCAAAGCTTTAGACGGTTCTCAACATTTATTAAGAGCTGTCCTCAGATTCATCCTAGTTATGGTACATAGGATATATTATTATAATTTTTATTGTCTATGGTCGACGGTGATTGCTTTGCATGGCATGTGCAGGCTTCACATATCTTCGAATTATATTTTTTATCATTATTTGAAAAATATGTTTCCTCACGACATTTTCCTTTACCGCTGAGCGCGTGGTGAGCGCTTAAAATTTCAGTTTTATTTATTTAAAACTTTATGCACATTAAACGTAGAACGGTGGACTTAACACCATTAGGTGTTCTCTACCAGTCAACCGACAAATAAGTAGAGAAAATAAGGAGTTACAATTTCATTGGTCGACATGCAGCGGGATTTAAAACGAGCGGTTTCAACTTTAATGTTTTGATGATTAGAATTGTAATGTGACATTTTTAAACTGTCAGTTTTAAACATTTTCGCACTGCGAACTTATTCCACTCACCCCGATGAAGGTCCAAAACTAATCTATACCTACACCGATTGGACTTGAGTTTAGCCGGTTTAATTGTACTAGTGGTCACCCAGTGCTCGAAATTCGAGTATAATTTGCATATAATACATGGTGTTGTGTGTAATGTTTTTTTTATTGATTTAATGTATAATTTTATACATAATAAAAAAAATGTTAGCATTCTGCACTCCTTCTCTGTATAAATTAGTGTGGGAAAATTCATACTCTTCCGTCCGCGAAATTTTCTTAAAAGATATCCCTTTACGTATTAAAATATAGATTCCTAGAGTCTTTTGTCCCTTTCTTTACACTTATATGCATAAATGACCACTAGATGTCGCTTAGGCGAATTTCGATTTAGTAATAAATTGGTGACCTTTCATTGCAGGGCCTAAAGGCTTTCATTTCATTACAGGTAATATTGAATAGTAATTATTGTTACCATAGAAACAGACTTCATGCCTTTACAAGGAATCATGCATTTTTGTCTTGTAAGTTGCCTAAAAATCACAACGGTCTTTAGTCACGCTAGAGACACAAAATATGCTTTGAATTATAAATAAATTTTATAAATAGAAAAATTACGTTTCAACATACTTTCGACGCTAGTTTTTTCATATAAAAATTATCGCACTCGACACGAACTGACGACATTAATAATAATTGCATATGTACACATAACTCGTATATTCCCTGGATGCCCGTTACGGTAGAAAGCTCCTGTCTGCCCTACTATTTTTGATTGTTAGTTTGTAGAAGAGATTAATTGTACTAAATAAATATTTTCACGACACATTTTTATATAAACGTTATTCTAGAATAACAAGGTACAAGTTTCAAGCACACAAGTGGTACAAGTTTCTAAATAAGTAGAAGTAGGAGGTAACTAAGAGAAACTTGTACCATGGGTATTAGGTATAAACATAATAAACATACTACATATAAATTCGGGAAATTTTAGTATAAACATATTAAAACATAATTTCCAAAAGACGTGGGTTCGATTCCCACAGCGGCGAAAAACTTTTCGTACTTTTTTCTACAAAATTTAATGTTTCATCTTAAGTGCAGAAATTAGCACTATAAAAATTTTAAATTCATAATATTCTTTTTTAAATATTATGTATAAATATTGTCTATAGACACAAGTGTCTGGGACACTAGACCCCATAACTCTTTGGCGCAGAAGATAGGCTCACTATCCACAACGCCAATCGGGTCGCCAACTAAAGTACAGTTTGAGTTACTTAGGTAAAAAAATATTTTTTATTATATTTTTTTAATGATGTACTTATAATTTAAACCAAGTTAGGTTTAAATTATACATCAGTTTTTTTTTCTTAAAATCGTCAACAATGCATAGTATTTGTTTCAATACTAACTCGAATATAAAAATCAACCTGCTTTCAAAGAAAATTTCAACGTTTTTACATAGCAGTTAGTATTTCTATTACATATTCCTAGCACTTTGTTAGAATATTTATCTGAGCGATGGTTTTAGTTTATAACGTCGCCTTTAATTATTAACGCCATTTACAAAATGAAAATAATGCGAGGATAAACTTGAGCGCATTAAAGGTCGTAGGCATGAGTCGCGGTACTTTACATGAAGATGTTCAGCTGATGACTAGGCTAGGCCGCCATTATATAAAGTGCAGGCCACCCTGTTGCTGTACAGTATCGGTGCATTTCCCGCCAACGCGTGAAGCCACGGTGCGTTCTGAAATTTTACATTTTATCCCTTTAATTGTTCATCCTCATTCCTATATTTTTTATCTATCCTACTCTAGTTATTGATACTGTTTTTTATTTTTAAATTTAAAATTAATTCTATTAACAAATTAGAATTACCTATCTTGATAATTTCTACGTTTTTAAATATTATTACTATAAGTTATCATAGCTTTAAAAATATTATCGATGCTATTTTCAAAAACTTTCTGTGTAACAAAAATAATTAAATAAAATTTATATCTTATTTGTCTTAAAATATTATTAATTTTTCGCGTATATCTACATTTATGTTTATCGAAAGTAGAGGTCCGAATCCGAAGGGCTTTACTAGAAAATTGTAAGCATCCATAAAATTAAAAAAAAATAGCGCTAATGATAATTGTTTTCTATATTTATAAATTTTACCGGTCAACTGCACACTACGTTAAAAGTTAACTTTTTATTTTCAATGCTCAAATTAACTGGTATTTTCATAAAAATCTTAAAAAGTTGATTGTTGTTTCTTACTTATATCTTCTCTATCTTACTTATATCCTACTTGCTTACAGTTATTACACCAATAGCTTTCGATTACATCATATCAAAAATCCACTAGTTGTCCTAATCCTTGTCGAGAACTTAAGAAATAATCATATAAAAATAGCACTCAATTATAAATTAACCAATAGTCTTTAATCAGATTATCACGACGCTACGTGTCAGTGAAATTTTCTTATTGTGCCTTTCTAACCCTAACAACCTTATCTTGTTTCATATTTAACAAAATAAAACATGATTAGGTGACAAATCGGGCGCTCGCTTTTCGTATGTTATATTCGCCAATGAAATCGTTAACTGCAAATTTAAGAGCTGATTTATATTGATAAAATGTATATACATGCTAGCCTTTTAAAAACAACACGGTCGCAGAAATAAAAAAAAATCGACGCCATCCGCAATCTGGTCTGTTATTGCTCGATTGGGCAGGCTCCTCCGATATAGTACCAGATCGGCGGGGGTGAAACTATTATACATTCTCGATTCGTTTGGCAAGTGAGGGAACAGTGGCTAACTTTTTTAAAGATTGGCAACGCAGCTGCAACCCTCAAGCGTTGGTTAATAATAGGTTGGTTGATAGCTAGCGGTATTCGATAAAAGTGATTACTTAACATCAGGCAAACCGGATGCTCGCAAAACAAAAAAAAAATCTCTACCTCTAGTACTCTCTGAACAGTTGTCTTTTCCCAGTTATGAGACAAATATGTATATGCTGTTCCTTATTTACTTTCTATTTATTTTTAATTTATTTAATTATTTATTCTTTATTGCAATTACCTTAAACAATAAATACGAAGGGCGAACTTAATACCTTTTGTCATTCTCTCGGGGTGTGGTGAAAAATCTTGGTAAATTATAAAATCTGTGCCTTGAGTTAACTCGTGTAATTACATAAATACGCAAATATTAATCTTCGGTACTTACTTATTTGTTTCAGGTATAGAAAATGGCTGTAGCCCAGAGAATCGCTGCGCTTGCAGCACTTGCTGTTTTGTGTGAGTTTCATTATTTAAATAAATACAATTTTCTACTCTTAAAATTAATCAAGACTATCTTTATCATCTCCGTAAGGTATAATTATAAATGATAACAACTAAGCACGTATTTCAATTTTGACTTTATTCGTGTTTAATTCGCTCAAACCTAAAAATATTATCATGTATTCGCTTTATTTTTTTTTCACACAATATGAAAAAATAAATGCGTAGATAACTACGAACTAGAAAAGATTTTCTTCTATTCTTAGTAGGATAGATTCATTAATCCTGTCGAATAAAAAAGTTCTTTTTAGTCTAGACGATATAAATAAATAAAAATTTCCAGTACATATTTACTCAACGTTATCTAGTCCCAAATTAATCAAAGCATGTACTATGGATAATAAGTACACGAATAAAATAGTTAAACACATTTTTTCTTTTGTAATTAAATATACGTTATAGGTTATAGCTGAAGGAAAACATCGTTAGGAAACCAGCATATTTTCGAAATGATAACAAAAAATACATATTTTTCGAAGAGATATGTGAAGTCCGCCAATCCGCAGTGGGGGCGCGTGGGGGACTATGTCCTGATACCCTCTGTGTAGAGGAGGCCTTTGCCCAGCAGTGTGTACAGTACCTATACTTTATACATTATAGATATAGGTACATATAAACAAGCAATATTATAATCACGTTACATTCATATACAATATTTGTGCAGCAGTGGTGATCGATTATTGCAATCGGGTCTAATTATTCACATACTCAACATCTGCGGAAATACCTTTGTACAGGCTCATCGCAGCCCGTTGAGCAACCGCCGACCTTAACCGAAGTCCCGGCTTCGATTCTCTTCGCGGAATCAGACCCGCAGCAGCACCTGACCCTTCCGTGCGCCACCACCGCCCCATCGCAGAACGTCAAGTGAGTTCGAAGTCAAAACTTCTTCAATTATAGGTACCCAGTGCCGCATTAACCACGTAGCAAGAGTAGCAATCGCTACGGGCCCCGCGCCAAGAGAGCTACATCATGCGGTTAAAATTTAAACCCACCATCTCTGCCTGAGCCTTAGTTTTTTGAGTGAAACTTACTAAGTAAGTAAGAGTATTGAATTGATTTTACCACTTCATATAATTAAAAACCCATAGCAGATCAAGGGCTGTTTGAACGAATTTGCTGCGGGCCCCGCGCTTGCTTAATCCGGCACTGATTATACGGGGCTTGGTTTAAGTTCATAAAACTAAAAAAAAAACTAGCATCAACTAGTTAACTAGTTTAAACCTCTCCAGACAAAGAAATACTTTGCGTTACGTCTGGTGAGTGAGGTAGCCGGAGCCCAATTTTCAAAAGGTTGTCAACGCATCTGTAACCCTCGGGTGTAGCAGATGTCCATGGGCGGCGGTATTCACTTACCCTCAGGTGAACCATCTGCTCGTTTGGCAACTTTTCACATAAAAAAAGACACCTGCGATCTTGTCCTCTCTTTTTTCTTTTATAATTTGTAAAGTTACAATCAGCAGCAATCAGGGGACTTGCAGAGTGACTCATTTCGATAAATCCTTGTCTTCAATGTATTGGCTCGTTGTTCTGTATACTTTTGAATAGAATCTGTTCCTGTGCTTTCATATATCGGTCGCGTGTATATTCTGCGTTAGGTTCGAGTGGCAGAAGGACGGGAAGCCATTCGACTGGGGCGGCCGCTCTGACGTCATCAGGCGCGACGGCGAGGGCACCATCGTCCTCCTCCAGCCGAAGTCGACCGACGAGGGCCGCTACCAATGCTTCGCGTCCTCCGACGCCGGCGTTGCCAGCACGAGAATGATCACCGTCACGAAGGCCTACCTCCCCGTCCCGAAGATCGCCGTCCAGAGGCACAGACCCGTCGAAGGGCAGCCCTTCAAACTGGACTGCCCCATCCCGCCCTCGCATCCGCAGCCCAAGATAGAGTGGCGGCTCCGCTTCGAGACGGACCCGAACGTCTCGAAGGAGGTCTCCGACGGCCGCATCACTGTATCACCCGACGGCACGCTGTGGTTCTCCAACGTGACGTCATCGGATGCTTACGACAACTTCAAGTACACGTGCCTGGCTTCGTCGCCTGCCACGGCCGAGCCTGTCGCGCTAGCGGAGCACTACATCGAGGCCCTGGAGCCGAACAAGGGCCAGGACTACAGCGAGGTGGTCGAGCAGTACACCACTGAGAACACGACCGCCAAGGTCGGCGATGTCACCATGCTGTACTGCATCTTCGGCGGCAGGTGAGTGGAAAACGGAAACTCTTTTACGTTTGGAATCGTAAAGTTGACAGATTTTTAGTAAAGCGTCCATTTCGAGTTCGATTTCCGAACGCGTTGGGTTATGTCCATGACCAGACTAGGATCTGGATGTTTGTACGTATGAAATTTACACGAGTAAAACCAAACACATTACTCACCCAACATATTAATTATAAACTATTTTTAAAAATTCATATATAATTTAAATATACCTACTAAATAATACAATGGATTTTTATCGTAGATATTAGCTTAATATTTCCTTGTGATTTAAACCTAATTTATCATAAAATAAATCAATGCTCTTAACACTGACTTAATTTTTAACAGACAAACGTTTTCCGTAAGCATAATTAAAATTTCCCTAGGACTTTAAACCGTAAACTACTTTAGAAATGTCACAAAACTCGCTGTTAAATCCCCTTAATATATTTTTGCACGATATGTTAAACAGCCTGAAAAGAATGCACTTGGAAGCGTTAACGACGATAAAAAAAAATGCTACTTAAAAGTCAACCTACTTTCCGCCATGTTTAAAATAAATGCGCGCCAATATTTCGAAGGCTATTTTAAAAACGCCATTTGTTTTGTTTATACATTATGTCATCGATAATATAAAGACGGTAAGCGAAATAGTCTGAGACACTACTGTTTATCTTGCTACGCGATCGGTGTACAAAATGCCATGTTTTTCCTACAGATTTATGCAATATGGTAATTTAATGCAATGAAATGCTCTTTGGTAGTATTATATTCACCGAATGCAGATTATGTTTACATCTGTCGGCCTTGGGTATAAAAATTGTAGCGTCAAAACTGCAGAAACATTAGAATAGATAAACCTGGTCACTTATTCATGAATTATTTACTTCGGGTTATAGTTATTTATCTTCTTTCTTTCTTTTATTGTTATAGATCAATTTACAGACAATTCTATGTGGACTTGTCTGAAATTTTAAAATAATATTTCATTTAAATAACATCATCAGATTATTTTGATTCGATCTTGTATACTTTCGATTCGTTTTATTAGAAACAAATGCTGAGCGGGTGAAAAGTATTTAACGATAGGCCGTATACATATTGTCCTTTAATCGTCCATCAAACATCTGTAAGATCTTATCTCCATTTAATACCTGCCTATATTATGTCGTATTAGCAATATTTACTTCCTAGTTAAAAGGGAACTTTACTGCGTGGGAGCATACTGGGCCCATATCCTGATATAGCAGAGAGCGTTTAGCGTTAATGGAACATATTATAATTTTAAGAATAAGATAAATGTATTAACGAAACGGTTTTAACTTTACATTTTCCGTTTAGTTAAGTGACGTAACCATCAACACCACTTGCTAAGCTACATAGCTATGTCCGTCACTCCCCACAGTCCGCTCGCTCATCCGGACTGGTTCAAAGATGGCCGCGACACCAACAATTCGCCCCAGGACCGCGTGACCCGCTACAACAGGAGCAAGGGCAAGCGCCTCCTCATCCGGGAGACGTGGACGGAGGACCAGGGCACGTACACGTGCACCGTGGACAACGGACTCGGCAAGCGGAAGGAGCACACAATGTACCTCACCGTCGTCAGTGAGTGGCCTCCTGTATACATGGCGTTTTGACGTAAAGGCGGTTGAAAATGCTTGAAGTTGTTTGTTTCTTTTGACGCGTTTGGGGAAACAGATTAGGGGATTATTCCTGTGCGAAGTAGTTAGCACGCCCATGTAACGCGCAATTGTTGTGTATATTTATTATTCAAACTTTTATTTGTATTTAAATTCATCGAAACGCTGTTTATATGTATTTTGTTTGAGGGCAAAATAAATGTTTTCTCTAATAACGAACATAAGTAAGACGGCCTATTGTTATTTTAGTATTGGTTTTTTAATATTGAAATGTGGCGGCGATTGCTAAGCTAGACAACGATAAACCGGGGGTTGTAGTTTCCATTCCCATACGGGACAAGTTATGTTTGTTTCTGTGGGTTACATATTATTTTATAGGTTATCTATATTTTCACTTTATTGCCGTTTTTGTTGCAAATATGGTTTATTCCGTCATATGCCCTTATACACTTTCTACAGAGGTCTTTGCCCAGCAGTGCGTCATGTACAAGCTGACACTTTACTCTTTCGCTTTTCCATCAGGCGCGCCCGTTTACGAGAAGAAACCGCCCACCTACATGTCCGTTAAGGAGGGCCAAGAGGCCAGTATCCCGTGCTCGGTGCTCGGCATCCCGTCGCCCGCGGTGACATGGACCTACAACGCCACGCCCGTCGCCAAACGCGAGGGCCTTACCATAAGCCAGACGGTCCAGGGGAACCGCACCGTCGCCGATCTGCACATCGGCCGCGCGAAGAAGACCGACGGCGGCTACTACGGATGCCACGCGATCAATGAGAACGGCGACGTGTACGCCGAGACGCTGCTGCATGTCGCCTAATATGCGCATGCTGCGCGCATGTCGACATGCGTGCCACATGTCAGCGGTTCACTCGTCGCCGTATTTCTACGGATGTGCAGTGAGGTGCATGTCTATATGCGCATACATGCTGCACAGGTTTACATGCACTGTGCTTCTAATAATTAAATAAATGTATTTTTTTATATTAAGCCTGTTTTTTTTTCGTTAGCTCTCGAGAACCTAAATAAGTTAGAACACAAATATTTAATTTTTATTACGGCGTAAGGAATAGTAAGAGACTGGGCTGTGCATGTATAATCAGTATCAAGGAAGCACCACAACACATTGCAAATGCGGTGGAACCATGTAACACTAACTTCATAATTTTAAACTAAGACATATAGTCGGCCACAACAATTTTCCTAATAGGTAGTTTATTTATAATTTCTGTTCTCAATTTTTGGTCATACGTAAAATTACCTATCAAAATATAGGTCATCAAAAGTATTTGAACACCTTTTGCATTCCTTGAGCTAACTGCATATTAAATCTTACTAACAAATAAACAATAATAGTCGGCGAGAAAACATAACAACATTGTCAAAGTCAAAACTTAAAAGGGGACACTTGTCCAGCGATATAACATGGCTTCACAGAAGACCCCACTGGTCTTCTGTGAAGCCATGTTATATATAAGTGGAAGCGGACGATTTACCTCATCTTTTCTTTATGTGTAAAGGTGGTAAACGGGTTGGCACTTGGCCGCGCACCCAATGCTAAGTGATATCCGTCCATCATAGAAATATGCAACACTCAGGATTTCACATGCATTGCCCCCTTTTAATAAAGTGGCCCCAGGTTATCTCACTCACCAGATGAAACGCCAAAGTGGACCACTGCATCATCTGAGTGGTTTCAGGTCCAGTGTCACCCATAAACCATGTCAACCATAAACCATCAACGTGCACCAAATACTGGAGCTTTAACCAAATATTGAGGTTATCAATAGAATTGTACCGGTGAATATCTGGTGGATCCTGCCACCAATTCTAACGTTGAGGTCGTATACCTGTGTAATTTGTTTGCCAAATGGGTATGATATTTGTCTTTTTGTGTCTCCATCCATGTACATTACTACAGAGAACAGAGCACTATTTTAATACGCTATTAAAAACGATATTATTTCTTTCCGTTTGAGTATAGAATCTAAAGATTCTGGGCGTTGAACCCACGCAAACATGCTACATACATACAATTGACCACCGGAGAAGCACGGGTTTTCTAAATTCACTACCGCTACTGTTAATGTTTGCTCTTCCGTTTTGTTAATGATCAATTAGAACTTCGAATTGATCTTTGAAATGTTGCAAATGCCTTTTGTACTGGAATGGAAGCCTTTTGTTCACTTTTGTAAATAAACTTTTTAAAGTTTACCGCTTTACCGCCCCGGGCCTCCGAAGGGCTCTAAGTCCGCCACTGACTGGACGTGAATGTGATAACTGAATAATAAAATATAGAAGTAGCAAACTTACATTATATTATTTCTATATTTGTAAAATAAAGACATTAGTTATGGATACTCTTTATTTATCCGGCTCTACAAAGTTACAAGTACCCAATTTAAAATGTTCACGACTCAAATCGTCTTCAAATCTAAATTTCTAGTAGTATTTCAAATGCTGCAGACTCTGCTTTCAACTGTTGCAATATTTGTTCACGGCCCTCAATTTTGCAACGATTGTTCTGTAACCATAATCTTGCGACAATTGCTCGGGGCTTTTAAATCCACAAACAATTGTTCACTGGTTTTAATCGTAACAATCATTGTCCACATACTTAGAGAAATTAATGTGCACAGTGCACGGCAATCCCAAAACTGTTCATGCCTCGTCGCGCGGGAAACGCTTTCCAAAAAGGGTTACTAAATCAAGATTTGTTCTTGCGGGTCGCAGTCCGTGTTTGCATACTTGCGCTGGGAGCCTGCTGGGTTGGCGCTGCAGGGCGCCTCTTTGCAGGGGCCGTGTGAAGGCTTGGGTGGCTGGCAGCCATCCTTGGGACAGACCAGCCTTTTCTCCGTCTTCTTCTTGGGCATAGGCCACGAGGGAATTGGGCTCCAAGGTTTAAAGTCCCGCACTAGTGCCACTCCCTCCGCTTCCGCCGACGCGATCCTTAACCGCGAGCTGAGAACGCCCCAACTGCGTAGCCTCGATGCAGTGGTCCCTGCCCATAGTGCAGGGTACGCGGCGTGGGCTGAGAGGGTGGCTTGCACCGCGCCTCTGTTCGGCAATCGTAGTACGGTTGCGTTGTTTAGCAAGCTCTTCCCGAAAATGGGACTACCGGAGCACAGAATCAGACTAATGGTCTCTTTAATCCTGTTGCCGGTGAACAGGCCGCACGGCTTCTTCCTCGACGGACACGGCGGGGGTGGTTTGCAGGGGTCGCTGTCCCTCCGAGGTGGGCATTGAGTCTTCTTAGGTGGGGGACAGGTTGTCTTCTTTGGCGGCGGGCAGACGTTCTTCTTGGGTGGTGGGCAGGGCATCTTCTTAGGGGTGCTGGTTGATCTCTTGGCGGGGCAGGGGCGCGGTGGACACGTTTTGCTCCGAGGCCGCAAATCCAACGGTGGCAGGCACGGGCCCTTGCTCAGGTACCGAGCAGACTTTTTGTACATCTCCTGCTCAATCGTACTGCGTTGTCTCACCCTCCTCAGCAGAACTGACAGGGGAACATCATCTATGGTGTCCTTCTGAAATGCACGTGTCTGGGCAGCATTGATTGGAGAGTTGTCAGACACTGTTGAAAAGAACGTGACAAGGTCGTCCCCTTTCTTGCCTTCCTTACGGTTGCCACGCCCAATCGATCGCGGCAACGTCTGGTATGATATCGCGGTAACGTTGGCTTTCTCACCATCCTCCTCCTTCGGCTTCGCTTCGGGTACGCTAGAATCGCGGCTGGATATCGCCGTTTCGTTAGGTGGCAGTGGCACCAGCATCAGCTGCTGTGGGCCCATAAAACTCGTGCCCAACTCCTCCAACTGCTGCAACATTCTACAGCGCTCGGTGCCCTTCTCAATGTAAGTGGGGTATGCTGCGACACAGTGCAAGGGCTGGCAACGCTCCGCCTTCCAGGTGCGTTCGAGTGACTCGCCGACCAGGTTAAGAGCGTACTCCCGGCAGTGTGGTGGAGTGTTCACATCGCGAAAGCCGTCGACCGCAATCTCTTCCTCTTCTCGTTCGAATGCTCTGGTCTCTGCGATGTTTGGTGCAATGAATTCCCTTTCCACTCCCTTCGTCTTGGTGGGTGCCGCATCGTGCTCTATCGTCAACGTCGTGCGATGGATCGAATGAGGATTCATGTAGGTATTCAGGAGTCTCCTGTCGATCTCCCGCACTGGGGAACTCATAAGCTTGGAGGCGATCTCGTCAAAGGCCACATCCTTCAGATTGCGCCGGTTCGGTATAGCGACGTCGTACGGTCGCAGGGCACCATGGCTCGGTTTGGGCGGGTCGTCGAAACTTTCCACCCTGGGTTCAGCCTCCACCAGCGGCCGCTCGTCTATTGTCTCCAATTTCTGCAACAGCCTTTCCTCGTCCGTCTTGCCGCTCGTGGTGAAAGCCATGGGCCGTACCTTTTCCATGGCAAATATTTTCGCCACGATCTTCTCGCATTTTTCGCAGTGCGCATCGTCCGTGCCACCGGACTTCGAGCCGTCGGCTACATCCTTCGCTAGTTTACGGATCTGATCGAAGGGAACTGAAACCAGAGAGTTCTAGTCAGTTTTTCTAGCAATCCTATTGGTAACCTGGTGGACCCCAGTTTCAGTTGAGACAGTCGCAAGGACAATTAAGTGACGTGTATAGGTAAAGTATAACATAATAAATGTAAGTGGACTAAATGTACCAAATGAAAGTGGGATAAATGTACCCATTACCGACGCGTATGTGTGTTTGCGTAGATCCTTAAGTGGAAGAGAGGTGCTGCCTGCGTCTCTGTCACAATATAGTAGCATCTTATACTGCATTAAGTTATACTGAACATTTGTCGCAGAATTAAGCCTGCTTTTATGTATACTATCACATCCTAGGTATAAATATAAATTAGTATATACTCACATTTCTCCAGTTTTAGGAGTGCTAGTCGCACATCCTTTTCTAGTATCCGGGGGATCATAATTATTAACGGTATTTTTATTATGAAATTAGCCAATTTTTTTTGTGCTTAATGTACCGAAATTTATTATGGTATATTGAAGAATTATCTACATTTTTGTAATTTTTTAAGTAAAAACCCAGGGCATTATACGGCTTTCAACATTTTGTCTGACAAATATTCTTTTGTTAATCTTTCATCAAAAAAACTTTCCATCATATCTACACGCTGCCAGTAATAAAAACAATTATTTGTAATCTGTTTAGTGAAATTTAATTAATATAAGTACTTAAAAAATAAATATGAGTCAGTTGAAGCACAAGTCAGAGTGTAGTTTTTCACAATGAGAAATAGTAAACAATTTGTTATTGATAAATACTAACCGAATTACGCGTTATCTAACATAACTAGCCCACGCGATATGGTGAACGCTTGCTGCTTTACCTCTGTGAACTGAATAGCTTAACCTTTCAGTGAAAAAAGAACCAGCCCTCATATCACCTGCCGCAATAATGAGTCGAGGACCTTAACCTGCCCTTATTCCACCTCGGTGGAGTAGGCGCAACATGTGAATCATGGTATTAATATTATTGGCTACGTTTCTTACGACCAGCCGCCAACATGACATCAACCTTGGGAACAGACACCCAAATCCGAAACAATTATCTGGGGGTCACACAAATACTCATCCCGTGTGTGATATAATAGAACATATGATATAATAGAACCCACGGCCCTCGGCACCGAAGCTAATGGCTTTCCAAACTTCACCACCGAGTCAGTTGGTTGAAGACATGCAAACGAGCAAGCTGGTTCTTACCGAATGGTAAGCGATCACCGCCGCCCATGGACACTTGCAACATCGGTTGAGTCACAATTGCGTTGCCTCCCTTTAAGGTAGTAGTAGTTTCTTTTCTTGAAGGTCCTTAAGTCATATCGTATACATAATATATCTTTGCTGGGGCCCCAGGACCTACAGCTTTTACAAAATGGCTCAAACACATGACCTACACAAAGCGACTCATACTCTCGCCATTTAATTACGTCAGCTTACTGACGACCCGAATGGCGTAGTGGGTAGTGTACCTGCCTCCTGCGGCAGAGGGTGTGGGTTCGATCCCACTACTGGAAAAATATTGTGTGACGAATATAGTGTTTTTCTAGAGTCTGGGTGTTTTTATATTTATACAGCGTGTCGTTACCACCGCGACAATAAATGAACACACATATACAGGATAACTTTTTAAAATTTTATTAAACATTTACATTCTTTAAACATCAATATTTACCGAGTTATTAAATTTTCCAAAACAAACAGTTTTAGAAAACCCTTACGTATAAAACTGTAACGTAAAGTTCATTTGTAAAGGTCACAAAGCATATGAATGGGTTGAATGAATTTAAAAGAGACAAAACATACTGTTAGAAGGAGAGGCTTGGAATGCGACGCTGTGGCGCGAGTTGTATAGGATGTTACAAATTTTGTTTCTTTTTTACTTAATTAGTTTGTTTGAAAAAAATTTTTTTTAATTATGGATTTTGTTTAACGTTAATATTTTTTATGATTATTGGCAAGTAGCGTTAGACGTGTGTTCATTTACTGTTGCGATGGCTACGAGACGCTGTAATATGTATTTCAGTCAGTGTCTATGCAAATAGCACGCTAAAACAGGAAACCGCGACGGGCAACAGGTAAGAACACATTACTTGACTATAAACCAAGTAATGTGTTTAAGGTACTTTATTGTAAGTTACGATATGGTAGAAATTGCGAATTCATTGATCGAAGAAGCAATCCTTCGATTAATCAATTCGCAATTTTCGCAGGAATGACGATGATGATTAACTGGAGTATCATCATTATGAAGAGGATCGAAGGCATCAGCAAATAAAAAGCGTAATGCATTATTTTTAAAGCGACATCCATAACTCTTTGATTAATCAGTCTGATCATTAAGATGATCATACCGATCAATTCTGAGAGTTTAACCATCCTTTTGGCAACTTAAATAACATTTGAAAAGCCATTTGACATCTGATAAGTTAACTTCTACGATGATCAGTGTTTCAGAAACTGGGCGTTAGTCTACACCTTGATTAGCAAAAACAAATTTTTTCAAGTTGTCACGAGCTTAAAGGTCTCTCTAGGTTTTTAAACCATACAAAGTCTTTACCACGACCTTATTGTTTTGGACGATATTGCTTCCGATTTACTATCGATTAGACATATTTTTATATTCTATACGCTAGAATGCTGTTTAAGTAGGAGAAGGAATGTTGTGGTTTCGGTAGCACCTGTCGGGTCAGCTTTTAGCAGGAAACAATATGCACCAGTAATCTGTACTGTATAATCAAATAAATAGTGTAACTAGAATATATTCTATCTCAAAATACGATTGCACAATACATTCATCAAACAATTAATGAAAAATAATAACGAAATTGAAAGTTATAACAATGAACAGTTTTTAAAAAATTTAATGATTTTCTCCGACGCTATGTGTCTAAGAACCAAGGTAACCGACATAGCTCAGAGGATTAGCAAGCTGAAGTGGCGATGGGCCGGCCATATAGCTCGTAGAACCGATAACCGTTGGGGAAGAAAGGTTCTCGAGTGGCAGCCTCGTACTGGCCATCGCAGTGTAGGACGACCCCCACTAGATGGAGAGAGTGACGACCTGTGCAAATGTGCGGGAAGTCGATGGATGCAGGTGGCTCAGGATCGTACTTCGTGGCAGTCTGTGGGGGAGGCCTATGTTCAGCAGTGGACTCAAACAGGCTGAAATGATGATGATGATGTGTCTAATACTAGGCAAACATAAACACTCACACCCAATCCAGTTACGGGTGCCGAGATTCTCATAAATGTAAGCGTCAGCGAGATATTATAGACACAACACGCTGAGTCGCAGGGCGGATCCCGATAAAAAAAAAATTATGTGAAAAGTTGCCAAGCGAGCAGACGGTTCACCTGATGTCAAGTGAATACCGCCGCCACTGGACATCTGCTACAGCCGAAGATTGCAAATGCGTTGACAACCCTTTGGAAATTGGGCTCCGTCCACCTCACTCACCAGACGAAACGCGAAAGTATTATACTTCCACTTTACGCCGGTCTTCTGTGAGGTCGTGGTACTTACCCGAACGAGCCTGCCCATTCGTGCAACAGCCGAGGCTGCTGCGTGGCCCTACCACCGTAATATAATAATACCGTAATATCCATTTCTGGTGGTTCGATTACGGTACTATAACGTTAAAATAATAAGTTAGTAGAACCGATTAGCCTAGGGGTTAGTGAATCTATCTCTTGCACCAAAGGGTTCGATCCCCACCATTGGAAAAATAGTATTTGGTGAAAATAGTGTTTTTCCAGTGTTTGGGTATGTATTTATTTATGTTATTTAAAAAAGAGTAGTATGTACATGTATACATTTTAAATGAAGTATGATCTGTAAGCTCTGGTGGCAAATATATAGTTTAATTAAATAAAGCGTCTTAAAACGTTTTAAAACGTCCAAGTATTGCGAGAGACGACTCTCGCAATAGTTGACTATCCTGTTAATATAAATAAATAATTCAATAGAACTCTGTTGTTAAAGATCGAAACCCTCTCGCTTGTACAAGCTGCAAATAGTACAAAATAAGTTCATCCGCCGTGCAACTGGTGCGCAGTGGTATCAACGCAACGTCGATCTGCACAGCGATTGCAGACTCCCGACGATTCGCGAATATTTTAAAGACCTGACCAAACGGTTCTTCGATAGAGCCGAACATCATCCCAACCCTCTGGTGGTAAGCGCAGCAAATTACCAACCCGACACAAACGCGAACGTCAACAAGCGTCGCCCGCGAAACGTCCTCATCGACCCGGTCGAGGAAGGGGACTTAGATACGCCGGACCCCACCGCCGGGGGTCCCGCCGGACAACACTACACCCACAGTTAGTGCAACAACAAACACACTAGTTCGCCCTCGCCTCCGAGCACGGCGAGACCAACACAACGCGTACACAAGGTACACCCGCGTTCCAGGGCGGTTCTCACCGCCCCCAGCCACCGATTAGCTAAAAATACAGTCGACAGCCATCGGGGTCTCGGTCCGCACCGCAACTTCGATGGCCCTTAGATGACATGTCGTAGTTAAACGCACGCATGAGCACATGCGCGGCCCTAGCCACAGCGGAGGGCCCAAACCCGTGGGTTCTGGCTAGCCCACCGGTTCTGCGTCAGATGAAGCTTTAATAGTCTCGGGACTGAAAGCAAAAACATCAGTTTATAAAAAAAAAAAAAGATCGAAACCCCTTAGCATAAGTTTTACTAATACGACTTATACGGTAATAGAAATTATTAATAAAGGAAATGTATATATTTTTTTTTTAAAATAAATTTCATAATGAATGATATAGTGATTTCAAATACTGTTTTTATTGATAATACATCTAAACAGTAATTTTATTAATTCTGTACATTAATTTGGTCGCTTTGATTTTAAATCGTAATATACCGTGAATTACGAAGTATAATATGATAATTGTTCATAAAAAAATATTTTCCATAAGTCTGTATCACATAATTTTAACACAAAATAAAGTTTAACATAATGTTTTTTTAAAACTTTTAACTATTTATCATAAAACTAAATTGTAGTTTAGAACGAAACGTCATTCCAAATGCGAGAGAATAACAAAGATGGCTGAAGAACAGGTGAGTGATCAAAATATTGCGTTTTTTATTACATATTAACAGAATTAGATGTAAATTAATAAAAAAACATGTTTCTGCCAATTTAATATTAAATCTGGTACAGTTTAAAAGTTTTCTCTTATTTATCTCCGAAGATTTGTTATCATTAAAATTTCGGAACAAGGTACCGCGTATCGGATCCTCTAATTAAAGTTTTTTGATTCTTTTTTTAATTTAACCACTAATTTACCTACATTATTTATTCGAAATAATGACATAAATACAAAAAGGAAACATAAATATACCGGCTTTTTGGTTATATTTCAAACAGTGTTGACACAAAGATACCCTTGAAACCGTGCTACCGAGCCTGAATTATTTTTGTCATAAATCATGTCTCAAGTTTTCTTTCTCACTCTGAAGATGTAGTGAAAGTGTTTTGTTGGTATGTCAAATTAGCGAAAAGAATTTAACGGGCGGTTGTGAAGCATTATTTTGTCTAATGAATAGAGAATATTGTGCTAGGTTTATATTATCAATAAACTACGAAGCATATATTTTAACTATAAATGTTATTTAAAAACCATTAAATGTTATTGCAATAATTTAACTTACAATGCAAAAAAATGCTAAGCTCAATAATAACTTATTTCATTGCATAAAAGTGTATGAATAAATTTTGTTCAGGATACATACTAACATAATAAACATTCCTATTCCTTATTAAAACCCCTCACTATTGCTTTGAGGAAATCCTTTATCTTCTAGGAACCTTTGAAATGAATTTTATGAAGCTAAAATTATATCATTGATACTTGAGATGTTTTGTTTATTTTGTTTATTATCTATCGAGTTTGAAATTCAGTTGATGATATTAGATGTGCCTAACAAAGAAGTAGTGGCTTTTATTGGTTTTTGTCAACTGATTTGACTATATGCATTGTTAGTTTACATTGTTGGACAACTATTTGTGCTTTCTATTCCATTGTTTTTTGTATATTGCCTAGTAGTATTTTTCGACAATCAATAAGTAAGTGTAGTACTTCTTCTATATTGAATAAAAATATTTGAATTTGATTTTACGTCTGTCGAGTTCAGGGTTGATATTTTTTTATAGAAAAGTTACCTTATTGTAAGCATACATGCAAAGTTTCAACATGCGGAAATGCATACTTTTTGAAATTAATAATAGTGAATATTAATTATTTTTGCAATATTGTATGTAGTGTAGTTAATGGGAATTTTTCCATATTTGAACATTTCAAATGAACTGTTATATTATTCTAATTTTTACTTTTTATTTCCATACCACTATATTATTTAGTCATTGTTGCAAATTGATTTTATTTAATGGCAAACACAAAAATAACACTATAACACACTGTAACACTGAAAACAATAATTTTTCCATTGTTAGGGTTCCTAATCTCCATACCTCAAAAGGTAAAAAAGGGACCCTTAATAAGATTACTCTCTTGTCAAAAAAAACTCTAAAAGGGGTTACAACTTTTCCTTTTAAGGGGGGGGGGGGGGGGAGGGGGGCAATAGAACTCCTCCCCCACCTCTTCGACAGACGTCAATGGAAAGTCTTACCATTTTTTTAGTACTTATACTTGTTAAGCAGTCCTTATATACACACAAAGATACTTTTGAACATTATACATTTATACAGGACATAACACATTCAATGCTCTAACTCGCCTACTAATGGACTCCTATGTAATGAATTAACATGTTAGGTTAATTTAGTAAAGCATAACTTCCTTTTGAAATAGTAATATTTTTTTAGTAAATTGCATGACAAATATATTTAGGATTTAGAATTAAACAGTTTTAAGCTGTGCTTATGTATTTAATTTTAGGTAAAACTAAGGTTAAGCATAGTATACCCAAAATAATTTTATCAAACTTTTCTTGTTCATTTCAAACACTTGGCTTTACACTAAAAGTTTACTACAATATAATTCCATAACTAATTTTATTGTAGACTAATTAAATAATTGAACCACATATATTACTTTAATGTTGCATATGTAACATAGGAATAGCTTTTATTCACTGTCTTGTTGTCACTGGCAATGAAGACTGCATAGATGTGAAATGCTTGAGCAAAATTTATTAAGACAGTTATAATCCCGAACCTATCTATCACACTTTTGTGTATCACATTAAGTTTCCTTTGCCGATTCTTCTCAGGTCAGCGGCTTTTTTTCGAACCATTAGTAGTATTTTGACAATCAATAAGTAAGTGTAATGCTTCTATATTGAATAAAGATATTACAATTAGAAAATACCGAAACACCACCAAAAAAATTGTTAATATCAATGTAAAACATAAAAATAATTTTTGCACAACTGACAGTTAACTGAAGTCAAAAGCAGTAGTACCTGGAAAGATGTTTTTAACGAACACTAGTTGGTTCATTTTTGCCTTATGAATTAAGCCTACAACACAGTTTATTTCAATTACTGATAAAAAAAACGTTACCCTATTGTGCATGCACTTGAAAAAACTAGTTATCCTATTCGCATATTGTACATGCACTTGCTTTTATTACAACATTCACTAAAATTATACATACAAGCTTTTAAATCTGTTAACGCTAGTGTGATTGACATAGTATAGTCACAGACTCATACAAATCATAATCTTGAGTTGAGTTTTCTCATGAGCAGGCTCAGCGGTCCATTTACCGAGCCGTTTACAAGCAAACATGAGGCACAGTGATTTATGAAAGTCAGAAGAAATGAAATACAGAAAACATCCTTATAACTTATACAGGGTGGCTTTTCTAAGTGTATCCATTTTTTTTTATTAAATTCTAGACATAAATAATGTTATATAAAAAATGATAAACATTTGAAATCACTCAAGTAATTAATTACATTCATTTGAACTTATCTCAAAACTCAACTATTCATTTTACGCAGGCATTTACAAAACGCAACTCATTTATTTTACGCGCGATCATTCATAACTAACACGCACACAAGAATGGCATTTTTTTTTTAAAAAACACTGTTATTTCAATAAACGATTATACTGCCGAGTCTGAACCTCCTGTATATCTTTATAATCCATATAATGGTACTGTCTTCAACAACAACCCAAATTGTATTCACAAAAGAATAACAAATATAAGATATAAAACTATTGTTTTAATGTTCCCATGGAAACAGAAGTAAAAAAAATGTAAACAAGATGGAAAAATTGAAGGTATGAATCCTTATATTGCAACTGTAAAGCAATCCTGTATGATAGAGATGTATATGGGTGTGTGGAATATGAGAAATCGTAATTTCTGCTTACCCATCTAGTTGAGATGGATTCAGAAGCCATATCTTAAAATGTTTCCATTTAATAATATGTATATCATTTTCCCTAAATGTTTGATACTGAATAATGCAAGCCACCAATACCTTTTTGCAGGCAAGTAAAAGTTTACATAAATAAATATTAAAATTTCAGTTGAACTTTTATTTTTAGTTTTATTTTATTTTTCTCAGATGAGCATAGTGTTTATCCGGTGTTTAGGTGTTTTTATGATATGTATTAACGATTGTATGTACTCACGAAAAAAAATATAAATATTTAAGTATATTTATCTAGTACACATAGTACAAGCATTGCTTAGTTTTGCGACTTGACAAAAAAACATTGTGTAAAAATGTGTCCTGAAATATTAATTTATCCATTATAGCTTTTGAGGTGGAAAAGTTTCCTAGAATATAATAGGTATGTTAATATCAAGAAGACTAAGTACGAGTACCATCCAGTGTTTCAAGGCACTTATTTAATACATAATTTATTCAGTTATTTGTTTATAAACAAGCTTAAATGGTCATTACATTGTACTTACTGATAAATCCTATTGCAGGAGGTGTGTCAAATAGAGTTGCTCTGCAAGCAACTGTATGAATCCCAAGATGTGGGGATCAGGGAGCAGGCTGAGAAGGCGGTGGTTGCTTTCCAGGTATCATATGTCATTTTCGCATTGAATCCAATATTCAAACACTAAATAGAAGAGATCAACTAACAAGTACAGGATTGTCAATGGTAATAGTGTATTGATTTGTCTGTTTGATTGTATAGCAAAGGACCAGTATATACACTATAATACTCCTGCTTTCATTCCTAGATGAGGCATAATATAATCATATTGATAGTGTATTTTTTTTGTGTTGTGAAAAGATGACAAAAAGCTCCACCCATGGATTTGCAATATCCTTAGAGTTGCAGTTGCATTGCCACATTTTAATTAAGTGGGCTCTGGTCACCTAACTTACCAGACGAATAATACTTCCACTTCACGCTAGTCTTCTGTGAGGTTGTACTTCTCTGGACGGACCTGTCTGACGGCTCATGAAGATTATCGATGTCCATTTTGAATCTTTTTTTTATCTTTTAAAAATATTGCCTTTACTTTCGGATTACATTATCCTGTGCTGTAAGGACGTTTTACAAACATACATTTCACGCGGACAAACACCCAGATGCGAAACAACCGTCTGTGGGTCACACAAATAGTGGTCCCGTGTGGGAATCGAACTCACGACCCCCGACGCCGAAGCCAATACCTTGGCAACTGCGCCACGGAGTCATCGATCGCCATGGATCATTTATGTTAAACATTCATTACATGACAAACATGTGATTGCAATTTTTCTCCTTAGATATGAGCTTTATGGTTCAAACCCAATAAAGCCAGATAAGCAAGTGAGGCCATAAGTTATGAATGCGTCTGTTCACTCCAGGAGTCACCAGACACCCTCAGCAAGTGCCAGGCCCTGCTTGAGCGCGCCGACTCCAGCTATTCCCAACTCCTGGCGGCGACGACCCTCGCTAAGCTGCTCAGCAGGTGAGGTTCTCTACTCTCATCGGAGTTCAGAAACCTTGAATCTCATTAAGAAACCTTGAATCAACATGTATGGTTTTATATAAGAGCCTGCCTTATATTGGAATTTAAAATTTCTTGTTTTTTATAACATTAGCAGGTTCATGTAGATTCAATTTGGTTCTATTTTTTATATTTGTTACCTCAGAACTTTGTCATTTATGAACCGATTTTACAAATTCTTTTTGCATTGGGTTCAGCTTAGCTATAATTAAATAGAGAGTTAATAGAGGAATTATAAACCAAACACCAGAATATTTTGCATACATAAAATACTTTACACCTAATAATCTGCATGTAGACTAATCAAATAGACTAATTAAATAATGAACTAATCAAATATCAAATCTTCTGAAGCAATAATTATTATTTATGCATTTATTTTCTTCCAAAAATATTAATTAGCATTTCAGTAAATTACGGTGAAGGAAAACATCGTGAGGAAACCTGCATATTTTCGAAACAATAACAAAAAAAAATTCGAAGATATGTGAAGTTCGCTATTCCGCAGTGGGGCCGCGCGGTTGACTATGCCCTGATACCCTCTGTAAAAGAGGAGGCCTTTGCCTGGCATTGGGATATTTATAGGCTGTTACTTTACTTTGCTCTATTTAATTACTGTAGTGTACATCAATTTCCAGGTCGACGACTAGCCTGTCGGTCCAGCAGCGTCTGGACATCAGAAACTACGTCCTCAACTATCTAGCGACCAGACCAAAGCTGGCCAGCTTCGTCGTTCAGGTGATTCTATATTTTCTTTGAGCCAAGCTAAAGTACACTTTTTTGTTTTTGTGTTTGGATATTAATTGACAATTTAAAGAGGTTGGTCTGTGATCTGTAAGTGACTTTCTTAACTTAAAACATGGCTTGATAAATGTCAGATTCTTGAATTAGTTTACCACCAAGAACACTTTAAAGCACATATTAAACCACATTTTCTCCGCAGGCTCTGGTGTCGCTGTTCGCCCGAATCACCAAGCTGGGCTGGTTAGACATGGTGAAGGAGGAGTACGTGTTCCACAACGTGATGAACGACGTGTCCACCTTCTTACAGGTAACTGGCTCAGTTCGGGTACAGACTCGATGGTGCAGTGGTTGCACACCCGGTCTCGGGTTTGATGTTTGCACAGAGGGCCTGCTGATGCCTTAAATCTTGAGTCTCTTGTACAATGATTTCAACAACAAATGTCCTCTGTGATACTTCTTTTGCCAAAGACACATCCCTGTTCCAGCCTTTCAAGATAAATATTACTGAATTTAAAGTAATCCCATCTCTTTCAACCTAACCATAACCTGACCCTCGCTAAGCTGCTCAGCATGTGAGGTTCTCTACTCTCATCGGAGTTCCACATGATTAAGAAACCTTGAATCAACATGTATGGTTTTATGTTAGAGCCTGCCTTATTTTGGAATTTAAAATTTCTTGTTCTTTATAACATTAACATGTATTTTAAAAACTAAGATTTGTTATCAGGTTTGTGGCTTCAAGTTTTGGATATAGTTATTTCTGCATTTCCTGTGTTTACACTCCTAGTGCCGGACTATAAGGACTTAAAAGAACCGAATCGCTTGCAAGAGAGTTAAAAACTAACTTGTATAGTTCTTTTTAGACCTAACCTTTGAATATCCTATAGTAACTACATACAATTTTTATTCAAATGCCTTTTACTATTATCACTTGCAATAGCATCATTATTATGAAATGAATTATAATGAATATTTATACAATACATTATAGTTCACTTGACAACAGCCTTGAGCGATTAATTGCTTTACATAGTGTTTTAATTTTAAATAATCAATATTAAAATATTCATTAATATTATAATAGCTTTTTAGTTTTTGCTTTGATTTTAACGACTTTTTCGGCGGCCCGATTGGCGCAGTGGGTCGATCCCCACTACTGGAAAAATATTGTGATGAACTTAGTTTTTTCCATATAATTATGTATAATGTGTATTTATTTACAACACAAAAGTCTGTTTAAGTACGTTTATCAGATATCTATTACCCCTAGTACAAGCGTTGCTTAGTTCGGGACTAGAATGTTGAGTAAAAATGTGTCCTATAATATTTATTTATTTAACAACTAATAAATGTTGATTATGACCACATTTTTATCAGTGCCATCTCCACTTCTCAGTTGTGGTTGTAGACTTATGCTGGTTATGTTCCAGGGTCCCGCCGAGATGTGCACGATCGGGGTGCAGCTGCTGACGCAGCTGGTGCTTGAGATGAACCAGGTGTCGGAGGCGGACGCGAGCAGGTCCCTCGCGAAGAACCGCAAGATCGCCTCCTCGTTCAGGTGGGCGTGACGTCACCGCTTGCACCCTTCAACAGCCGAGCGATGAACTGTGGCGCGTGCCGCTTTAGGAGGCAAGAAGTGACGGGCTGTGACGTCATTTCTTATTCACAAATTTAATATATTAACTGTATCGATATTTTTCGCCGATATATTTTGATCCAGTAAATCGATATAAATTATTCAATATCGAAATCGTATCATAAACGATATTTTTTTCACATTCAGGACAGAATCCGTATTCAAATATTTTAAAACTTGGCATACGTTTTTTTTGGACAACAAGGCCTAAAAAGGAAATATCGATATTTTCTCTTCGATATATCGAGGCTGATATTGATATTTTTATAAATATCGATATATCGATACATTTCTTCACTTTCGGCATTCCTACCCGGTGGTCGTCATACACGAAACTCGCTCACTATACGAAACGATAAACATTGCATTTTGACGACCCGAATGGCGTAAATCTGAAAATATATCTTGGAGGGCAAAAATTTTTGACAAATCGGGACTGCATTGCAGGTGTAAACTGCTATTTTGAAGACCTCGACAAAACGTATTTTCTGGAGGGGATAAAAAAATTGGAAACTCGCTGGAATAAGTTTTTGGCCCTCAAAGGAGACTATGTTGAGAAATAAATGTAAATTGTTTTAAAAAAAAAATATATTTTTTACCTTTAAAAACGACTTATCAAACAGCCCTCGTATAAAAAGTATGTATTTACAAAAGAAAAGTATGTTTAAGTATGTTTATTAGTTATCTAGTGCCCTTAGTACAAGCGTTGCTTAGTTTGGGACTAAGCAACACAATAACAGACAGAATTTTCTACAAATTTTAATGTTTTATCTCAAGTGCGGAGATTAGCACTATAAAAATTTTAATTTCTAAATAGCAATGGCGACATCCCTCTCTAACCGAGTAGTCCTCGAGGATCGCAACGTGTCGGGTCACTTACCCCAACCCACTCACGGCCTTTCTAACGTTGGTAGAGCCACGCAGCAGAAGACCAGCGTAAAGTAATAAGTAGTATGAGAAATACTTTAGCGTTTCGTCTGGTGAGTGAGGTAGCCGGAGCCCAATATCCAAAAAGGTTGAGCCCAATGTCAATGGGCGGCGGCATTCACTTAACATCAGGTGTACCGTCTGCTCGTTTGTCATAAAAAAAAAATCTTATTAATTGATTTCAATGTACCGCCGCAGGGACACGCAGCTGTTCGAGATGTTCCGCCTCTCGTGGTCGCTGCTGGGCGCGGCGCGCGCGGAGCCGCTCGAGATGGCGGGCGGCGCGAGGCACGCGCTGTTGGCCGCCCTGCTGCGGCTCGCCCACGCGTGCCTCACCTTCGACTTCATCGGCACCACCAGCGACGACTCCTCGGACGACCTGTGCACCGTGCAGGTGCGCCGCTTTAACGCACCGCCATTTTGGCACACCGCCATTTTTGGTGCCGCCATTTTGACACACCGCCATTTCTGTGTGCCACCATTTTAACACATTTTTGTTTACCGCCATTTTTTTGTATGCCACCATTTTTGGTCACCGCCATTTATAGTGTATGCATCGCTATTTTTACACACCGCTATTTTTACACACCGCTATTTTTACACACCGCCATTTTTATTCACCGCCATTTTAACACACCGCCATTTTAACACACCGCCATTTTTATACACCGCCATTTTCAGGGTTTTATACGCATAGGTTAAAACCACCTAATTTTAAGATTCCACTGTCTGTCTGTCCGTCTGTCCGTCCGTCCGTCCGTCCGTCAACAGGCTGTATCTCATGAACCATGATAGTTAGACAATTGAAATTTTCACAGATGATGTGTTTCTGTTACCACTATACCAAAGGCGGTGTATGTGTGCGCGAGTCATACACCGCCGCTCTTACTTACTAACATTTGAATACAGCGCCATTTTTATTTTTTGTACACAGATCCCCAGTCTGCCCGCTTCCGTTGACTTAAAATACAGTCATGTTGAGCCAGCTCTTTGTACACAGATCCCCACCTCGTGGCGGCCCACATTCCTCGAGCCGTCCACGCTCGAGCTGTTCTTCGAGCTGTACCACGCCCTCGGAGGCGCCCTCGCCGGCCTTGCTCTAGCCTGCCTGGTGCAACTGGCTTCGGTGCGCCGCAGCCTGTTCAGCAACAGCGAGCGCGCCAAGTTCCTCAACCGGCTGGCGGCCGGCGTGTATAGAATACTGGACAACACGCAGGTGCGCCGCGTTAAAACCTGTGCGGCCGCCCGTACAGCACGCCTCGTGACGCACGTACTGTCGAGTGCAGAAGTCAATTTATCGCTTAACTTTCGCGTGTACAGTCGGGTAGATATTGCTTTCGGTTATATCGTGCGAGTGTAATACATTATGCGCCCATACAGTCGAGTGCAGAAAAAGATTTGTTATTGTTTATATTGTGTTGCGAGTACGTATCGTCGCACATCGTGACGCACGTACCGTCGAGTGCAGAAGTCGATTTATCGCTTAACTTTCGCGTGTACAGTCGTGTGAAGAAATGGTTTTCGGTTAATTCTGTTAAATGTTTTCGGTTTACTTTGTGCGTCTGTAATATTTTGCGCCCATACAGTCGAGTGCAGAAAAAGATTTGTTATTGTGTATGTTTATGTTGCGAGTGTATCGTCATGCTGTCTAGAAAATTTTTAGTTATTTCTCTTTTGTTACGATAATAGAGGTATAAACTTCTTACGCGCATACATAAGTAAACGTATACTTTTTTATTATTATATTTCTTGCATGTATTGTAGTATACAAAGTCGACTCAAAATAAATGGTGATCGGTTTATGTTGTTTTAGTGCGTATACAATTGAGCTCAGAAACAGAGCTTTTGGAGACATTTCATAATTTTTAGGGTCCCGTACCCAAAGGGTAAAAACGGATTCTATTACTAAGACTGTCTGTCCTTATGCCACCAGGCTGTATTTAATCAACCGTGATATTTATACAGTTAAAATTTTCACAGATGATGTATTTCTGTTGCCGCTATAACAACAAATACTAAAAAAAAATATTTAAGTTGGCATGCAACAGACATGATTTTTATGGCGTTTTTATAGATAATGGTACGGAACCCTCGTGCGCTAGTCCGACTCGAGCTTGGCCGGTTTTGCAAAATCTTGCAGATGTTTCATCGCTATTATATTGTCGTTGGTAGCGTATGACCATTAACTAGGGCCACTTCTGGTCCGCTAACAGATAGCGTTCGGCGCCGTTTAGTAAAATCACCCGTTCCTCCTTCCAGGGCCTATCGGACCCCACCAACTACCACGAGTTCTGCCGGCTCCTCGCGCGCCTCAAGTCCAACTACCAGCTCGGCGAGCTGGTCATGGTGGACAACTACCCGCGCCTCATCGAGCTCATCGCCAAGTTCACAGTGCAGAGCCTGCAGGTGGGGACGCTATTTTGTTTGCTCTGTGGAAGGCGTTGGTTGGTCAGTTCCGACGGGCTATGCGACGACCGGGAAAGGAGACCCGAGAAGCGAGGCTACTGGGATTTTACGTTTGAAGAACCGACTTCAAATATCTCCCTCATGTGTGTTCATTTCATAACTGATTTTCGGGAGTACCGTAAGCATCTCCGGTGCCCAAGACCCAATACCAGTGAAATTATTATGGGACCAAATGGGAAAGCATGGGAATGGGAAGCAAAAAAGAATCATCAAAATCTGTTCACTCTGAAAAATGTTCTGAGGTGACAAACAAAAAAAAATATGATTCCGTCGAATTGAGAACCTCCTCCAAAAAAGAAATGTCTAAGTACATTATTTCTCCTGTTCTTGAACTTTGTAGGTCGGCACAAAATAAATCATCATGTTAATAGTATTGACTTTTCATAAAGTGGGCCCCGGCTACCTCACACACCAGACGAAACGCAGGAGTGTAACATCTACTTTACGCCGGTCTTCTGTGAGGTTGTGGTACTAGGATCTGCCTAAGAGTGCAACAGAGAACACAGTTGCGTGGCCCCACCGCAGTCAAAAGTTCACAGGTCTACAAACTTATACGTTTCCCCGGTTGTAAATGTTCGATGCGTCAGCAGATGTGGCAGTTCGCGCCGAACTCTGTCTACTACCTGTTGTCGCTGTGGCAGCGGATGGTGGCGTCGGTGCCGTACGTGAAGGCGACGGAGCCCCATCTGCTGGAGACTTACGCGCCCGGCGTCACGGCCGCTTACATCGGCTCGCGGCTCGACTCTGTCGCCGTGGTGGTCAGGTGCGAAGTAATTTCGGCCTTAACGCCCTGTAATAGGGTCCGATTTAGCGTGGCGTCCGAGCGGTGAAGCGTGAATGCGTGTTAAGATTTCTGGTGCGAAGTAATTTCGACTTTAACACGGTGTCACAGAGTGCAATTTAGCGTGGAATCGAAGCGGTGAGGCGTGTTTGCTAAGATGTCAGGTGCGAAGTAATTTCGACTTTAACACGGCGTCACAGAGTGCAATTTAGCGTAGAGTCCAAGCGGTGAAGCGTGTATGCATGCCAAGATGTCATGTGCGAAGTAATTTCAACTTTAACACGCTGTCACAGAGTGCAATTTAGCGTGGAGTTCAAGTGGTGAAGCGTGAACGTACCCGAATCGCCGTGGGGTTCATTCAGGTGTGATGGATTTTCGACCGTTACGCCCGGTGACAAAGTGCAATTCAGCTTGTGCAGCGTAAGCTGTGTATTTTGAAAATTGTGAATTAGCCAGAGGGTCGTAAATTAGAACTCACTATAGTCAGCGGCGTGGTTGCCGTGGTGGCTCGATGCGGTTTTCGGCTCTAACGCCGACGCCTAAAGGTCAAAATGGTATGTTCCGCGCAGGTATGCATGTGCATGACTGACCCTTAGGACCTATGCTCATTATTATCCATAATCTTCCTTTATCGACTACTGATATAGTTCCGTAGTCAGAGCATGCTTACATTAAGTACGGACGTTAATAACCGGAGATTAGAATCCAATTTCGCTGTGAACAATAAACGAGACCGAATCTGCCGCCGAGACGGTCGGTTGCAGACGACAACGTACCCTTACGCTGCGGTATAAAGTCCAATATCGTTCACACCAATCCGAGCGCGTCCGTGCAGAAATGACGGGAGAGTTTGACGATGGCGTAGAGGGTAGTGTACCTGCCTCCAGCGCCAGAAAGTGACGGTTCGGTCCCCCACTACTGGAAAAATATTGTGCTATGAACATAGTGTTGTTCCAGTGTCTGGGTGTTTATATATGTATAATATGAATTTATTTACAAATGAAAAGTATATTTAAGCATGATTATCAGTTACCCTTAGTACTTAGTAATAGCTTTGCTTGCTTAGTTCGGGACTAGAGAATGTTGTGTAAAAATGTGTCCTAAAATATTTATTTAAGTTTGGGACTAGACAATGTCGTGTAAAAACGTGTTGTTTTTTTTTTATGTGAAAAGGTGGCAATCGAGCTGGCGGTTCACCTGCTGCCACACCAGACGAAACGCAGAAGTGTAACAATCCTACTTTACGCCGGTCTCCTGTGAGGTCGTGGTCCTAACCCGGACGGGGCTGCCCGTTCGTGCAACAGCGAACACTGTCGCGTGGGCCTACCACAGTGAAACGGTGACCTAAAACATTTATTTATTTATTATTATCTCCCCCAGCGAGGGACTCGAAGATCCTCTGGACGACACCGGCACAGTCCAGCAGCAGCTGGAGCAGCTCTCCGTGATCGGGCGGTGCGAGTACGCCAAGACGTGCCAGCTGCTGGTCGCGCACTTCGACCGCGCCGCGGCCGAGTACAGCGTCGAGCAGCGCCCGCAGCAAACGCTAGTGTTGCAGGGCGAGTGCTATACTACCGTCCTTTCTGCCGGAGCATGCAAGAGTTGCGCTAGAACTCCCCGAGTTCGCTGACCGGGGCCATGGGGGCCAGGAGAGCCAGTGCTAATAAGCAGCACCGCCGCTCACCACGTTTCGGCCGCGGAGGATAGGGAGAACGGCGCACCGCAATACCGAGTCTCCTCTCCCCCCGCGACTCCTCCTCGGTAGCAGAAGACAGGGAGAGTGGCTCAACCTCTACCACTCGACCTGTCCCCTGCACCCTCCAGCAAGATCCAGAGGGGGCTCAATGAGCCCACTCGTTACACCACAGGCCGGCCCAGTGTAGGTTCCTCTTAGCTTCGCCGTGGGGGACCAAGCCACGGCTACTAAGCCCCTCCGCCACCTCAAGGCGGGAACCCGGTCGGAGGGGACGCTAGAGCTAAGCTAAGAGTTGGCGGTTCACCCGATGTTAAGTGATAACCGCTGCCAATGGACATTTTTTTTTCTTTTACATAAAAACATTGCCCTTACTTTGGGATAACATTATCCTGTGTTGCAAGGACGTTTTTACAAACATAAATTTCACGCGGACAAACACCCAGATTCGGAAAAATTGTCTGTGGGTCGCACAAATAGTTGTCCCGTGTGGGAATCGAACCCACAACCCTCGACGCCGAAGCCAATACCTTGGCAACTACGCCACGGAGCGTAAAATTTATGTTTGTAAAACGTCCTTACAACACAGGATAATTTCATCCTAAAGTAAGGGCAATGTTTCTAAAAATAAAAGAAAAAAAAGATACGCAGGACACTTTCAATTGAAACCGGTCTTCTGTGAGGTCGTGGCATTTGCCCGCACGGATCTGCCCATTCGTACAACAAACAAGACTGCTGCGGCACGTTACTACGCCACGAGAAATCACTGACACACAGTATACCTGAACTTCGAAAATGGTCTCAGGTGTGACTGTTCACACTGTGTTCTGTAATCATGCAATGTGGCCCGCAATGGCAACCAGTGACGAAATAAGCCACTGCCGCTTCCGTGAATAGCTCACGCGGTTCTGTTGTCGCTGGAATGCTTCTATTGGGCCCGCTCTTCTGGGGAAGTAAGACCCCGTGGTGACCAGGCTTTGACCCACCCTCTGAAAAGGTCGAGTTTGACTTCAAAGTTTTAGTTAGTCGCTTTGTGTTGAGAGATCCCCGCCGCTCTTAGATATACAGCGTGTCGGTACAACCGCGACAATAAATGAACACACGTCTAACGCTACTTGCCAATAAAAATATAAACGTAATAAAAATTCCATAATTTTTTTTTCAAACAAACTAATTAGATAAAAAAGAAACAAAATTTGTAACCTATACAACTACAACTGGCTGATTCATACATTCAGAGACTTTTTCATTCGTTGCGACTGCGTCGCATTACAAATATCTCCTTCTAACAATATGTTTTATATCTTTTAAATTCATTCAACCCATTCATATGCTTTGTGACCTTTACAAATGAACATTACGTTACAGTTTCTAAAAATATAAATATAATATATGTAAGGGTGTTCTAAAAATGTTTGTTTTGTAAAATTTTACAACTCGATAAATATTGATGTTTAACGAATGTAAATGCTTTATACAATTTTAAAAAGTTATCCTCTATATGTATGTTCATTTATTGTCGCGATTGTAAAGACACGCTGTATACATCTACAAGAACGCAACTAAAACCTAGCAATTTTAAATGCTGACCTAATCACATGCTCAATGGTGAAGGAAAACATCGTGTGGAAACCTGCATATTTAAAAAAAATTACAGAAATATTTCGAAAGTATTTGAAGGGATTCCATGGTGGACATAGCCTAATACCGTCGGCACAGAGGAAGCCTGGATAATTAATTATATTTGACAATTTATCAAAATTATTAATTAACAGTATAGGCTAATATTGTTATGTTTTATTATTATTATATAAATTTAAACTTAATTACATTTTCCAATTAAACGACTTGATCACAGGTATTATTGTGATATTTAGCTTTAATTTATATCTGCATGCTATTTGTAAGTGGCTATACAAGTGGAACTAAAAACAAATATAATTGCGCCATCATAAATCATACCTTGTGTAATGGCAAATAAGTGAATAAATTATTTTTACTTTACTTTAGCCTAATCTCATACAAATCGCCGTCAACAAACAGGTCAGCTGACGTGGCTGGTTTACATAATCGGCGCGGCGATCGGCGGCCGCGCCTCGGTGATCGTGTGCGACGAGAACGACGCCATGGACGGCGAGCTGGTCTGCCGGGTGCTCCAGCTGATGGACCTCACCGACTCCAGGCTGTCCAGGGTCAGCATCTAGTTCTGAGCCGACGCTCTAGTTGAAGCTGCGCCCCGCGTTCGGAACCGAGTCGTCGGGCTTGAATATTGTCATTAGGCTCTCGCGCTCGGTCTAATCCGGCCAAATGTAGTCGTCGCGTTAAGAACCGAGTCTTTGGGCCAAAACGAATGTCACTAGTCTGTCTTCGTAGCAATAATAGAGCCTAATATGATCGTCGCTTTAAGAAATGTGTTGGGCCTGAGTGATTACCATTGGTTTCTCTCGCTCGCACTAATGCAGCCAAATATAGTTTTGTGAAATAGGACGACGCGTGCACGTAGGTGTGGTAAGGCCACGCAACAGTGTTCACTGTTGCACGAATGGGCAGGTCCGTCCGGGTGAGTACCACGACCTCGCAGAAGACCGGCGTAAATTAGAAGTGTTCCACTCCACTTCTGCGTTTCGTCTGGTGAGTGAGGTAGCCGGGGCCAACTTTATTAAAAGTTGGCAACGCATCTGCTGGGTGTTGCAAATATCCATGGGCGCCGGTTGTCAGTCAACATCAGGTGAACCGCCAGCTCGTTTGGCACTCTCTCGCATAAAAAAACGAAGCTTCATAAGCTGCCTTTGTATATTCCAGGGTGGCTGCGAGAAACTGGAGCTGGCGATGATGTCCTTCTTCGAGCAGTTCCGCAAGATCTACGTGGGTGAGCAGGTGCAGAAGAACAGCAAGGTGTACCGGCGCCTCTCCGAGGTGCTGGGCCTGAACGACGAGGGCCAACTCCTCAGCGTCCTGATGAGGAAAATGTGAGTTGCCACAGTATCGGCGTCGTATGCGACTTGGCTTCAAATTCAAATATCTTTATTCAATGTGAAGGCTTTAGGCTTACATGATTGTCAAAAAGTCACTACTACAGAAGAAGAACCGGCGGAACTCACGGGGACATTTTTTTTAAACATGATTAGAAAGAAAAATAAAAATGTATACAATATATTGAATTCCACTTGAAAGACACTGGAGTGATCAAAAAAAATAAAGACTATTTTTTTAAAAAGATCTTTTTTAAAATAAATAACGCCTGTTGAGTTTCTTGCCGGTCCCTTCTCAACAGAAAGGGCTTTCTAAACCGGTGGTAACTTGCGAACGTATACGTATGAATTTTCAAGTAAAATTCGACGTTTCATAAGAACGCGCACTTGACTATTTGAATTAAGATATTTTGAATTTTAATTTCATTATTTAAAAAATTGCTCTCGTGAAATGTCTCTGTTTTGTGGGTAACAAGGGCAAATAAGTTTTCTCTCATCGATATACAGCGTGTCGTTAGAACCGCGACAATAAATGAACACGCATAAATGTTTAATACAATTTTAAAAAGCTGTCCTCTATAGCTTTTCAAAATTGTATTAAACATTTACATTTTATAACATCAATATTTACGGAGTTATTAAATCTTCCACAACAATCAATTTTAGAACATCCTTACGTATAAAACTGTAACGTAAAGTTCATTTGTAAAGGTCACAAAGCATGGGTTGAATGAATTTAAAAGAGATAAAACATACTGGTAGAAGGAGAGACTTGAAAAGCGACGCTGTGGCAATGAATGAAAAATTCTCAGAATGTATGAATCAGTCAGTTGTAGCTGTATAGGTGTTACAAATTTTGTTTCTTATTTATTTAATTTTTTTTTTTAATTATGGATTTTTTTAAAGTTGTATTTTTTTATGATTATTGGCAAGTAGCGTTAGAAGTGCGTTAATTTAATGTCGCGGTATTAACAACACGCTGTCTAATAGTCATGGAATCCAAGACCTGAAGTTCTGAAGCCCATGTTTAAGAAACAGACCCGTCGCTCGACACGCAAGCTGTGACGTCGCCGCTTGTGCTCTCCGCCCGCAGAATCACCAACCTGAAGTACTGGGGCGGCTCCGAGCAGATCATATCGAAGACCCTGGGCCTCCTCAGCGACCTGAGCGGCGGCTACTCCTGCGTGAGGAAGCTGGTCAAGCTCGAGGAGGTCCAGTTCATGCTGACGCACCACACGGTGAGTGGCGTGAGGAATGTAGTTACCACTAAGAAAAAGTAGTGAGTCCTTTACATGTGGTAGGGGTACGCAACAGTCTCCGTTGCACTAATTGGCAGGTCCGTCCGGGCAAGTACCACGTCATCACAGAGGAACGGTGAGAAGTGGAAGTGTTACACTTCTGCGTTTCGTCCGGTGAGAGAGCTGGTCGGGGCCCAGTTTATTAAAAGGTTGCAACACAACTGCAACGTTATAGGTGTTAATGGGCGGCAGTTATCACTTACCATCAGGTGAACCGTCTGCTCGCTTGACAACTTTTCACATAAATAAAAACTTACATACCTACTATAACAATCGTGTTGGTATCGAACCCAACCCAATAGGTAAGGTAAGCTGAGCCACTGAGTAATGATTTTTTTAATCTATGAAGACTGCAGGCCGGCTAGCGGTTCACCTGACGTTGAGTGACATCCGCCGCCTATGGGCATTTGCAACACCGGTAGGGTTTCAGATACTTTGCCGCCTTTTAATGAATAGGGAACCAGAAAAAACCGCGAAAACTATAACAACTCCACTTCAAGCTGGTCTTCTGCGAGGTCGTGGTACTTCCTCGTACGGACCAAGCGAATACTGTCGGAAAGAAACGGAACCACCAGGAAAGAAAAAGTCTATTCCAGGTTCCGTACCTGGCATAGACCGTTTCTTTCCTATGGCAGCCGGCCAAGTCCAGCTCGCGGCAAGATTTAATCCGGCCTGCGATTACAACTCGTCGTCTTAATTAAATCGGCTGGCGATAAAAAAAAAATAAGGAAAAGCATGTCTGACCATCAATCATCTCGAGTGTGTTTTACGGGTTACTTAAAGTACAAGTTGTTATTAGATTTCGACGTTCCAATTATGGAGGTAGTCAACATTTTATCTTTGACACCGACCGAGCACATCAAAACGATAAATATTATAGGTTGTATATGATTTATTTTTGTTGTCTACTCTTTCGGACTCGCGGAAAATGTTAGATAATTATTCTATCTTATATTTATTTGTATAACTATTGTATACTAGCTATTGTATAACTTGCAGGCGGAGCACTTCCCGTTCCTGGGCATAGCGGGCGTGGGCGCGGCGGAGATGCGGTGCCGCACGATGCTGTACACTGCGCTCGGGCGGCTGCTCATGGTCGAGCTCAGCGAGGACGAGGAGCGGTTCCATGCGTTCATGATGCCCCTCACCGGTGGGTGGCGGGTTTGCGCGGGGTGGTGTGTGTGTGTGCAAAGCGTCCTTACGGCGCAGGATAATTTAATCCAACAGTTAGAAAGAAGTCACGGAAATCCTATTGGCACCTATAAATTAAGCTATTTCTACGGATTTATCGCGTTTATTCTTAATTTTAACCCCCAACGTTTACGAACCCTTTACAGCCTTCATGGTCACGGGATAGACTGTCCGTGAACTCTGCAAAGGGTTCGAAGCGTCGGGTATTAGAATTAAAAATAAACGCGTCGATTCTTCAAAAATAGTATCATTTGTAATGTATAATCGCGTAAATACAAGAAACTCCTTCTATCCGCAGCGGCGTTCGAGAGCATAATAGGGCTGCTCGGGCCGCCCGAGAGCCCCCTCTTCGGCTCCGAGGAGGCGAAGAAGACGCTGATAGGGCTGGCGCGCGACCTCCGCGGCCTCGCGTTCGCCTTCAACACCAAGACCACCTACATGATGCTCTTCGACTGGATGTGAGTGGCAGCCCTAGCCATCTCGTGTTCACGTCAGCCGCAAGGCGTTTGCGTCAGTGTGACGTGTTTTCAGAGGTTGAAAACATCGACGACGATCTTATATTTTTAACCGAAAATTCTATATACCTAAAATGGAAGATGCTAAAAATTAGAATTGGTGTGCAACAAATTAATAAAGAAAGAGAACGGTATGATGAATTTCATACTTTAAATAGTAATTTGTTGTCTGTCTCTCAAATTACTATGGAAAGTATGAAGATTTTTTTGGATGTACCAGGATGACTGTTAACTGTTTTGATTACACACAGGATTCAATTGGGAGACATTTCAAAAGAAGACAAAAACGTGCTATCATTTCTAGCGACAAGTTCAAAATGGCTACCAGCCGCTACGTAGACCGCACGTGCGTTTCGTAATTGTGTCAACGTGAACAAGCACTAGGTCCCAGTCTCGAACTGACACACAAATAATAGTAGAACTGACCTCGCGCCCTCTGGTGACGTCATAGCCGTCAAACCCGTTAGGTAGGGTGAGCAGAACAGATGTTTTTGATGTAATGTTCGTTTACAAATAAATTTTGTATTTAAAGCGTGAAACAAAAAAGATTTCTCGGAATCATCACTTTCTGAGTAGGCATCAAAATGTATTTAAAATATTGTACCGAACATTATTTAAAGGAAATATTGTTATTTTTTTACCTGTGTTGAAATATTAAAATTTGTAGAACAAATGAGGAGAAGTCCTAAGGAAGTCAAACCCACGTCTTCCGGTCTCACGCCCAGACGCATATTAAGTGCAGATATCAGCGTTATTATAATAATAAATAAATTTAATACAGCAATGCCAAATTATCTCATTCGAATTATCGTTTTAAAACGACACTTGAAATCGAATCGTAACTTTAAAATTGAAACCATATCTTCGCACATCGAGCGCCGTCGCGATGGCCCGAAACAGACCAAATTGTTTTGCAATCCGTGCTTGATTTAACGGATGACGAATGTAGCCGGAGTATAGCCGTCTCGCTCTCACGCCGCAGATACCCCGTGTACATGAAGGTGGTGCTGCGCGGGCTGGAGGCGTGGTTCTCGGAGCCGGCGCTCAGCACGCCCGTGCTCAAGCTCGCCGCCGAGCTGGCGCAGAACAGGAACCAGAGGCTGCACTTCGACGTCTCCTCGCCCAACGGGATACTGCTGTTCCGCGAGCTCTCCGCCATCATATGCGCCTACGGTGCGTAGGGGGGGGGGGGGGGGGGGGGGGGATGTTTGTTACTCTTACACGCAAATACCACTGAATGGATTTTAATGAAGCTTTACAATAATATAGCTTATACGTGAGTATAACACATAGGCTATAACTTATAAAGATATTGTGTGAATTGTCAAAAATATAGGTTATTTATTAAATTATATAAAACTCATTGGTTAACGGCTAGTATTCTATGTGGGTATTTGACATTAGCCCAATAATACTTGGGTCAAAATTCTATCTCCGTTAACCGTTGGTCATTGAAAGCGGCCGTAAATCGGCAAATGTGTTGAGGAGGAGGTGCGGTTTCTAACTCGGAAAAAGGGGGGGGGGGGGGGACAAAGGAGGTGTCAAAGGGAGAGGGTAGGGTGATTAAGAGCTTAAAATGATGGATGACGCACAAGGTGTCGGAGGGGTCGAACAGTTGTCCCGTGTGGGAATCGAATCCACGATCTCCGGCGCCGAAGCCAATGCCTTGGCAACTACGCCACGGAGTCATTGTGATTGTGAGAAATACTTGTTAATATTTTCCAAGTTTTATTAAAGAAGAAACCGTAACTCTGGAAGAGGTTTCTTTCCGAACGTTACAAAATTTTTTATAGATATTTTAGCACGATTAAAACTTTGTTGTCTCTCATCCTGTCAAATGAAATTTAATTTTAATGCTAATTATTTGTTTTTCACTTTCTGCCTCTGCTCACAGGCAGCAGGATACTGACCATAGACGTGAGCAAGAAGCAGATGTACGCGATGAAACTGAAGGGTATCTCCCTCTGCTTCTCAATACTGAAGGCGGCGCTGTGCGGGAACTACGCGAACTTCGGCGTTTTCAGGTGACCAACTTTTTTTAGGGTAGATTTTTTAGAAAGGTAAAAAAGGAGCACTTTCTGCTCCGTCTGTCTGCCCGTGTGTCGGCGGTGACACACGGGCAGACAGACGGAGCAGAAAGTTTTCTCAGGAACGGGTGGACCTAGCAAGTTGAAATTTATACGAAGGTCTTACAGCGCAGATAAAGGAAAAATTCCGAAAAATAAAAAAGTTGAAAATTTTTGCTGATTACAAGTTTTCGCGAAAATCTAAACTTGCCCATTTCTATTTATCGTCTTTAATCAGGACCTCAGTATCTGGTATAAATTTCAAGTTGCTGATCCAGGCATTCCTGAGAAAATCGGTGCTGGTTTTTTACCAACTTTATTTCGGTGGTATAGTGGGTAGGTACGGAACCCTCGGCGTACGTACTTATTAATTGTCCACGGAAGGTTTTAATACAAGAATAAAAAAAAAAACGAAGCCTGTCCGGGCAGCTAGTTGTTAATAAGCGTGAGGAAACCTGCACATTTTAGAATTAATAACAAAATAAAAAAGAAAAGAAGATAATGTCTGCCAATCCGCAGTGGGGACGCGTGGTGGACTATGAAGTAATACCCTCTGCAGATATGAGATGAGGCCTTTGCCGAGTAGTGGGACATTTATAGGCAGTTACTTTACTTTTTTCAACAAACATTTCAGACTCTACGGAGACGAGGCCCTGGACAACGCGCTGAATATGTTCGTGAAACTGCTCCTCAGCATACCTCAGAGCGACCTGCTGGTGAGTAGCTGGTGGAGATTTGATGGGGGGGGGGGGGGGATGGCTGTTGATGTTATACAATAAATAGTTATATCAACCCTATGAATGCGATATATATAGATGGATCAAAAAGATTTGAGGCGATGTAAAAAAGTTTCACTTTAATTTTTATTAATAATTTACCCATTTAGTTTATATTTTTATTTCACCTGTTAGGTGAAATAAAAATGTAAACTGGGAACTAGGGACAACAGAGACTTCCCTCGCCACAACGCGGCCACGTAGTAAAGTTAAATAATTTAATCGGTTAATATTATTTAATCTATCAATCTCTTTTACTCATAACTTTTTTTTTTGTTTCTGTTTATTTTATTGAAGCGAAAACTTCTATGGGCACGTTGGGCACTATTGGATGGAGAAACATTCGCGTCACCGACATTATTAAGTCACGTGTTTTGACATTGACTTTGGTGACTTGAAATATATATTTATAACATTTGGTTTTTGGTAACATTTGTTTCACAAATGTTACAAAACCTAATATACAGGCTGATTGTATAGAAGACGGACATATGAAAGAGCATAAATGCAGAATTTGATTCTAAATCTGAATAATATGTACCAGACATACTTGTGACCTCATTTTTTTTTTCAAAGATTATTTTTAATTTTTATCAAACATTATGGACACCAATACAATAATTTTATTACTTAACTTATTACAATGCAAGACCACTCTTAACGGGATAAACAAACAATTTTTAATTGACATTTTTCTGGTTATTTCTTGTCAAAATAAAATATTTATATTTTTTTAAATTACGGGATGCTCAATTAACATTGTGTCTAAGTATGTACTTCGCCTTAGTTTATTCCCTGTACCAGAACTCTTAGAACTGTAAAAAGACATTAAATTGCGATTGATCTAATCTTTTATTAAAAATTGTGAGAAAAGGGACTAAAAGTTTTTCGCCGCTGCGGGAAGTCTATTTTTCACATTTTTCGGCATTTCAAGCAGTGCTTGGTGCACGTATTGATGTACCTAAATCTATTATAATTGAAACTTGTAATTCAAATCAGCGTTTTAATTATATTTTTCATTATTAACTCTATAAGGTCAACCCCTCCCCCCCCCATCCGTTGCAGCATCACCGTTATTTTTATGATCATCTCCTCCCCAGGACTACCCGAAGCTGTCGCAGACTTACTACGTGCTGCTGGAGAGGCTCGCCCAGGACCACATGCCGTTCCTGGGGAACCTGCAGCCGGAGGCGGCGCTGTACATCCTCTCCTCCGTCTCGGAGGGGCTGACGGCACTCGGTGAGACCCCCCCCCCCCCTCCCTCCCCGTTGAGGTCTCAGACTCTTCTTCTTATTCTTCTTCTTTGATTAATGGCCTCTCTTAAGACAATTCTGGCAATGTCATGTGAGTAAGAGGTCTCGGAATCGAGGGCGAACGTATACAAATTCTATTTGTAGCTAGCCGGAGTCGAACCCAAGCCTTCCGGACTCGCGCGAGGACGCTTTAACCGCTGAGCTGAACGGACGATTTTTGTCACTCTTTTTTTTTTTTTTTTGAAAATTTTAACGTCACATTTTAAAGCACCGTAAAATGAAATAGCTGCGTTGCGAGTTTCCTTATCGGGACTCGAATCCCGGTTATGAGTAGTTCGGTGCTGGGCGATTTTCGCTTTTTGCGCACTCCTTTTGGCGAAGCGAAATTAACACCGTTTTTTTTTGAAGTTATTCTTCTTTAAGCGCGTTATTAAAAAATGATGAGAGTGAAATTTTAACACAAAAGTAACATATTTGAAGCTGCCCGCTAAACCGCTTATTGTAGATGGCAGCATATTCTCAATCACATTCGCGCGTTACAGTTCTCAATAAAGAATGTAGATGACGCTTTCACAATTCTATTATTTGTATCCTTTTCAAGTCTTTCTATTATTTTGTTGTAATTAATTATTTGCATACAATTAAAAACTATTTCTAATGATGCCAAAGATAAGCACACACACCCATGTTTTTTTGTAAGAAAGTTACAAGCAAGCCCAAGCAATTAACAAGGTATTCATTCCTGATGTTAAGTGGTGACAACCGCTCATGGACGTTTGAAATGCCCGAAGAATTGCAGACAAGTTGCAACCTTGCAAGTTGGCCCCGGACACCTCACTCGCCAGACGAAACGCTGAAGTATAACTCCCACTTCACGCCGGTCTTCTGTGACGTCACGGTGCTTTTACGAACAATTATTCAAACCCCCGAACATTCGTGTTGCAGTGAAAATATGTAATTAATTGTTTGTGTAATGTTTAAATCTATTTTCTTTATTTTTTTAATTTGTCAATTCAACTCAAAATTTTTGTTATTTATTTGATAATTTTGTTTTAATTGTTAATTTGTATTTTTGTCGATTATTACCATGGGACTTTTGCCTGAAATAAAGAATTATTATTATTTATTATTCACTTCACGCCGGTCTTCTGTGAGATAGTGACACTTTGGACGGATCTGCCCATTCGTGTAACACCGAAGACTGAAATATCCTTTTTTGGGATTACTTTTATTTTGTTACCCCAAAGCGGAACTTTAAACTTGCGTACAAAAGTACACAAACATTTTTTTTTCTTTTAAGAAAGTGACCATCTTCCGGTTCTAAAGCCGGTTGATTTCAGAAAACACAAGTGGAGGTTATAAATATATATTCATATAAATCACATCAATGTATAAGTGGAGATTATAGATTATATATAATAAATTCAATTAGATACTCTCATATTATTACAATTTACTTTTATAACATTTTGGGGAACGAATGTAGATATTACGATGCAACTCATTGTAATATATTATAACTCATTGTAATATAAATTTGTAAATAATCATCACATGAAACGTTTCCAGACACTAGCATATGCACTGGATGCTGTGCGACACTGGACCACATAGTGACATATCTGTTCAAGCAGCTGGTGCAGAAATGTAAGTATTCTTCATAAATCTCTCCCTGGGTGTCTACAATGCGACATTTAATATTAAACGTCTCCACAAGTTTTGCCGTCGAGTGCACGAGTGCATTTTCACCAACGAAAAACAAAACCCTCTTGCAATATAAATCACTCCCTATCAAAAAAAAAATCTATAAAATTTCTATATGATTTTGAGGAGTTCCTTGATTCCGTAGTTCAATGTTCAATATCAATTAAGTTAATATGGGACCACTAGGGAGCTAAAGCGAACCCAATGCAAACACAATTCTTAAAATTGGTTCGTAGAATTTGAGCTTTGAAGCAAAAAAAATAAAAAAGTGGTCTTCAGAATAGAAATAAACCTTTGTATGTTGGTCCAAACGCGTTTCTAAACCATTCGTTTGGTTGTGATGAAGTACTTCGAGAAATATTTTTCTTCGTACATCTATCCTATAAGCAAAGGCTAAACGACTATCGTAAAAGCCTTTTTATACAAACGGAATTGCAACGCTTGACAATGCTAGTTTCTATTAATAAATCACGGAACCAAATAACACTTTTGCTCGCGACTGTACAGTCCACCGACATCCAGTGCGAGCGAGATAGAGCGATTTGCGCTGTGGTGCGAATGAGAGAGTAAAACTCGCGTCGCGCCCTACTCTTTAACTTGGAAATTGTTGACTGCATAGTGCCGCCTACGAACTCCAAAGGAGCGTTAAAAAAATTAAAATTAAATTGCTTTATTCACTCACATTTCAATTTCCGCATAGTCCTTCTCACTCACTTTTATCGCTGTACGAACACGAAGACAGTAGCAGCCGCCCACACACACATAAATGTTACTGTTGTTTGTGTTGTGTATCCAGTTCTGAATGCCGCAAGGAACGTGAAAAAATTTAAAATGTTGCCAGTGGATAAAGTTTGTAAAGATTGTTCCGTTTAAATCAAATATCCACTTCCCCTCCAAGACACTCGATGATAAAACGACGATTGGAAATAGCGGACCGATTGCTCTCTACTTCGATTTTTGATCGCCCGTCCCTTGCATATCGTGCGTATCCCATTCCAGCCAGCAACAAGGTGTCCAACCCCCGCCAGCCGCGGCCAGAGACCAGCAACATGTTCATCGAGGTCCTGCAGAGGCGGCCCGAGATAATGCAGCAGCTCCTCGCCACGGTGAGCTCGAGATGTCACACATGCATACATATAAACTCAGTACCTGGAGGACCGAGCTTTGTTTTGTTTTTTTTTTTTTTTTTTGGTAAATACACGATTTGATATTTTTGGAAATTAAATTTAGATACAAATTACTAAGTAATGAAATATGCATAATATGTTTCGATCTTACCGACGTAATAATAAGAAAATATGAAGTGGTGTTTTTCACAAAAGAAAGATCTTTAAAAAAAAAAGGGAAAAAAAATAACAAATCGACAAAAAATAAAAGATAAAGATAGCAATGATCTGGAATCGAAAAAAAAGTAAAAAAATAGGCGTGGCTGTTTGTTAGCGGCGCCCGATTACCGACCGAGCTATTATAACATTTTTTTTTCGGTGAAATTTACCGTCGTATTCGAATAATATTTTTCATTCCCTGAAAACTAGAATAAAACAATATTTTCTAAAAATGAAACCTAGTCAGATCGATTTTTCGCCCCCAAATCTACGCACATACTAAATTTCTTGAAAATCACTTGAGCATTTATTATAATAGGTGAATAAGTAATAACGCCATCTAGTGCCAAACCAAGCAAAGCTCGTCTATTGCTGCTAAGTGATTGCTTATACGTACTGAAACTTTTTTCTTTTTTAATTAAATATACGCTAACTATGTATTAACCAATGAAGAGAAAATTCTAGATACATTTTCGCGAATGCGTGACATTTGGCATAATTATAATGGATAATTTTAATATGCAAAGTGAAAAAAAGCTAAACTTTTTAAACAAAATGTATATAAATGCAAAAAATAATGTTTATGTTAAGTTATACTGAGAATCTCGAACATATGTTGTCTGTTGTCTATATTGTAACCTGAGAAAAATATTTTTTTTATTAGAATTTAAAATTTAACGAATTACGGTCGAACTTTGACATATGGGCGACTACTACTAGCAGATATACGTCGTACACAGCGAAGTAACCGGCACACGCAGTTGGATCAACTTTTTTGGTGTGTGAAAAGACGGCAAGCGAGCTAGATGTTCCCATGATGTTAAGCGATAGTCGCCGCCCAATGGACATCCGCAACATCCGTAGGTTTGGAGATGCGTTGCCGCCTCTTAACAAAGTGGTACACGAATACTGTTCGCTGTTGCACGAATGGGCAGATCCGTCCGGGTAAGTATCACCACCTCGTAGAACACGGGTGGAAGTGTTGCACTTTTGTGTTTCTTCCGGTGAGTGGCGTAGGGCCCACTTTATTAAAAGGCCATCATCGCAACGCATCTGCAAGACTATAGGTGTTGCAAATGTCAACGGGCGGCGGTTATCACTCGACATCAGTTGAACCGCTTGTTCGCGTGCCATCTTCTCACATAAAAATAAAACACACACACTTGTACCCTACTAGCTTCTAGCCCGCGGCTTCGCTCGCGTTGAAGCCCTTAAATAAATATCTATCTCCTTTAAGAACCCTAAATTGTCCCATCTCTAAACTATCTGTGTACCAAATTTCATTTATATCGGTTCAGTAGTTTGGTCGTGAAAGCGAGACAGACAGACAGAGTTACTTTCGCCTTTATAATATTAGAAATCTCTAAAACATTGCCCTCACTTTGGGATAACATTGTCCCGTGTTGCAAGGGCCCAACGCCTCGTTTCCCGCCCGCAGGTGCTGAACGTGGTGATGTTCGAGGAGTGCTGCAACCAGTGGTCGATGTCGCGGCCGCTGCTGGGGCTGGTGCTGCTCAACGAGGAGCAGTTCGGCCGGCTGCGCGCCGAGCTGATCGCCCGCCAGCCGAGGGACAAGCAGGCGCAGCTGGCGCACTGGTTCGGCGGGCTGATGGCCGGCATAGAGCCTAACCTGCTTACCAAGAACCGGGACCGGTGAGCGAGGGGGAGGGGGCGATGCGCCCCATCGCCCCGTCTCCTGCCCTCTCTATAGGCACAAACTGCAGAATATGTCGAGCCCAACCTGCTCATTAAGAACCGGGACCGGTGAGCGAGAGGGAGACGGCGATGCGCCCCATCGCCCCGTCTCCTTCTGCCCTCTCTATAGGCACAAATTGCAGAATATCTCGAGCCCGACCTGCTCATTAAGAACCGGGACCGGTGAGCGAGAGGGAGACGGCGATGCGACCCATCGCCCCGTCTCCTTCTGCCCTCTCTATAGGCACAAATTGCGGAATATCTCGAGCCCGACCTGCTCATTAAGAACCGGGACCGGTGAGCGGATCGAATTCCCGCTCGAAGAGTTCCCGTACCGTACCGTACGAAATACATTATCTGTGAAAATTTCAACTTTCTAACTACCACGGTTCATGAGATACAGCCCGCTGAAGGACGGACAGACAGACAAAATGTCGCTGCAGCCGCGATTCCTGTTTTCGACTTTAGCGAAGAAGCACAGCAGCCTGGCTAGCGGAAGACCCCCACAGGAAAGTGGAAATGTTCAAACCACGGTCCCGTAAAACCCTTGCAACTCAGATTCCAATGCTACTTAAATTATAAAATACTACTGAATATTACACCTACCACAATCTATCTTCCAGCCCGGGCTGACTGGCAATGCCAAAATGCATTAAGCTAGCCTTCTGTTACCTCTGTATATTATTGCCCAAGGTGTTTCTTTATCGGATCGCCAAACTTTCATAATTGTTCACCAAATTTAATAATTCAAACAACAATTTAATTGCAATTAAGAATTTAAATTCAAATATCTTTATTCAATATAGAAGCGAGCAAGCGAACTTACTTTTACTTAATGATTGTCAAAATACTAACACATAAACATATAAATTCCAGGTTCACGCAGAACCTGTCGATGTTCCGTCGGGACATCAACGACCTACTTAAGGGCGCCAGCGTCAGCGCCCCGCCGCCGAACAACGACATGATGACGTCATAACTGCGCCCTGCCGCCTCCGCGAGAGGGCGTCCGAACGCCCAGCAGGGGTACAGTCGCAGCCGCGCACACCCGCCTCCGATTGTACACATGATTACGTCATAACTGCGCCGTCGAACATTCGAGAGGCGTACGGACGCACCGCCGTAGTACAGTCATCACTGCGCGCGCGCGCTTCCGATTATTCACGTGATGACGTCATAACTGCGCCGTGGAACATTCGAGGCGTACGGACGCACCACTGAAGTACAGTCGTCACTGCGCGCGCGCGCCTCCGATTGTACACGTGATGACGTCATAACTGCGCCGTGGAACATTCGAGAGGAGGCGTCAGAACGCACCGCTGAGGTACACTGTACATGGGAAGTGAAAGTGAAATTTCGTCACGTGTTCGCATGCATGAGTTGTAACGTCTCCGACGGTGTTATGGGTGAAATCTCGGACGGATACTCGATATTACAAACACACACACTTCGCATGTAATTATGTATTGTTATAGTTTTTAGTTGTACGTGCTATGTTATTCACCAGAGCGATGTTGATCACCGCACAGTGCGGTGGACGCGTGTTCGGCTGTGTTTTTGACTTGAACAAAAATAGGGACAAAATGGCGCGTGTGTCACCGCCGTTTTTGACTTTCGCCCCATTTTCTCTGAGCAGCGATTTGTATAATGTCGAATTTCCACTGTCTGATACATTCCTCATTTTGACGAATCTTTTATTGTGAACTTTGTAGAATCACAGCGCCCTCCGTTGATGGGAGACAGTTTTAGAAGCGACAACTAAACGCAACTTTTCAGTGTTTCCTCCATATAGTATAAACTGTAAATATTTCGTGTTCATTCACATACAGCAGTTAATCCTTTCATTTCACTAGTTTCCATTCACTCGTTCAGTCGAACGAGTGAACGGCAAACATGAAACACGAGTCATTCACTTAACCGATCTGTATTGTTTACTAATATATATAATTAACTATTTAGGTAGAGAAAACGTCAATTTTTTCTTCTCCTGTTACTGTGTAATCTGTGCGAGTCGCGCGTCGCTAGTTTTAAGTCGTTTATAGTTTTTAATCTTCAGACCATAGACGGATCTATTGGACGGACTGATTTTAATTCTAGTGTTCGTTTTTTTTTTTTTAATTGACTAGAGTTCTACTCGCCCTTCCGTAGGCAGCGCCATCTATTGGCGTACTGCGTCATGTGGCGACGCGTTGAGGTGTTGAATTTCACTTAGTTGGGTGTCCAAACAATTTTCGGGGTGATCGCTGGCGCCGATAAGTTTGGTCATGGAGTTAGCCCGATCAATCAAGTATATGATAAACAAACTTTACATTATTCATAAATGAGGGACTTCTCTTATGTAAGCACAAATGACAACGTTATGAACTCCTCCCAAAAATTGTGATGTCCTTGCTTTGTAACTTGGTGCTGGTGATAGGTGAGATTTTTACGTGACTAGAGATTGAACAACTTTCAATCGAATGAGTCGGTTTCGATTATCGATTCTCAGGTTTCACTATTTAGTATCCATTAAAAACGGAAATAATATTCGTAATTTCATTCGGAAAATAACCTTATTTATTATAGTCATTATAATGAATACGTTGAATAATACGAAATTCTTTGAGAATGTACCTATTATGAATATGCTTGCTAATCCATTCAATTCATCCAATTCATTAATATCCATTTGAATACAAATCCAAATTGTGAATTTAAAAAGAAACAATTTACGATTTATTGTCTGTGGTAAGACGACCAAGGAACGTTTACGTTAACGTTGGTCCTAGCAATAACGTGATTAGAATGATAGCTGACACCCGCACAGAGTTACAGCGCCCGGATCTATAACAATTTTGTTTGCAAACTTCTATTACATATCGAAATTTTAGTTTTACGACTATATTATTTATTCAAATTTGCGTATTACTTTTAATTGCCGCATACGGGGAAAATTCAAGTGATACTTTAGCGTCCTTACTCGAAAGGCTGTTCTTGACCTAATTGAACGAAAATGTAATAACTTCCATATGTCTCGGCTAAGACATATCTCCGATGACCGCTGTTGTGCAAATGAACATTATATATTCAATTCGGCGTCAATATGAAATGTCGTCAGATTTTATTTTATCGATTGACGAAACTCGATCCAATTGTATCGTGAAGATCGGTTTCATTCAACTTTTGGTACTGTTATTTTTAAGTATTAACTTGGGGGAGTGTTTTTGTAAACTTCAGATTTTTTGTGAAGCGAATGGGTCATTTTCGTGGATACGGTTTTGTGCACGGATTCGTGACACTTGACGTCATGTCATATAATAAAACAATATTATTGCCATAATCTGTTATTTTTACCATGCTGTCGTGTATTTCGTGTCTTAATTTGTTCAATTTACGGGGTGAGTTCAATCAGGAACTATTTTATGTATTATCCCAAATTAATCTTAAATATTTCCGAAATAAATCCGTCAGTACTTGTGCACTGTGTCAATTTTTTTCATAACTTTAGCTGGGCCCGACGTGACACGGCGGCACGTGTAAGTCTAAAATCGTGCCGTGCACATATCCGCGACAAAAACGCGTGATTCGAACCGTGCCTCTTCTAACCTGTCTACACTTGCGAGCCCCGAACGGCCCCACATTTCCTATGTTTTAGCATAATGATTTATGAAGAAAATATATTTATATGTTATCCTAGGTTTGTAACGTTGGGTCGCGCGTCGCGGCTCATCCATTGTAAATACATAAATAAAATTGTGATTTGTACAAAGTGCTCCGTGAGTTTAATTTTTTTCCCTTTCTGCAGGCAAACATTAAATCCAATATAAAAAGACAAACATAATAGGCATTGCACAAATTTGGTGGTCAGAATGCACAAGTTGTTTTTATAACTATTTTTTATACATTTATTTTCATAAGAAAAACAGTAGGTTAGGTTAGTTCTGCCGAAAAATTTGTTAACAGGAAACAAAAACAATTAAATAACAAAATGATAGGATTTTGTAATACGCACTTACATTTACGCAGTACATTTTATTTTCATAGTTTTTTTTTTTTTAATTTTAATATTTATTTTATGAAATATTGATGAAGTTTTGCCTCTATTCATTGTAATTATTTATATACATGAACAACGTTAACTCTAAATAAGTATTTATTTACCCCATTCTAACCAATTGTATAATAAATAAAACTTAGTGAACAATAGACGGCGTTAAAAAACGACTAACTTACATAAATACTTAAAAACTTGTAAATAAGATTTTAAGGTTAAAATAAATATATAGAAATATGTATCTTTAATATAATTGTCGTTTTATATGTAGGTACGTTTCTATAATGGAGTGGAAACACAGTCATTAAGAAAAAATTGTATATTTTAATCTTATAATATTTAAGCATTAGCTATATACTAACTCTACATCACATTACATCGTAACATCAATACATTTTGTTAAACTCTTGGAATATATTTAAATATATATAATACTCGTAATCTAATGGCAATTATCTATCTACAAAGGTGTCCGAATTCTATTGCACGCAAAAGTTTAGGCCAAAGCGCTTACTTGCTCTTTGACCAATGCCAAAGCAAATTTGATTCAAGTAAAATTATAGAGGTGATCTTTGAATTATTGTTTTTACGCGAATATTATACAATTTTAAAGCGTTTTTTTTTTTAATTATCGCCCTTATTTAGGCTAACATTATCCTATATACCAAGGACGTTCTACAAACATTATTTTTCACACGGACATACACCCAGATATGTTGTCTCGTGTTGAATCCCGACGCCGAAGTCAAAACTTTGGCAACTATTTTATGGCGTTTTCGTTTCATTTTTTTTCGTTTCATTTTTAAGTTTGCTGGAGCTGCGAAGAATTGTTCGAATGAATACATGATGTGGAGTTTCACAATTATACGACAAAATACCATCGATACCACCTTAATGGTCGTATGTGTATTTGTCGTATCAGTCGACGTCATCGTCAGCAGTATTTTGCGACCGATACGATTAAGGAAACATACAAAGGGAGCCCATTTCTACCTCATAGGCCTCGTATTGGTGACTCCTCTGGTGTTGCGAATGCCCATTAGTTTTGACAATAACCTCCACTGCGGTCGAACCGTTTGCTTAACAACACGCAACTATGCAGTGTAAGTAAATTTGTACATGTGTATGAATCCACACCCAGTGCCGGATTAAGTAAGTTCTTTCGAACAGCCCTTGATCTGCTGTGTTCTTAAGAATAGTGTTATGAATCAAATCAATACTTTTACATAATTAATCAGTTTCACTCAAATGATTTAGGCTCTGGCAGATATGAATGGGTTTTATGTGCGGAAGCCCCCTTGGGCACGGGGCCCGTAGCAATTGCCACTCTTGCTATGTGGCTAATCCGGCACTGTCCACACCCTCTGAGACAGGTGTGACAGTGGATAGGACCATTACACGGCATCTAGCCGAATAAAGTTATAAGAACACATTCAGTTTTTCATTCTCGCGGCGTTATAAAAACTCGCGAAAATAGGTTCGACCTGTCGATTCCTTTCTTATAATTAATTAGCTTTAGCGATATTTCTATGGTTTCTTTCATTGCAAATACGTATATGAATAGTGACGTCATCATATACTATGGTTATCATGATAACCAATCATGTCAGGCTTGTCAGGTACAACGATTAAATGTTAATGCTGCATGCGTTTACCTGATCTTTTGAAGCTCGGCAACTATGTACGCAAATAGGACAAAACAAAAGTATGTTTTCATATCTGGGCCGGGTTTAAAGCAACGACATTTGCAAATAGACCCAGTACATGCCTTTGCTTTTTTCTGCGAAGAATCACCCCTACCTCTTAATCGTAACACTTACATCTTTGATGAATATTAGATTTTTTAGATTGTTGCGAAACGCAACGTTGCGAAAATGTCTTATTTATGAAACGCACGAAGGATATTTTGAACAATGTGCAACGGACCTTAAATTTTCCTATTCCTCCGCCAGGGCCGTATCATATTCTCCAATCATCCCCCCCAGCTAGCGTCCCATCAGGTGGTATGTCTTCACGTGGTGCGACAGCGTGCGCTGGTTGTCGAAGGTCCGCTCGCACGCGCAGCAGGCGAGCACCAGCGGCTTGGCGCCGTGGCGGCTCACCTCGTGCTCGCGCTTCTTCGTGTAGTCGGAGAAGCGCTCGCCGCAGTGGCCGCAGCGGCTGCGCTTGTTCAAGCACACGTGCACCGCCCTCTCGTGGGCGCGAAGCTTCACGCGGTTGTCGAACACCTTCGCGCAGTACGAGCAGCGGTGCACGCCCGTCGGGTGCCGGTAGCCGTGCATCTGCGCGATGCGCCGGTTGACGAAGCCCGCGCCGCACACGCCGCACACGTGGTTCCTGTAGTGCGTGTTCATGTGCTCGAGCAGCACCTTGAAGTTGCTGAAGGCGCGCTTGCAGACGACGCAGTGCAGCGCGTCGCCGTCGAAGCGGAACGGGACTATGTGGCTGTCGATGCCGCGGTGGTGTTGGACGCCGTGCTCGCTCTCCAGATGGGCGAGCAGGTCCTCCAGCTCGGGCAGCTGCTCGCCGCAGTTGCTGCAGCGGAGGCCGGTGATGTCCAGCTTGATTAGGAGCGTCGGCATCGCCTGGCTCTTCATGAAGCTGGACTCGAAGACGTCGCGGTGGGTGGTCGTGTGTCGCTTGAGGTCCGCCGGGTCGGGGTATTGCTCGTCGCAGAAACAGCACGCGTAGCCGACGCCGCCGCGGCACCGGATCGTGGTCGCGTTCGAATTGTCCAGTATCACTTTCAGGTTGCTCATGTGCAGGTCGAGTTCGTTCTTCTTGCGCAGCAGTATCTGCACCCGGCGCGGCCGCTCGCCCTCTGAACTGGCCCGCTTGATCGGCTCCGCGGTGATCTCGATGTACGCTATCCTCGGCTTGCTGCGGATGCCGGGCGATTGGCCACCTGGAAAAAAGCCACGTTTTCATTCGTCCAGATGGGTATGACGGATGACGTCGTCTGCACCTGATTATTGTTGGTGGGCTTTTGTCTCGACAAATTGGATCTTTAATTAGTGTATAATGTTCGTAATTACAGGTGCAGTTAAACGAATGAGTTAACGTCTCGATTGGCGTAGTGAGTGCAAATGTGTCTTGCGCCAGAGGGTTCGATCCCTACTACTGGAAAAATATTTTGTAATGAACATAGTAATTTCATAGCGTCTGGGTAATATTTATTTATCTGTTACTTCTGTTCTTTGCTCAGTTAGGGGCTAGATAACTTTGTGTAAAATATGTCCTGCTAATTATTTATTTTCTTCACTTCTTCAATTTGGAACAATTTTAAATCAAAATCAAATAAAAAAATGGATCAAATTTCATTTTGCATAAATAAATTATAAAATTAATTCACTAAATTTATCGTTTTGGATTTAAGGTCTTACTGTTTCGACATAGTAGTTCTATTTTACTTTTTAATGTTCTACATTGGGAATTTTGTATTGGAAATACGTTTTTTCTACTCGTATATACAAAAATAACAATGGAGAAGTTCAATTCTTCTTAATTTTTTGTAGAATTAGTCGCAGTAGCATCGAATTCATTGTACCATACTCTAATGAGATTCAAAGTAAAACAACGAGTGTTTATTAAATTTTATTCATCAATAGAAACCGGCAACATCGGACCTCACAAGAAGTGCACGGCCCTCTTGTGCTCCATCATGAGGTGCTTGTTCACGAACCATCTGTCTACACACAGCTCGCAAGGATAATTCCTATTGTGCGAGCTCGCGTGCCCTACCAGGGCCTCGAAGTCTGCGAAGCGCTCGCCGCACTGCGGGCACCGCATCGTCCGCTCCGGGAGGTCGAGGAGCACCAAATGGCTCTTCACGTCCGTGTGTATCGGCTGCGCGTGGGCGCTCTCCAGGTGGCGCATCAGGTCGGGAAGGCTGCGTATGACGTCATCGCATAGGCGGCAGGCCAGCGCCGTCACGTCCAGGAGTACGATGTACTTGGAGAGGGACGGCGTTCTGAGACACTCGGGCTTGTCCGAGCCGTGCGCTTCCAGTGTGTGCTGTTTCAATTTGCCAGGCGTCGGGAAGCCGTCCGGACAGTAGCCACAGACGTACAGTCCACCGTGCAGGCGGCTGATCGGCGTGGAGTTCGAGCAACGCAGAATAGACCTTATGTTGTCGAACTGAAAGTCCAATTCGGTGGCCCTCCGCGCGGCCGCTTGCTGTTTGGGCCGATGCCGTGGCGGGATGTCGATGAGCGTGGCGAAATTTGCCCTGGCGAGAGTGATTCCCTTGTCGCGGGTGGCGTCTCCGCTCGCGCTCTTCCTATCTGTAATGGGAAGCTGTCTTTTGTATGGCTGCCTCTGTTTCAAAGGAAGGATGGCTACGCGCCTTCGGTGAGTCCATTTTTTTATGTGAGCAAGTGTTGCTCACATAAAAAAATGGACTCACCGTAGGCGTCCATTTTTTTATGTGAGCAAGGTCCTGGCGGTTCACCCGACGTTAAGTGATAGCCGCCATCCATGGACATTCATAATATCTTTAATCAAATAGACGCTTGCGCATTCTTATGAAACGCCTAATTTTAAATATATAATACATACATAATTCAATATATAATTGATACATTACTTCGTATATAAGTTATCTCCGATTCGGAAGGCACTTTCTATTGAGAAGAGACAGCGCAAGCAAAAAGCTTTTTTTTTAAAGATCAAATTACAGTAACATAGGCATGATAGCCTTATTTTAGCTACTCCACGCCGATCTTCTGTGAGGTCCTGGTACTTCCCCGGACGGACCTCTACCCATTCGTGCAACCGCGATGATTGTTGCATTGCTCTACCACACTAAAAAATTGACCACACTCGCCACCACTACAAACCACAATTAAAATGACTACTGGTCTTATTTGGAAAAACTGGTTTGAATGATCTTTGAATTATATGAAAGTAGATTTATACTCTATCAACAAACTATTTACGTCGTGTTTAATTTTTAATGATAGATTTTCTCCAGGCAGTTAAACAGTACAATTCGTTAATAAAGCTTATATTTTGCTTCTTTTTTTTTAAATCCTGACGTTCGAAAACGCAACTTTTTTATTATTAGTTACGTTCCGTTTTATGTAGAATAAGCTTACCGTATTGTGACGTTTTATCTTGCAGTGTTGGTGTGCTTGGAATTAATTTTATGAATTTGACTTTGGCAAAAATGAGTAAATCAAATCTTTAAATCATTTCTATGATAGCAAAATGTATTGTATTAAATAAAAATGAGATCTTCTTAGGATGATAGATATAATCTAGGTGTGCCATATAATTATGAAATCTAGGAGTTACCCAAAACCATAGAGTATTTCTGTAACTCCACATAAGTGTGATTAAAATAAGCAAGGCTGGAAACAAATTATTGATCCTAAGAGTTTAATTTAGGTGTATGTATTGTAGGGTAAAGATTTCTATATTGTATATCCTAAAGCAGCTGCTTGCGTAACAATCCCTAAGCTTCAAGCAGATTTAAGTAAGTTAAGTTGGTAATTAATTAACCGAGTTGTAAACAATTGTTTATAATATATACTGTGTTATAACTATGTATAGTATTTGTGGTTATAACTTATTTACGTGAGTGATTTCACGTGAGTTAATTAACGCAGTTAAAATGACAACTTATTTATGACAAAATTATTAGAATTTAATTCAAGACATAGGTATTCTACATTAAATATTAATTCCTATTCTGAATCCTTGTTGTTTTCAACACTATAATTTCAATTTCGGAACTCTTTAGAATTTATTTCTATAATGTAATTTATGATTATGGCATCGTATAAATATTATTAAATAGTTGTTTACCCAAATTTTGGAATTTATTTTGAAATCACAGACACAGAACAGTCTAAACGCAAACCACAATTATAAATATTAATTACACAGTGCGAAACTATCTTACTCTATCGATTTTTATTAAGTGTATACATCGATCTCTCCAAGTTACGTTTTCCTTCTCCCTCGCGTAACGAAACATGTCTAAGCGTGACGGGTCTTCGGAATTTTACTCTCAATTCTCGTCCAAACATCAAGCGACCAAACCGCTTCAAGCATTCCGGGATTCCTTCAGCGTATGGAGCTCTCCGCTCCGTGCTTAGCTCTAATATGATTCGCGAGGGTGCTGCGTTGCACGAAGGCCTGCCCGCAGACGGGGCAAACGTGGCGGCGGTCGTCCGCGTGCGTCCTGAGGTGTTGACGCAGCGACTTCTGCGTGGCGTACCACCGCTCGCACACGTTGCACTGGAACCGCTTCTCGCCGGTGTGGACCAGCATGTGGTCTTTCAGGCGGTGCTTCAGGTAGAAGCGCATCCCGCAGACGTCGCAGGCGTGCTCCCTCTCCAGCAAATGGTCCTTCTTCACGTGGCGCGTGAGCGCTCTTCTGTTGTCGAAGGTGCGCTCACAAGCGAGGCAATTCAGCGTCACGCGGGGGACGCCGTGCGACCGGACCATGTGATCAACCTTAGTCCAGTAGTCGGCGAATCGCTCGTCGCAGTGCTGGCACTTGTTGCGCTTCTTCAGGCCTAGGTGGATCCTCCGCTCGTGGTCGCGCCTCCTCCCCTCGCAGGCGAAGGTCTTCTCGCAGTGGCCGCACCGGTGGCAGCCGGCGCCGTGCCGCCGCTCGTGGCCGGCCAGCCGCCGCCGCGTCGCGAAGCCGGCGTTGCACGTGTGGCAGATGTGGTTGCCGTAGTGTACGTGCATGTGCTGCTGCAGCGTCTTGAAGCTGCCGAACTGCGCCCGGCAGGCGGCGCAGCGGAGCGAGTCCGTGTCGAATCTGAACGGGACGATTTCGCTGTTCACGTCCGTGTGCATACCCTTGGCGTGGTCGTCGCGCAGGTGTGTCGTGAACTGGTCGAGCATCTCGAAGTTTCCGTGGCATATTTTGCACGTCAGGCCAGTGATGTCCAGTTTCAGGAGGTAGTCGGTGAACTTCGGCAGCCGAATGGCCTGGACGTCGCTATGCTCGTGGAGCGAGTGTGCTTTGAGATCGCGCGGCAATTGGAAACGCTTCGGGCAGAAGTTGCAACCGTACCCATCGCTGTCCTTCCCCCGTATCAAGCTCGCGTTCGAGTACTGCAGGATGAATTTGAGGTTCTCTTGGTGCTTTTTGAACTCTTTAATCGGTTTCGGCTTTGCTTCATCGCTGAGTACACTACGTGCCTCTGTATTGGTTGCTTCTGTAGCATTTCTCATGATCGCTTTGTTCGCTTTCTTACGTTGGCCACCTACGAACAAAAAACTCAGTCATTTCACCACAGTTGGGCGGAATCTTCGTGGCATCATCTTTCGCTATTCTCTTAATGGTTGAAATACGATTTGCCTAAATGTGTTCGGTGTGATGCGTTAATTTTTATACATAATGATCCTATATAAAAATTATCGATTTAATCGTAAGTAAAAATCTCTTCAGTGTGTTCAAGTGTAAGTATATGTATCAGTAACGGGCACTTCACCCTGGCCTTTTTTTTTTTGTGATAGCTCAGTTAATTTTCATTGCACAAATATAGCGTAGTTCCCGTTTCCACGAAAATACGGGTATAAAATATAGCTAATGTTATTCGTTGATAAGGTAGCTTTCCATTAGTAAAAGAATTTTTGAAATCGGGTGCCGAAGTTTTTGAGTTTATTCCTTCTAACGTACAAAAATTACACATCTGCAATGTTGTGAACATTAGTATAAAAAAATGCGAAATTAATTTAAAATTTTAGACCTATAAATTGAGTATTTGAATGAACATTTCTCGGTACTCGAGATTTAAAGTTTTACTATAACTGTTACTGCAAATTAGTAACTGTTTTAGCAAGCTCTTAATTTTTGATATGTATGACGGAATTTTACTAACATTGTAAACTAAATTTTGCGTTTTTAATATAAAAACATATCCTAATAATCAAAATTATAATATTAGTTTAGATTATATAAGTAATAAACATTTTTTCCTAAGGAAAAACAAAACCGACCTCAAATATCTCGCTCTGTATTCATTTTGTAATTAATTTTCGCGAGTTCTCAAAGTATCTCCGGAGCCCAAGATCTAATAACAATAAAATTAATATGGGACCACATGGGAAGCACCAGCTTTCAAATAAAAAAAGAATCATCAAAATCACTTAGTCAAAAGTTACGAGGTAACAAACATAAAAAAATACAGTCGAATTGAGAACGTCCTCCGTTTCAAGTCGGTTAAAAAAGTAAAATAACAGCCTATACATGCCCAACTGCTGGGCGAAGGCCTCCTCTGTACAGAGGGTATAGGGGCATAATCTATCACGTGGCCCCAGTGCGGATTAGCGGACTTCACATATCTTCGAAATATTTTTTTGTTATTTGCTAAAATATGCAGGCGTCCTCACGATGTTTTCCTTCACCACTGAACACTTAAATTAACAATTTCATTGGTTTTAAAGTTTTTTATAGTGCTTATATCTGCACTTAAGATTGAACATTAAAAAATGTAGAAAAAGTACGAAAAGATTGTCGCCGCTGTGGGAATCGAACCCACGTTTTGTACTTTTTCTACATGTTTTAATATTCAATCTTAAGTGCAGAGATTAGCACTATAAAAAACTTTAAAATGTATAAAAAGCAATGGCGACATCTCTCGTTCGAATTATCGTTGTAAAACGATATTCGAAATTGTTTGTATGCTGGAAAGGATATAACAATAGATGCGCCAAGCATTGCTTCAAATGCTAAAAAACAATGTAGAAAGAAGGCGTTAAGATTTTCTTCGCTGTGGCTATCAGCCGTTTAGCTCAGTGGCTAGAGCGTCAGGCCGCGAATGCCGAAGACGTGGGTTCGATTCCCACAGCGGCGACAATCTTTTCGTACTTTTTCTACATGTTTTAATTTCATTGGTGGCGGCACCGGGGATCGAATTCGGGTTGCTTGTGTAAATTGCGAGCGCCCGGACGCTGAGATACGCCTCTGTAAGAGGAATATTAAAACACGTTATATACAGCGTGTCGTTACCACCGCGACAATAAATGAACACAAATATAGACGATAACTTTTTAAAATTGTATTAAACATTTACATTCTTTAAACATCAATATTTACCGAGTTATAAAATTTTCCAAAAAAAAAACAATTTTAGAACACCCTTACGTATAAAACTGTACCGTAATTTGTAAAGGTCACAAAGCATATGAATGGGTTGAATGAATTTAAAAGATACAAAACATACTGTTAGGAGAGGCTTGTAATGCGACGCTATGGCGCGAGTTGTATAGGATGTTACAAATTTTGTTTCTTTTTTACTTAATTATTTTGTTTGAAAAATATTTTTTTTTAATTATGGATTTTGTTCAAAGTTAATATTTTTTATGATTATTGGCAAGTAGCGTTAGACGTGTGTTCATTTATTGTCGCGATGGTAACGACACGCTGTATAACAGTCTTTAACAGATGACCCGTTGGCGTGGGGGTTGGCCTGTCTATTGCACTATCTACTGAGAAAATATTTTGTGATGAACATAGGCTTTTCTAAGAGTATCCATTTTTTTTAAATTAAATTCTAGACATAGATTATGTTATATTTTAAATCACTCGTAAGTAATTAAATATATTCATTTAAATTTATCTCAAAAATTGCGTGATTTATACACAACTCGTATATATTACGCGCGATCATTCATAACTATCACTTGCACATAAACGAACTTGTGTGCGTGAAAAGTGAAATTTTACGATTATACTACTAAGTCTGAACCTCCTGTGTAAATTTGGGCACATTTAGAAAAGTCTCCCGTATATGTATAATATGTATTTATTTAAAAAAGAAAAGTATGTTTATCAGTTTTCTAGTACCCATAATAAAAGCGTTGCTTAGTTTGGGACTAGAGAACGTTGTGTGGAAATGTGTCCGCAAACATTTATTGACATAACAAGTTAAAATGAAAATCCAAGAGCATATTTAAAGGTGTTTTATTGCGATATAGAAATTTACAGTCGGCCGCTAAACGGTTCCGCCGTGCTGCGACCGCACGTGGCATCTCCAGCTGCATTTCTGCACGGAGCGCAGAACCGCCTTGAACCGCCCGACGCTCGGGTGTGACCATGTGCCGCCCCAGCGTGTTCATCCTCGCGTACGACTTGCCGCACACGTCGCACTTGTACTGCCTGAGGCGCGTGTGCTTCGCCATGTGCTTCTGCAGGCAGCTGCTGGAGAAGAAGGCCATCTCGCAGACGCGAGCAGTCCTCTCCAGCAGGTGGTCCCTCTTCGTGTGCCTCGACAGCGCGCGCTGGTTGTCGGACTTGCGCCCGCAGCTCCGGCAGCTGAGCACCACGGGCGGCGAGCCGTGCGCTTCCACCATGCGGCCGACCTTCTTCCAGTAGTCCAGGAAGCGCTCGTCGCAGAAGCGGCACTTGTTCCGCTTGCTCAGCCCGAGATGGGTCCTGTTCTCGTGCTCGCGCCTCTTGGCGGTGAAGCTCTTCTCGCATTTCGTGCACTTATGGACGACGTCGCCGTGCCGCCTCACGTGGCCCCGCAGCAGCCGTTCCGTTAGGAAGCAGCGGCCGCACACCTCGCACGGGCGGCTGCCGAAGTGCGAGTTCATGTGCTCCTGCAGGAGCTTGAAGGTCGCGTACTCTGGGGCGCACACTGCGCACCTCAGCTGCGGCGTGTCGAAGTTGAACGGTACGATGCCGCCCCTGACGTCAGCGTGCATACGCTCGCCGTGCTCGCCGCTCAGGTGGCGCGCGAGATCGGCGAGCTGTGAGAATCCGGCGTCGCACAGAGCGCCGCTCAGCCGGGTGATGTCGAGCTTCACGGCGTTCTTGAAGATCCTGCGGGACATCGAGTGAACGAGGTGGGCGCTCCTGTGCTCGTCTAGAAAGTGCCTCTTCAAGTCGACGGGCCGCGCGAACTGGACGGGGTAGACGGCGCAGCCGTAGCCGAGGCTGTTCTTACAGCGGATCGAACTCGCGTTCGAGTTTAGGAGGATCACGCTCAGGTTGTGTTGTTTTTTTTTAGCGTCGGTGAGCGAAGCTTCCGCTCTCGGCTCACTTTTCGATGTGGACTGCAGTGTCACCGCACTCTTTTTTTCGGTTCTTATTCTGACCACCGTTCCGATACCTACAAAGAGAACAACGTTGTTAGTGAACTAGAATCGGTCGGTTGTCGGCGACCACAACCATCATGTTACTGAAGCGCTGAAAAATCTCGCTTGCCGTAAACCTGTCAGCCTACTTTGTTTTTATTTTAAAGGGATGGTATAAGAGCCAGCGGTGCGATTACCGTGGTTTAACTCTAGGACACTCATGACACCAAGTGTTTTGCAAGCGTGTTCCCGTCAACTGAAGCCTGCACTGGAACTCTGTTTACCGCACGCATTATTATATGCTGCCATTTTGTACATACCAAGATATTATTAAAAAAAAACTATTACAAAAAAAACACCAATGGCATTCAATAAACAAATATAAAATAAATACTTTCATGGCCAGGGATGAGTGAGTGAAGGTTAAAATTAAAATATTCCATTGGATTCATACATAGAAACAGATCGAAGTTGCCATTGAAACGAAACTTTTAAAGAGGGACAAATGGCAACCACGCTCTCCTGATTACAATTTCAGACACTGAGCTGGAAGAGAACAAAGAAATAAAGAAAATCACTTTGACCTCAAAGCCGCTCGCGTGTCGCGTGCCCTATCCGTGCTTGTCGGCCACGTGCTTCCTGAGCGTGGCGGCGTGCACGAACGTCCAGCCGCACTGGCCGCACTTGAACCTATCGTCGTCCGGGTGCAGCCGCCTGATGTGCTCCTTCAGCGTCTTCAGCCGCCCGTACGACTTCGAGCACAGCTCGCAGCGAAACTCCCTCAGGCCGGTGTGCTTCACCATGTGGTCGGTTAGCTCGCGCCTCGCGTAGAACGCCTTCTCGCAGCGGCCGCACTTGTGCTGGCGGAGCATTAGATGGTCTCGCTTCATGTGGAGCAGCCAGCGCTGCTGCGTGTCGAACGTGCGCTCGCACGCCTGACACTTAACAGAGGGCGCTCGAACGCCGTGCACGCGGGCCAAGTGCTCGTTCTTGTTGAAGTTCTCTTTGAAGCGCTCGCCGCAGTAGCCGCACTTGTGGGGCATGCTGCGGGAATGGGTCACGCGCTCGTGCAGCTTCAGGGCTCGGTGGGTCTTGAACACCTTCGGGCAGCGGTCGCAGCCGAACGCGCCCGTCTTGTGCCCGTCGCTGTGGCAGCGCAGCATGTGCCGGTTGACGAAGCCCGCGTCGCACACCTCGCACACGTAGTTCCGCCGGTGGCTGTTCATGTGCACCTGCAGCGCTTGGAACCTGTGGTAGGCGTTCGAGCAGACGCAGCAGCGCAGCTCCTCCGTGTCGAACTTGAACGGCATCATGTGGTTCTTTATGGTGAGGTCGATGTTCTTCGAGTGGGCGCTCTTCAGGTGCTCCATCAGGTGTTCGAGGGTGTCCGCGGGCTCGTCGCAGACGCTGCAGCGGAGGGCCGTCACGTCGAGCTTCACGAAGTAGCCGTGCATGTCGCGGCCCTTCATGAACGTGGCGATGGCGTTGCCGCCGTGACGCTCTAGGCAGTGCCGCTTCAGGTCCGCGGGTACGGGATACTGGTCCGCGCAGAAGCAGCACGCGTACCCGATCCCGCCTCGGCACCGTATTGGCGTCGCGTTGGACCACAGCAGGACCTCCCTAACGTTGGTGCGGTGCTTTTCCAACTCAGCACCGTGCTTTATCCGGCCCTTAGGACCCGACTCCAAGCTTGCGGAAGTTCTTTTACGAGTGCCTCCGTCGTCGGCGGTTTCCGTCGCCCGACCTTGGGGTTTAGCGATTTTGGTACGCGGTAAACCTACAAAGAAAATTGTTCCTTTAATGAGACGTTCCAACACTTCCAAACAGAAATAAGCTTATAACGTCAGTAATAAATATTAAATCGAACGAAAATAAGGTGACTTAGTTAAAGGTTTTTCTTGCCTTCAATTTTTTTATAGCAACATTAAATAATTTATGATGAGCATTAAAAGTTAAATAGGAAAATTGTAAAAATTGAAAAACATCTCCTTCGACATGTCAATGACGATTCGGTCGATTTGTCAAAATGTCCGTACAACACCGTTCCGTCACCGCCGATGTTAAAGATGCACCGCGTTCTGTAAGGCCCGTTGAAACCGATGCAAACAAAATCACGGTATTGATAGATACAGACAGCCGAATAACGACTCTTTATATTGCTGAGAGGTTAAATTTATCGAATTCAACCGTACATGATCACGTGAACCGTCTTGTTTTAATTTCAATAAAACTTATGGGTTCTACCAGAACCGGATTTACGGGAGGGCAACCGGCGCAACAGACGAGTGGCCCCCACCATAGAGACTTCGGAAAAAAAAAAATCAAATTCAGACTAGTAAACAATAGTAAATAATTTTTCTTCCATATTTTTTTTTCGCGTTTTACTTTTACCTGCAGTACTTTGTACAAACATTACATTTAATATTAACATAAATAAATAGAAAATAATTTGGGGCCAAGGGGCCTCCACTCCTTTGTTGCCCCAAGGCCTCCAGACCTTTAAATTTGGCCCTGGGTTCTACGTGCTTTTACAAAACAAAGTTTGCTTTTTCGCATTAGCGACTGTTTTTTGCCAGCAAAGATCGGAAGTTTTGTAAGCGTAAAATCATTTTCCTGCCCTAAAGATGTCATGCCAAAAGGTATTGGAGCAAATTGGAGAATATATAGTTTGATGAAATGTATACTTCGCTCTAAAGCAAGCGTTTCATTTTCACCAAAAAATAAGGTACACATACAAAAGCAGGTAATGGTCCGAACAACTAATTATATATGAATATATACAGATATAATGCCATTTTTTATAAAGTTTTCTATGGGATTACAGCACGCCTACCAGAATTCATCCTCGTGGACTGGGAGGCAACGCTCACAGGCATTAACTCCGCCGTCTGTAGTACGTACTTGGAATTTGGAATAAGCGATAAATGAACAAGTAAAGTTACAAAGACGTCATATCATTTCCGGCTACCATGACCCAAAAATTCCATTTTTGAAAGAAACAACAACGATCCAAAAATTAAAAAGAAAATATCAGGAGTCGAGGAAAAATATTATTTCGTGATTTAGATGATGGACACGCACTTGCAACCGCACGGGTGAAAGCAAATGTTAATCATTTAACATCAGGTGAATCGCCAGATCTCTTGCCACCTTCCCACATATAAAAAAAATGATTAATTACGTTGCGAACCCTATACCCTAACAATACCAATAATAATACCAATAATAATACCCTAGCGTTCATGATCACGGGGAATTTAAAGTCAAATTAACACGCGGCAAAATCCGTTTATAACCAGACAGAACAGATAGAACAAACAGAGAAGGATGGGGATCGTTCGAATGAAACAGTCGCTACAGAGACGTAACGTTTATTAAGGTGACGCGACCGGTCTACACTTGCTCGCCGTGCTTCGCGCGCATGTGTCCGCGCCACGTGGCGCGCTGAATAAACGCCTGGCCGCACCTCTCGCACTTGTGCCGGCGGTCGTTCAAGTGTATTCGCATGTGCTCGGTCAGCGTCTTCCTCAGGCTGTACGCCTTGTGGCAGATGTCGCACTTGAAGTTCTTCTGGCCGGTGTGGGTCGGCAGGTGCAGCCGGACCTCCACCATCGAGAAGAAGTGCTTCTCGCAGTGCGGACACTTGTGCGGCCTGTGCACCAGGTGGTACCTCTTCACGTGTATGCTCAGGCTGCTGCGCGTGTAGAACGTCTTGCCGCACGCCTCGCACCGCTGCGGCGGGAACGCGCTCTCGTGCGCCTCCGCCATGTGCCGCTCCTTCTGTCTGTAGTGCTTGAAGCGCTCGTCGCAGTACGAGCACTTGCTCTTCAGCTCGTTCGGCGGGTGCACGCCCTTTTCGTGGGACTTCTTCTTGCGGTAGGTGGCGAACACCTTCGGGCAGAAGTCGCAGCGGAACGTGCCCAGCTTGTGGATCTGCGCATGCGCGTGCAGCATCGACTGGCAGACGAAGCCGGCGCCGCACTCCGGGCACTTATAGTTGCTGTAGTGCTCGTTCATGTGGACGCGCAGCGTGTTGAACTTGGGAAAGGTCTTGCGGCAGATGTAACACGTGAGGGAGTGGTCGTTGAACTTGAACGGTATCAGCTGCATCTTGATGTCGGTGAATACCTTCCTCTTGTGCTCGTGCTTTAGGTGCTCGAGTAGGAGCTCCAGATTGTCGACCTCCGAGTCGCACAGCTTGCAGCGCAGGCCGGTGATGTCCATTTTGATGTTGAACTTGTGCGCGTCCTTTTGCTTCAAGTATTTCGTTCCGGCGACGTCTTCGTGCGCCGCGACGTTGTGCCGCTTGAGTTCGGTCGGCGTGATGAACTGTTTCGCACAGAAGCAGCAAGAGTAGCCGCCGCTGCTATGGCAACCGATGGGCGTGGCGTTGGAGTTTGCTATTATTTGGTTGAGGTTAGCCCTGAGCTTTTCAATTTCCGCCCCCTTTCTGAGTGCGGGCCCTTTGAGGGTGCCTAGTTTTTCGTCCCTCACGCGACCTCCATTAGGGTTTAACCGATTTTTTGAGATATCTGGAAAAAAATAACAAATCGTAAATGGAAAACTGCTGGACAGATGAATATTGCGTTTTTAAAATGTGACTATCCAAACAGTGATTATCCAAAACGCATGATATCAAGGGCAGTTTTTCATTGCGATTAGCAATAAAAATTAATAATCATTCAAACCTTTTCCTCGAAAGTTGATAAAACCCATTAAACTTTCGTTTACTCTGTAAAACCATCATCAGTTTCCAACGTTCATTCAAGAAAATATAAAATTGATGAACAATAGGGTCTGGTGAAGAATTTAAAACTTAAATAATATTTCATTTGTATTCATGCTATGCTCGTATTTTGAATATTTCGTCCATCCAGAGAATTACGTATAAGTAATTTAACGGAAAGAATCAAAATTTAATCGAGAAAATTATCATAAAATTTTATATGAAAAACTCTTGAAGATCGGTATCAAACATAAAGAAATTAACAAATTCGGTTCGAAATAAATAAATTCCTACGAACCGGATAAATTACCGTGTCGACGAATGAATGTTATACAAAATCAGAGTTTATATCTATATTAATAAGTTTTACGACATTCATCGACTACTTACTATATCAACGTTTTGTTACGATACGTATTATATGTACTATACGTATTATACGTATTATACGTATTATACGTACTATACGTATTATATGCTCCTTACTAAAGCCAACATAGCTTAACGATCATAAAATAATGTGATTGTTGATAGTAAAATGGATGAAGTACAGTTCATCAACGAAGCAAATGTATGGAATGGACGGGTAAATTATATGCATTCTGATGCAAAAACAAAGAACTATAGGTCACCAAGATGTCCAGAAGACAAAACCGTGGGAAAGACAAGGAGTATCAATTCCTTAATGCGAGAAGGTGGCAAGAGACCTGGTGGATTAATTCATGTTAAGTAATAACCGTCGCCCATAGACATTTGCAATATCAGTTGGCTTGCAGATTCGTTGGCACCTTTTAATAAAGTGGGCCGGTTACTGCACTCTCCAGACGAAATGCAGAAGCATTATATGACACATCCTATAAAACTATTGCGTGTCCTAATACCTTTGACTAAAAACAATATTTTCTATCCACCAATGATACCACTGAATTTGTGTACCAACATTTATTAAATTGAAAATAAAATAACAGATTTAAAAACAACGATACGCGAACGGCCCAACAGCCATTCCTACGAAAAACGTTAACGGCTTTTTTAGAATATTACTCCGATGAAGGCTCGATCCGCTACGAGCTACGCTCAAACCGTTACGTAACCCTCGCGGAATGGTGCAACGCCGTCACGCATCTGTGTTAGACATCTGATGCCTAAACCCGCTCGCCGTGTTTCGCACGCATGTGCCCCCGCCAGCTGCACTTCTGCACGAACGCCTGCCCGCAGTGCTCGCACTTGAACCGCCTGTCGTCCGCGTGTATCCGCAGGTGCTCCTGCAGGGTCCTCCGCCTGCCGTACGACTTGTGGCAGACGGTGCACTTGAAGTCACGCACCCCTGTGTGCTTCAGCATGTGTATCTTCATCTCGGCCAGCGAGAAGAAGGTCATCTCGCAGTCCGTGCACTGGTGGCGTCGCTCGATCAGGTGCACCCGCTTTATGTGCACGCTCAGGTGCTTCTGGCCGACGAAGGTCTTGTCGCACGCCTCGCATTTCAGCGCCTGCGACGGCACCCCGTGCGCCTCGGTCAAGTGCTTCTGCTTCTTGCGGTAGTCCTTGAACTTCTCGTTGCAGTAGCCGCACTTGTTCAGCATGTTCGAGTGCGTGTGGACGCACTTCTCGTGGGACTTCTTCTTGCGGAGCGTGTTGAACACCTTCTGGCAGTACTCGCAGGTGAACGTGCCGAGCTTGTGGCTCTCCGAGTGCTGGATCATGATGCCGCGCGTCACGAAACCGGCGTCGCACACTTCGCACACGAAGTTCCTGTAGTGCACGTTCATGTGCTCCTGGAGCGTCTTGAACTTGTGGAACTTGTTCGAGCAGATGAAGCAGCGCAACGTATCGCTGTCAAATTTGAACGGCAATATTTGGTTCTTCACATCTGTGTGGATGTTCCTCTTGTGGACGCTAACGAGGTGCTCGATTAGACGCTCCAGGTTGTCGATGGTGCCATCGCAGACCTTACACCGCAGTCCCGTAATGTCCAGCTTCACGTGAAACCTGTACAAGTCCTTGCCCTTCATGAATTTGGTCACGTTGGGATGGGAGGTTATCGTGTGCCTCTTCAAATCCGCCGGGTCAGGGTACTGGTCTGTACAAAAGCTGCAAGCGTACCCTATGCCCCCGTGACAGCGTATTGGTGTCGCGTTGGAATGTGCAAGAATCTCCTTCATGTTCATCCGATGCTTCGACAGCTCTATGCCTTTCTTGACTCTAGACTTGATTTCTGTACTTTCGTCCCCGTCTTGTACGATTTCTGTCTGATCTGTGACAAGTGCGTCATATTTCATTTCTGATTTGACGGTACGCTGAGTACCTACAAAGAAAAGTACAGTTTAATGAATTTTGAACTCTCGAAAGTAATCAATGTTTCTTTCAAATTCCAGTTATTCTGTAAGCAAATTCTCTTCCACTTGCTCTAAACTTGCTTTTTGCCAAATCTATTGTTCCAATAATACTTTACGCAAATAAATTTGAAATATACCAGACATCTACAAGTCCCATTTTTCTAAATTGTCGCCGCACAATATACTATAAAATGACGTCAATTGTACTTGATCTGAAGTATTATTTTAAAAAGAATAGGTAGCACTAGGTAACCATTGCCCAATAATTGTGAAACAAGCAGTGATACATTTCATAAATGCGGTAAGTAGGTCGGAGTGTTTTACAAATTGTTATATCATTCCTACGATTAACTTTCACTCCTAGTCCTCGACGCTCTTGTATCCACGCTAGTAGATATTATTGTAGACTCACAGTAAGTATTCACTTGTAAGAACGCACTATAACTCTGCTAGGAATCAGTTACAAACAAAAACTTAGTACTACGCTTTAACGAAGAATTTAACGCTGCAAAGTATACAAGTTCAATTCCCCTCCATCAAACTGCGATTAACTAACGTCAAACGGAGGTACATATTAACTTTTGCCTAAATAGAGTCGAAAAGAACTCGGAATCAACAGTACTTGTTGACATGAAAGGACAACTACCTCTTAAGCTTTAAAAAGTTTTTTATTTGCGATATTCGTTATGTAACGTCTGCGTTTTAAACTTTTTAGGTTTAGTAAGCATAGTATCTTGGGCACTAGGTTTTGCTTTGCTTGCTCCAACGATTTATCGTTTTGTATTTCGTGATTACGTATAAATGACGAGGGAATTATTAAGTTTAATCCGCCAAAGAGGTAAGATATGATTTCATTAGTGGTTAGGCGTCAAACAATTCACTTTACTAGTAGTTTAGGAAGTAGCTGAGTAAAAGTAAAACTTTGTAAAAATTAGGAATAAGTACCTAAAATATTTCAAAGTTATATAGTGAAGTATTACTTTATATGTTTCTGAAATTAAAGTCAGACAACTAATCAACTATGAATGTTATAGATTTAGCAGTTGAAATACTACCAAAGTGGTTTCGATTTGTGCCTTTCAAATTTGACTGTTACTCTTAGTTACTTACTCGACAGATTAGTTAAACTTGAATATGAAACAGATGATAAAACGATGAATAATAGACATTTATTCCAAATATAAACGATGGGGAATATAGACATATACAACTGTAAGGTAACCGATCAATTGAACAACAAAACGCCGTGTTTCGCGCGCATGTGGCCCCGCCAGCTGCACTTCTGCACGAACGCCTGGCCGCAGTGCTCGCACCCGAAACGCTTGTCATCTTCGTGGATGCGCATGTGCTCCTTCAAGGTCCACTTCCTGCCGTAAGACTTTGAGCAGACCCCGCAACGGTAGTTCCTCACTCCGGTGTGCTTCACCATGTGCTCCTTAAGCTCGGTCGAGGAGAAGAACCTCATTTCGCACTCGGTGCAGACGTGCCTCCTCTCCAGTAGGTGGTCGCGTTTCGTGTGGATCCTGTGCGCCTTCTGGCTGGTGAAGGTTTTGTCGCAGGCGTGACACTTGAGTGTTAGAGAGCGGGTGCCGTGAGCCTCTATCATGTGCGCCTCCTTCTTCCTGTAGTCGCGGAACGTTTCGCCGCAGAGGCAGCACTTGTTGAGGACATTTGAGTGCGTGTGCACGCACTTCTCGTGAGACTTCTTCTTCTGCAGGGTGTTGAATACCTTCGGGCAGTAATCGCAAGCGAACAGGCCAGTCTTGTGGACCTCCGTGTGGGTCATCAGCTTCCTTAGGTTCACGTAGCCCGCGTCGCAGACGTCGCACACGTAGTTTCGGCAGTGGATGTTCATATGCTCTAACAGCATTTTGAATTTGACGAACTCGTTCGAACAAATGTGGCAACGGAGTGTGTCGGCGCTGTCGAACTTGAACGATATGATGTGACTCTTTATGTCCGTGTGCAGATTCTCCTTGTGGTGGTTCTGCAGATGTTCGATCAGTTGTTCGGTGTTGGCGATGTCGCTCTGGCACAGCTTGCACCTCAGGCCCGTTATGTCCAGTTTCACGCAGTAGCTGTTCAGATCGTGCCTCCTGGTAAAGCTGGCGGTGCTGATGCCTTTATGATTTTCCAAGGTGTGCCTTTTCAGGTCGGCAGGCTCCGAATACTGGTCTGCACAGAAACTGCACATGTATCCAATGCCGCCGTGCCGCCCGATCGGCGTGGCGTTGGAATACTGCAGTATCAATCTAATATTCGCATAGTGCTTTTGCAACTCCTCTTTCCGACAGCGCTTCGAAAGTTTTTCTAGACTGATAAGTTCCTCTTCGTCCTCTTTGACAATTGGCTCGGGGGAACCATTAAGAATAGCAAGCAAATCAGTTTTGACGTCAACTGCGCGTTGTACACCTACAAAGAAAAGGAGAAGTTATTGAATTTCTCTGGTTTCAAACAGATTTCAGTTTTGCTAGTTAAGATTCCCTCGAGTTGGAATGTAGAACTTTTTCTGTAAAGTTTTATTTCGCGATATTTTCAACCACCGAAACAAACAGAGTCGCTGTTACGTAGAAGAATTATTACAATTCTCAAAAATCAAGTCTTCGGTCAAAACTCAAAAGATAATACAAAATCTTTTATATCTTTAATGCCTAAGAAGGTAGATAGAAAGCGGTAAATCCGTCCAGTTTTTAAAAGAATTGCCAAACAATAGGAACAAATACTATTGTAAATATTTATGAAATAGTGAGGAACTTTCGTACGGGCAAGGTTTTATGATTAGAATGAAATGATAAACAACAGATCACTTTTACGATTAAAGTAGGTACTGAATAAATAAGCGATTACAAAAGGCTTCATCTGGCACTAAGCAAGAATAAGTGTGTGCACAAGAAAATGAAGTCTCAATCGTATGTATGTCACTGAACTCCTCCTAAACGGTTGGACCGATTTTAATGAAATTTTTTGTGTGTCTTCAGGACGATCTGAGAATGATTTAGATTCCACAATTCGTGGCACTACAATTTTTTTTTATTTATAACTTGTTTAATTTAAGCTGGGTGTACAGGACAACGTCTGTCGGGTCCGCTAGTTTCATATAAATAATGGCGATAGAAAATAGAAGCCATCGAAGCCAAAGTCATCGATTGAAAGAAAATTTGCAGGTGCCTATATCCGGCTAATAGCTTAGTCTGGGCGCCTTAATGCCTGGGCTTTTAATTTAATAAACTCGAGCATCTCAGTTCAAAACCCGATGCCGGTGTTGATCAAACTGTTTATTGCAAAATTTTAATTGCAGACTCATCACATGTTCAAATATGAAGTAAAACAACTTAAGAAAAGCAGCAGCTTTTATCTAGCAAGATATTATCGAAATAATAATAAAAAAAAAAGGATTCAATCAACAAAATATTAATGGAAGAGATATAATATCACTACTTAGACTTCGTTCCCGATATATTCCCACAAACAAGTTTAAATATTTGATGAGAATTACAACTTCACCCAATCTAGAAAACTTCTACCACATCACACTCCGAACAATTCAACACTTCTACTAAAAGACACTGTGTGTTAACGGAAAGTGTTCGGAACGAGGCATTACGACAAGATATGAGATTTATGAATAATCGTAATGTAGGTTTTTCGTAATCTTTAATGGCATACTGGCGTCTACGCTGTCGTGAAGAAGCCAGAACGCTAATCAAATTGTATTTACGAGTAGCGTGAGTGTTGCGGTGTTCACTGATCTCTTTGGGGAAAGTGCAGTCCGGGACTTGAACAATTTTTGTTCAAGTACCGGATTCAAAGTGTTTAACATTAGAGATGAGGCGTATATACTGGAACAGGTATAAATACCCAGTATGAACGTACCAGTATGCAGACCGGGTATGTACGGCAGAGGCCCGTTCCAGACCCGATAGGTATTTGTCGATTGTCGATATCGCTCGCGAGTACGCGGCCTAGCGCCGCCTTATTTCATAACGCTGGCGCTCGATCGCCTATGGCATTTTATACGAAATAATTCTTCATTTCTATGCAGTTAGGTAGATAAATAATTGCGTAATAAGGTTAAACAGTAATATTTATTTTGAATTACTTTTTTTTTTGGTAATAGGGTTCTGTACGTTAGTAAAGATGGAGCTTATTTTAGACTGATTCAATCTCAATTTCAAAAAACTGATTACTAAAAAAACATCTAAATGTTCCAACCAAAGGGTCAATTCGTTTGATTCGATCGAGTCTCCAAAAGGAGGCCTGAACATAACTAATACCTATAGGTATTTTGATACTGGGTTTTAGCATCGGGTATACGGCGATACCCATACCTTTGAGGCCGGGTACAGAATGTTGCAGGTATATCTCACACCTATTTAACAATCTATTGGCCACTCAAATGACATTTGATAACTGATTAGTTAACATCTACGATGACCAGTGTTTCAGAAACCGGGCGTAAATGTTTCATAAACCGGGCGCGAATGTCCAATTTTGACTTATGACTCGGCGGCGCAGTTGCTAACCTATTCAATTCGGCGTCGGTGTCGTGGGTTCAATTCCCTCAGGGGACAAGTGTTTGTGTGACCCACATATAGCTGCTTGGGATCTGGGTGTTTATCGAGGAGGTTTGACGTCAGGCAAATTCTCGCTAATTTTATACCAACTTTATTTACATGTTACGACCCCAATTAGGTGTGATAAAGACAGGTGAAAGAAAAATTGTGAATTTACCAGTCGAAGTATGTAAATTAATTTACCGTTAATCACTTTACTGCTGAAATGTTAAATAGTAATTGATTGACTGCTCGTTTGAAAGGTGAATAAAACAACAAAACCGCCAATTAGTTAAAATAATTTATTACACAACTAAGTAAATCAACTTTCGATAACCTTCAATTATAAAATAAAATCATGGGCTTCAATTGAATGAATTAATGGAATTCAATTGAATAAATTAGATTAAACTAAAATCAACATAATCAACAACGTAAACTTTCAAACCACTTCGGAAAGGACATTCAGAATTCGGTGGTGTTCTTTTTTCAAACTACCGTCATTTATGAACCGATTTCAAGATTTCTTTTCGCATTTTGTTCCGTTAAGCTTCCATGTGGCCTCACATTAAATTCATTGGTATATTCCGGTGATATATCAGGGACTCCTCCAAGTTAAAAAGAAATACAGTCGGCGAGATATTTGAAGTCGGTTTTGTATTTTTTTCACTAACAATGTTTCACTTATCACACCACAACGAACGAAGGTCGACAACTCACTCCCGTTGGCCATGCTTTGCTTGCATGTCGCAGCTGCCTTCCATACCTACGAATACCGTCCAATAAAGACATTCATTCATTCATTAATTAATTCATTCATTCATTCATTCATACGCAGAGTAGTGACAAATAGAAACGAGACGTTATCGGCGTCCACCGTCACAAGCTCATTTAGTCGACTCGAATAGACTCGATCGCGTTTACACCTGCCACTTTGATACAGAGACGTTCGTAATTTAGAATAAGTTACGCCGCTTTTAATTTAAGTACATCCGATCATCGTGGCTGTGAACAACAGGGGGTTATTTATTTATTTATTTATTTAATCTTTACGCACAAACATTTATGTACAAAGGGGGACTTAATGCCATCAGTATCATCTCCCAGTCAAATTACAAAGCGGGGCCCGCTCGTGAACGATAAACGACGACACGAAACCAACCTTCCTTGTCCTTTAAAACCTCAGACAGTTTATATACACGTTGCAACGCGCGTTTACACTTGTTCCCCGTGCTTCGCGCGCATGTGGCCCCGCCAGCTGCACTTCTGCACGAACGCCTGCCCACAGTGCTCGCACTTGAACCGCCTGTCGTCCGCGTGTATCCGCATGTGCTCCCGCAGGGTTTTCCGCCGGGCGTACGCCTTGTGGCACACCTCGCACTCGAAGTTCCTCAAGCCGGTGTGCTTGACCATGTGCTCCTTCAGCTCGTGCGTGACGAAGAACTTCATGTCGCAGTGCTTGCACTCGTGCCGCCTCTCCAGCAGGTGGTCGCGCTTGATGTGGATCGTGAGCGCGGTCTGCGTCTCGAACGCCTTGTCGCACGCGTTGCAGTGCAGCGTCACGGGGCGCACGCCGTGCACCTTCGTCAGGTGGTCGAGCTTGCGGCGGTAGTCCTTGAACTTCTCGCTGCAGTAGCCGCACCTGTTCAGCATGTTCAGGTGTATGTGGACGGACTTCTCGTGGGACTTCTTCTTGCGGTAGGTGTCGAACACCTTCGCGCAGTAGTCGCACTTGAAAGTGCCCTTCTTGTGGCCCTCGGCGTGGTTGAGCAGGATGTTCCGGTTGACGAAGCCCGCGTCGCATACGTCGCAGACGTAGTTCCTGTAGTGGGTGTTCATGTGCTCCTGCAGCGCCTTGAACTTGTTGAAGCGGTTCGTGCAGTAGACGCACCTGAGCAGCGGGTCGCCGTCGAACCTGAACGGCACGATGTGGCTGTTGATGTCCGAGTAGAACTTCCTGCCGTGGACGGTTATCAGGTGTTCTGTTAGCGACTCCAGGGTCGGCAAATCCGCGTCGCAGAGCGAGCAGCGGAGGGAGGTGATGTCGAGCTTAACTAGGTACGAGAACATCATTTTGCCCTCCATGAAGTTGCGTTTCGCCTTCGCGTCGTGCGCCTCCAAAGTGTGGCGCTTCAAGTCCCTGGCGTCGGGGTACTGCTGGGCGCAGAAGCAGCACGAGTAACCGATGCCGCTGTGGCAACGGATCGGCGTGGCGTTCGAGCACAGCAGAATCTCGCGGACATTGATACGGTGCTTCTCCAGCTCGCGGCCCTTGTATCTATCGAGTTTTGCCGCCCTGGCGTCGGCTAGCGCGGGCCGCTTGCGTTTCTCTCTTACTAAAGCACTGGCCGAGTCTGTTTCGACTTTGACCCTTACCGTGCGTCGCGCACCTACAAATAAAAGCACAGGTTATTGAGATGCATGGTCGCCTTAGAACGGAGGACGTTGGACCGCCAAATTCACTACACAGATTCAACTTAAAAATTGGCCAATTGCCGTCAGAATGCTCAACAATAGTTGAAAGTAAATTAAAAATACCACTGTCTTTAAGTGAAAAGAGTTGGTGGTACCCTTAAATTTGCGCAATTTCTTAACATTTGCCGAGTTGACATTTTGATATAAACATTACTCAGAAATTCGTAGACTTTTAGTCTCAAAAACAAACGAAGCAAAGTAAGGTAGTTTATATAAACAGAAGACACTCAAAGCCAAAACTGTTTCAACTGAATTTGAATATTTCATCATAATTTGACGATGAATTTTTATTTTACTGCCTTGATTCGACTGACTTGACGTCCCATCCAGCAATCCACAAGTCCCGCAAAGTGCTCATTGTTATTCATTTTTGAAGTGTTTCAAAAATTCGCGCCAAATTAAAGCTTGAACTTACGATTGTTTCAAGTTTATGGAATGACAAATCCACCACTACAATGTATATCGCAGTATTATACCATTAAACTGTTGCAAAACCTTCATCACCGTTCACGTTTTGATCTAAAGAAGCATGGACTATCTCGTCAAGGTTTAACGTTATTGAGCCTATGTTATTTTATGTTTTAAGGTTCCGTACCCAAAGGGTAAAACGGGACCCTATTACTAAGGCTCCGCTGTCTGTCCGTCTGTCACCAGGCTGTATCTTACGAACCATGATATTTAGACATTTGAAATTTTCACAGATAATGTATTTCTGTTGCCGCTGTAACAACAAATACTAATAAACAGAATAAAAATATTTAAATGGGGCTCCCATACAGCAGACATGATTTTTGCCACTTTTATATGTAATGGTACGGAACCTTTCGTGCTCGAGTCCGGATCGCACTTGGCCGGTTTTTTATTATCTTTATACGGTTTCATTTTATAAACACTTATTGGTAAATAATTGTATTTTAATGTGAAATTACGTGAGTACATAAGTTGCCAAATTACCACTAGCTGCGGGTTAACATGAGTTAGTGTGTATTTTTGACGTTTTGCGCTTTTGCAATAGTGCGAAATAAGTATTATTGGGTTGTTCCACTAGATAGATTAGTACGTTTTCGTATTCTTTTCATTCAATTAACCCAAACCTATTCATGTAACCCCATTTGGAGCCAGCGTGGGATTACTGTTTCTTCCCTTTTTCATTTGAAAAGGTGGCGGTTCACGTGATGTGAAATGACTACCACCATCCATAGAAATCTTCGAAAACTATAGTGCCGCTAGTTGCCAATCTTTGTTAAAGTAGGCCACGATCGGCATTTCACTTAATTTGAGAAGGGGGTAATACGAGCTGGCGGTTCACCTGATGTTAAACGATAACCGCCGGCCGTGGACATTTGCAACACCCGTACGGTTGCAGATGCATTGCCATCTTTTAATAAAGTTGGCCCTGACTACCTCACTCACCAGACGAAACGCAGATATATAACACTATCAATTCACGCCCACGTCACGCCACGTCGTGACGTCATGGTACTTCCCCGAACGATCATACTCCTTCGTGTAGCAGCAAAGCCGCTGAGTAGCCCTACCACAGTCAATTCGTAACACACTAATAACCTTTAAATAAAACACGTCTAAGCTTAGATATGGTTGCAATAATTTAAATCTAGTCAAATCGGAAAATACAAGTAGTTCACAGAGTAAGCGTGGAAATTGCAGTTAATGTAATTCTAAAGACTACATATGCATCGGGAATTTTCTACTGAACAATTAATCTATTGAATTTCATATACATATAACGACAACTTCATTTTAAAAACTGCTAAAATTGGGGAAACGCGGATTTAAAACCCTTCTAAGCTCTCATTGGACTACTATGTCGAAAAGAGATATTTAATGACACTAAAATTTTAACCAAACTACGGATTTTATCGCTTTAATTCAACTAAACAAAACAAAACTAATATTAATCAAACAAAATCTTGACTTTATATTATAGTCAAGTCTCGACTTCAAGTATGACCGTGCTGTGTATGTATCGTCCATTGAACCTTTTTCGTCAGCGGTGGTGGCGAATGGTCAGGCGGTTTGCTCGATGTTAAGCAGCCTCGGCTGTTGCACGAATGGGCAGGCTCGTCCGGGTGAGTACCACGACCTCACAGAAGACCGGCGTAAAGTGGAAGTATAACACTTTCGCGTTTCGTCTGGTGTATGAGGTGGCTGAAGCCCAATTTTCAAAAGGCTGTCAACGCATCTGGAACCCTAGTGTGTAGCAGATGTCCATGGGCGGCGGTATTCACTTAACATCAGATGAACCGTCTGCTCGCTTGGCAATTTTTAACATTAAAAAAAATATCGAAATTTAAAAGAGCGAGCCTAAGTCACCTCAATACGGAACGCAAGAGCACCTAATACTAAATCAACATCACCAGTACCGTCTTTACCATAAAGGCACACGGGACCCGTGTCGTCACGGTGGCCCCGCATGGCCTACGAATTCGCATAAACTATAGAAATTTATCTCTATTTTTGGTAGATATATTCCTACAGAAGTTTACAGAATAAATAAAAAAAACATAAGGTAATAGCAGAAAAGTGCTTTTGTCATCCACTTTTTTTACTTTCCATCAGGGCCCCGATATGGTTTTATACGGCATTGACTACTGCAGATATGAATAAGAAAAATGTACATAATTAGATTTATTGGAATATACTTGAATGAACGATGTTGTTGGATATCAGATTATGGCCATGAAATGTTTGACACCGTTGTACGTCTGCAAGAAGATGATTACTTAATTGAATGATTTCAATACAGTCAAAATTACAGACAGATTAACCTTTTGATAGTAATGTTGAATAAAATGCTAGAAAATCCGTGAGTTCATTGACCCCTAAATATGTTAACACCTTATACCTGACCTACCGCTATTATTCTCCTAAAATGAGATCAAAGAACGACATTTAAAGCGATCCAAAAATACATTTCTATAATAAATACAGCCGACTAGATGTTTAATAATATATATGAGCTTTTAATTGTAAACCTAAATATGTAAACACCTAATCTCTGAATTAACTCCATTACTCTACTACAATGAGATCAAAGAACGACATTTAAAGAGATCCAAAAATACATATATATATATAATAATTACAGCCGACTACATGTTTAATATATTTTAGAATAAATAAAAGACAAATTAAGCTTTTAAAGTAAACTTAATTTGAATGCGAGAGAATCCGTGATTTCATTATCACCTAAATATGTTAACACCTTATCCCTGACCTACTTTTACTAACTCTACTACAGTGAGATCACAGGACGACTAAGAGATCCAAAAATACAGATACGGTATACATATGCATAATAAATACAGCCGACTAGACGTTTAATAATATATAAGAATAAATAAAAGTCAAATTTGACGGTGGTAGGGCCACGCAGCAGCCTCGACTGTTGCACGAACGGGCAGGCCCGTCCGGGTAAGTACCACGACCTCACAGAATACCGGCGTAAAGTGGAAGTATGAGAAATACTTTCGCGTTTCGTCTGGTGAGTGAGGTAGCCGGAAGCCCAATTTTCAAAAGGTTGTCAACACATCTGTAACCCTCGGGTGTATCAGATGTCCACGGGCGGCGGTAATCACTTAACATCAGGTGACCCGTCTGCTCGTTTGGCAACTTTTAAAAAGCTTTTAAAGTAAATTTGAAGGCGAGAAAATGTGTGATTTCATAATCTACTAAATATATAGCACCTAATCCCTGAACGAAATTTATAGAGATCCAAAAATACATACGTATAATTAATAAAGCCGACTAGATATTTTATAACATATAAATAATAGAAAAATTAAGTTTTTTCAGTAATATTAAATTGAATGCGAGAAAATCCGTGCTTTCATTATCCCCTAAATATTTAAACACCTAATCCCTGAACTAACTCTAATATTCTACTACAATGAAATAACAGGACGACATAGAGAGATCCAAAAATACTATTTATAATAAATATAGACGACTAGACGATACATAAGAACAAATAACTGTATAATTCCATTTAGATTTTATTCTACGCATTAAATTCGAAACTCGAAGTTATCTTAGTTATGACTGTAATCGATAATCTTAGCCAAAGCGCACGTATTATATAAGCCATTAAAGATCTCTTTTCCGGTGTACATATTCTTTCTTTTGTGGAAGTGCTGGCATAAAGCGACCAGATTGATGGTAAGCCACTTGTGAATTTTCATAAAGTTAGAGAAGCGTATAAGTATTGGCGATCTTTAACATCTGTTCTTATGATATCTATAATACAGAATCGAAACGATGACTGAGTGAAATGCTCTGCACTTATTAGGGGTTCTCATGGCTTAACAAAACGCACTAGTATTCGTATGGTAAGCCTATCATAAGCATATGACTATTTAATAAAACGGATATTCCGTTCCACAGACGTCTGTGTAAACAAAATACAAATATAATGGTGAGTAATAAAAGCACAGCTCATCTGTCAACGATGAGACATCAGGAACCATATAAAAGATAAACATCAAAAAAAATTCTTAAGCTTGCTACGAGACCTTACTGAAAAGTGAAAGACGCATTACGAAGTCCCAAAGGCAGACGAAAAACGAGAGCCCAAATAGAGTTGAACCACCGTGAAACGCAAAGAGCGCTGAAATCGCACAGATTAGACGAACGGCCAGTGTTTGCATCGAATGTGGTCCTTCAAGGTGATCTTCTGGACGAAGCCGCGGCCGCAATGGTCGCACTTGAAGCGCCTGTCCTCCGCGTGTATCCTCAGGTGCTCCATCATGATCTTCTTCCTGGAGTAGTGTTGCCCGCAGACGAAGCAGCGGTGCTCGCGCCGTCCTGCGTGCCTCACCATATGCTTCTTCAGGTCAGTCTTGCTGTAGAAGCGCGCGTCGCACTCCGCGCACCCGTGCTGGCGCTCCAGCATGTGGTCGCGCCGCTTGTGTATCGAGAGCTTCGAGCTATTCTTGAACGTGCGCTCGCACAAAGTGCACTTGTACACGGCCGGCTTCGCTCCGTGACGCGCCACCATGTGGTTCAACTTCTTCGTGTAGCTGTTGAACTTCTCGAAGCACTGCTGGCACTTGTACCTCAGCGGTTTCACGTTGTGCACGGCCTGCTCGTGTTTCAAACGCTTGTCCCTCGTTTCGAACACCTTCGAGCAGAAATCGCAGATCGAGTTGCCGTACACGTGCATGCGAGTCGTGTGCCGCAGGAGGCCGTGCTTGTTGACAAACTGGGCGGGGCAGTCTTCGCACGTGAAGTTCGCGTAGTGGGAGCTCATGTGCTCCTGCAAGTCTTTGAAATGGTTGAAGGTGCGAGGGCAGAGGGCGCAGGTGAGCGGACCGCCGTCGAACTTGAACGGCAGGATATGGCTGTCGACGTCCATGTGGTACTCCTTGTTGTGGGAGTTTCGTAAGTGTTCAACAAAGTCCTCCAACTGGGCGAAGCCTTGACAGCACACGTTGCAGCGGAGCGACGTTATGTCAAGCTTGATGACGTAAGTGGACAGGCGAGTGCTCTTCAGGTATTCCGGTATAAGAACGTTGGCGTGCTCTAGCAGAGTGTGATTTTTAAGATCCATCGGTTGGGGGAAACTTTTCGGGCAGTGGAGACACGTATAACCAACATCGATGTGCCTGCGGATTGCCGTGGCATTGGAGTACTTTAGGATAGTTCTGATGTTGTGTAAGTGTTTCTCCAATTTGCTCACGTCGGAAGGGACAAGTTTTTCTTTGTAAACCTTTACATTGTCGATCTCGGTTTTATTGCCGGAGCTCCCCGCTTCGGCAGTCAAGATCGTCTCCTCGTTCACCACACTATCGGGTTTTCGAGTACCGATCTCGTCGTTATCGTCAGAGCTACTCACTTCGATTGTCCCTTCATTCGCCACACTTTCGAGTTCTTCGTTATCGGTATCTTTTTTTGTGGTTCCCGCCGCCCTTTTACGTTTCCGGGTAGCTTTTTTCCTACAACCCGCTTCACTCTTACGCTTTGAGTCAACCTTTTTCGCAGAACTCGCCTCTGCTTTACATTTGGAGTCAACGGCTTTTGCGGTGCAAGCTTTGGTAACGATACGGGTCGACCTCCGGACGTTACCTACAAGCAAAATATAGAATTAATGTCCAGACGTGGCATTATTTATGAATAATCTTTAAAATACAGTGAACTTTAAAATTGTTACTTAGCTTGAAAAGAAAATAATCCAAAGCACAAACTAAATCCAACAAAGGCTTTCACTAGAAAATGAAACATAAAATAAATAAAACAAAAGTAATAAAGGAACGCGGTTTCTTAAACGATTTAGGCTAGTCTTTATAAAATTGATATACCATTTCTTTAAATCATTTTGTCGGAACCTATCGCAAATGAGAATCACAGGGCCACAGCAACATGTTAAAAGATCTCACATAGCCAAGCAAATAAAAATGGCACCTTTGGTATCCAATTATTTATTAATACTAACCAGATTGGCTACATAGATTCATTGTGGATGACCTAAGTTTTTCGTAGTAAACGACCATACGAAATGCTAAATTAATATGGAATAAATGAGATGGGCTGTTCTACGTGTGTCCTAACCTAACCTAACACAGCGCCGGACTGACTCTTTTAATCGGCCCGGTTAAGAGGTAAAAAATCCAGTACAAAGAGAGCGCAATGGCAATTTCCATCCAGTTAATTAGTTTCAAAGATTCACATCTTAGGAACTAAAGAGAGTTCATAGTGAATTGTAAATGGCCTGTTGTATAGGACGTCAAACTCGCCATGTTAACTGTGCTTTATTCATTATTACATATACATGTCCCGTGTTCAAGAATTACTTGAGTGAAGTTTATATGATTTGTCTTTTCTAGTCATGTAGTAATAGAGGTTAAGAATTTTAGAACGTAAAAAAGTTGTTACCGTAGTATTATAAAATATATTAGAACTAGGTGCATTGATCTCTTGAAAATTAAATGATGCCTTAATTATAAATCAAGATAGCCTATAAATTTTATTTAATATCGATCAGGTAGAGCGATTATCCTTCATCGATTCAAAATCAATGGCATTTAGTCTCCTGAGGATGTCATTTGCATACATGGACGGCATAAGCATACCGTAAGCATTTCATTACTCATACGCATAAAACATGTTCACACACTAGCGCAAAATAAAACACAGAGATAAAACGTTACTCCTGTAATGATTGAACACGCGTATACGTTATACCGCAGAACCGTTTGAAGAAAACGTTAAGCGGACATGATGAACAGCATCGACTAGGAAATTCTAAGGGATTATATGATCACTTGCTTCACTTCGGCGCGTTGAGCGCAAGAGCCGGCTTGGCGACGCCGTGGTTCTTCTTCATGTGCTTCCGCCTACTGCTCTGCGTCGCGTACGCCTTGCCGCACAAGTCGCACTTGAACCGCCTCTCATTAGTGTGCGTCGCCAAATAGTGGCCGAGCATGTGACGCTTGATGAAGAAGCCCATGTTGCACACCGTACACTCGTACGGGCGCTCCTTCAGGTGGACGCTGCGCATGTGCAGCATCAGGTTCGACTTGAGGTTGAACTTCTTGTCGCACATGTCGCACTTTATGCCCTCGACGTTGTGCACTTGTATCATGTGGCGGGTCTTCTGGTAATAGTTCTTGAACCGGGCCTTGCATATCTGACACACGCTGTCGCCCGCGATTCCCCTTGTGCTCGGTGTTCACGTGCGCCTTTTTTTTGGACTCGGCGGCGAACACTTGGCCGCACTGCTTGCACGGGAAGCTCGACTTCTTCTTCCCGTGCGTCGTCTCGTGCCGGTTGAGCCGGAAGCTGTTCACGAAGCCGGCGCCGCACGTGGTGCATATGAAGTTCCTGTAGTGGACGTTCATGTGTTGCATCAGCAGCTTCATGTTGTGGAACGGCTCGTCGCAGAGGCAGCAGTTGATCTGCTGTTCGCCGGTCAGTTTGAAAGGCTGGAAGTAGTCCGTCAGACCGAGATAGTACTTCTTGTCGTGCGCATTGACTAGATGCTCCATCAGAGAGCGGAGGTTGTCCATAGCTTGGTCGCATATGGTACACCTGAGATCGACGACGTCTAGGAAGGCGACAAAGCTGCTCATTCCGGAGCCGGCCTTGTACGTTGGCTTCTCCTTCACGTGATCGTACTGGGTGTGGTTCCTCAGCACGCCTGGATCCGGGTAGGCCTTGAAGCAGTACGCACAAATGTACCCAGCGTCATTCCTATCCTTGAACGGTGTGGCGTTGGAGTACTTTAGCAATGTGGTAAGGTTGTGCCACTGTTTCTGCATCTCGGGCAGATGCTTTTCGCGGTAGAGCGTTATTTTATCGCGTCCCCGGTCGTCGAGTTCCTCCTTAATGGCCCGTCTTCGGTTACTTTTCGCTCCGGTACGGCCTATAAAAGAAAGATCACGTTTTGACAGGCCGCCGATTAATCAACTCATCTACTAGTAGCATCACACTTAATCTGCAAGACAACTTGCAGTATTGACGGATTTAGAAATAATACTCAACGAGTATCAGTCTGACATACAATGCGTAGTCCTTAAACATACTTCTTTATAATTTTGTCAAACTTTTCCGAACTGAGGTATTTGTCAGTTTTAAGTATTTGTCTTCCTTAAATTAAGTCGTCGCTTGTGATACTATCTTGTTTACACACGGAGAAATTTCACGCTGTCAACTTCTTTATCATCACAACCGGATAAAAATAAATTCGTATATATGTGGAAGTTTATAAACATGATCGTAAGAAAGTATAGGTATAGTAATATTAAAATTTGTAGCGAACATGTTTTTTTCAAACTGCGAAGATGTGAATGAATGAAATTTATAAACTAAAGTTAGTTAAGGGAGTGAGCCTTCAAGGTTTACCGATACTTTAAGAAAAGAATAAATTCTTTGAAAAGAAAGATCGGTGGAAAAGGACCTAAGTTTAATACTTAGGTTTATTGCTTATTCAAAATCTATTTAATCATCATCGTTCCGTACTAGTTGGGCCTATGAACTGAGAAAGATCGCTGGCGGTGGCAGGTTGAGGAAAGCGGTAGATCGTGCTCCGGGGGGTGCCCTTGGAGAGTCTTATGCCCGTCAGTGAACTGTAGTAGGCTGATTGATTGATTGAAACTCATATGTAGTGAGGCTTCTACAAATATTTCAAGACTACCCAAACTTATGTAGCGTTTCGTCAAGAAACCTGACGAAACTGTTCTATATCTATAGTGAATTACTATAGAACCAAGTTGTTGGAACAGATCGTTATAAATTAGGTTACATATTCTAAGACAGTGATACAGAAGCTTAAGTACTTAAGTAAATATAGCTTTGTTAGAGATTAGATGTATCACCTCGCTATACTTCTATATTTTTTTTTATTACACAATTTACAACTACACTCGACTCACGACAATTTACACTCGTCACTTATTTTCAAGATAAATATGCGTGATTAATAGAACCATTACAAATATTTAAGTGCACCTTCAAACCATTTTAGGGATACAGCAATCCAATTGGAGGGCGTGAAAAAAAAGCATAAATCGTGTGGTAAAAATGTAATATCTATTTATACTCCACCGACATACATCTGCCGAGAGGAATTTCATTGAAATCGCAGTCTATAAAAAAAACCACCTACAGACAACTCTTTTCTATTTCATCACAGTATTATTAAGTGGTTGAAGTCTGCTAATTGTATACAATTACCTACTTAAAATGAACAGGATCGGTTTCTATATCAGAGGGGCGTGGCTATATACAAAATGTTCAAATAATACACCAAATAACACGCAATCACACAGTCTTTCTATCTGTCTTAGTATATAAGATTGAAAGAACGGAGACGAATTAGACAATAAATAAATTGTCTTAAAATTTTTACCCTAGGACCCCGTTATTTTTCTCAACGATATATTTCTTTAAAAACACAGCTCTCTCGAAACTAAGAATCAAACAAACACTTCACATTTATTGGCTTTAGCAGAAACCCTCGAATATCATTTGCCTTGTACTATCACATCGTTACATCAATTGTAGAAACTAATTTCCAATGTGTTTCAAGGATCGCTAACACTTAATTCCGACGCGGTGAATAGATCTGGCAATGTTCAGTGCCAAAACATGATATGGATAAACTTTCCTATATTTGCACTGGTTTCATAAACAATATAACAACGACATTTCATATAAAGATAACGTCTCTTCTAAACTTACGATTTCATGCTAAGTCCTGTCCACCGATTTCACAAAATTACATCTTCATTTCACGACTTTGCATTCAGAACTTTATGGCTTACACTCGTCTGTTGCCACATGACATTGTTCAAAGGTTCAGCAACGTAAGTCCGAAACACTGATCAAACGTGCACAGTATTTGCACCGGTTCCGACCACCGCCCTCGGCGACTGCAACTGGCCTTTAGGAAACGATTCCCTCGATCTAATCAATCCGTTTTGCACCCTAAGCCACGCTCTCCGCAGTCGACCATTCGACCTCGCAGTCGATCGGCAGCTACGATATCTGCTCGTGGAGCTTCTCCGCTTCCGCTTTCTTCTTGTTCTCCGCCGCGATTTGCTTCAGCGTCAGCTCCCTGTTGTCGATCAGGTGCTTCACGTCGTCGAACTCCTTGAAGATGTCCAGGTCGTCCTGGTGCAGGCGCACGTGGCTCTTCAGGCTGCACTTCTGCATGAACGTCTTCTTGCACACCTCGCACTGGAACTTCTTGTCGTCGTCGTGTGTCCGCATGTGCTCCCTCAGTGTGCGCGCGCGCGAGAACGTCCTGCCGCACAGTTCGCACGCGCACACCTCCGCCCCCGTGTGCCTCAGCATGTGGTCGACCAGGCCGCGCTTGGAGAAGAATTTCGCGTTGCACTTGTCGCACAGGTAGTTCTTCTGCTGCAGGTGGTGGTGCTTTATGTGGCGGTTCAGCTCGAACTTCTTCTTGTACGTCCTGTTGCACGCGTTGCATGGGTACACTATCGGCGCCTCGTTGTGCACCTTGACCAGGTGCTCGCTCCTGTCGTAGTAGCTGACGAAGATCTCGGGGCAGTGAGGGCACTTGTTCCGCAGCCAGCCGCCCGTGTGGACGCCCTTCTCGTGGTTGCGCTTCTTCGTCAGGGACGTGTAGGTCTTCTCGCAGTAGTCGCACGGGAAGTTGCCCTGGTAGTGGGTCTTGCCGTGCTTCCTCAGCGCGGCAATGGTGATGTAGCCGGCGCCGCACTTCTTGCAGCAGTAGTTCCTGTAGTGGCTGCTCATGTGGTGGTAGAGGTTCTTGAACGATATGTGCACCACCGAGCACACGACGCACGTGAAGTTCTGGCCGTTCTCCAAGCGGAAGGGTAGGATTATGTCCTTTATGTTCTTGTATATCGTCTTGTTGTGGACGTTGACCAGGTGGTCCTTGAGATCGTTTAGGTCCCTCATGCCCGTGTCGCAGACGATGCAGCGGAGGTCCGTGATGTCGAGCTTGATCGGGTTGTAGCTGAGCTTGTAGTCGATCATTGTGTTGATCTTGTCCTTCTCCGATTGCTGGGCTGTGTGCATACGGAGCTCGTCAATGTGCTGGAAGTACTTGGCGCAGTAGAGGCACGAGAAGCCGCGCATCGTCTTGTCCCTGAACGGGCTCGCGTTGGAGTGCTGCAGGATAGCGGTAAGGTTCACCCTATGCTCTATGCGCTCGGGGGTAGCGCTTTCCGTGGATTTCTTTCTCCTTTTCCTGCGCTTGGGGGGGTCGCCGTCCGTTCCTACAACAGAAACGAGCACATCTCAATTATCTTCGTCGACTCCCACTCCCCCCCTCATCGTTGGGACAGTCGCGTTGTGCCTTCGTGGGAGATGGTCATGTCTCGGGCGGCATAGCGCAAACGGATCCTGATCCTTTCAGAGCATTATGGATGACGGGTTGGACGCGAGTAACACGCGAAACGCAGTCTCAGGAAAGAAACGTCTTTAATGAAAATAAAACACGCGTGCAGTTCACATTTTATTTCAGATTTTTATAAACATTATGTTACACAACAACGGCTAGCACGTTTTGGTCAATTTAAAAATTGTAACTATCCGCCACAGCCATGAATCCATAAACATATCTAACGCTCTATCTTTTTAATGGGATTGGGAAGAAGTGTTTATTCGAAGTTGTTAAGATTTTATTCAATCTATCGTATCTTTTAAGTGTATAAGTACATGGGAATGATTCAAGACGTAGAACAATTAAGTAAAGTAAAAAGTAAAGCCTATACATGTCCCACTGCTGGGCAAAGGCCTCCTCTATATTGAGGGTATCAGGGCATAGTCCACCACGCGGCCCCACTGCGGATTGCCGGACTTCAAATATCTTCGAAATATTATTATTTTTTTCTGTTATTATTTCGAAAATATGACGGATTTTTTCCTCACGATGTTTTCCTTCACCGCGGAGCACGTGATAAGACAGCACTTAAAATTAAAAACTTTATTGGTGCCGGCACCGGGGATCGAACTCAGGTTGCTCGAGTATATTGAATTATAGGCGAGCGCCCGGACACTGAGCTATCACGGCTGTTCAGCTATCACGGCTCTTCAAGAACAATTCACTGAGAACTAATTCATCTTGCATTCATATGTTGACCGCATACACTGATAACAGCTCTTCAAATGAGATGCTAGTTCATGGAGTCAACTGCAGTGCTTCCTCTTCATCCTCATATGACATTACTTCCTCCGATATCCGAGTCTAGCAAATAAACGTGTTCTTCACAGTGATGTTTTGATAATGATCACGAATGTCCATACTGGGTGGTATTTCAAAATTCGTTCGGCTTTACATTATATGATATTACATATATGATATTACCTACATATACAGGTTGGCTTTTCTAAGTGTATCCATTTCTTTTTTATTAATTTCTAGACATAAGTAATGTTATATAAAAAATGATAAATGTTTAAAATCACTCGTAAATAATTAATTACATTAATTTGAACTTATCTCAAAAAGTGCGTGATTTATACGCAACTCATTTATTTTACGCGCGATCATTCATAACTAACACGCACACAAGTTCGTGCACAGTACATTTTAGGTATTTATGAATGACTACCGCATTGTCAACACGTTCTGTTTTTTAGGGAATAGAATGGCATTTTTTTTTAAAAAAAAACTTTGTTTTTTATTTCAATAAACGATTATACTACAGATTCTTAACCTCCTGTGTAAATTTGGGCACTTCTAAAAAAATCTCCCTGTGTAAGTGAATGTGACAGATGAAACAGAACGTATGATACGGAAAGAGATAGAGTTACGATGTTATCACATCAATTGGCGTAATTTGAGTGCATCAGTTTAGGTGCGCATCTACCTGTTATTTGTATATAATATCATTTGTTCTCCAGTTTGAAGTTCACCCCAGAAATTATTCCAACACAATTTTCAAATTTAAACGAAAGTTTTGATAAACACTTCAAGTATGCCGATATACGAACGAATGTAGACCTACCCTACGTTATATCTAGAAGTACGAGAGGAAATTTTTTGAAGTCAAAACTTCTTTAGGCGTTGAGCACTGTTGTTCTATCGGGAGTCCCCGTGAGAATGCCTAGTTTTTTTCTCCAGTTCTACCGATCTGTTGTTCCGAACTATGGAAATAAATAATGACAATATTGGCTTATTTTTAACTTCACTACACCTCGCCTACTCTAACCTAATATACCTACACTCTTATTAAAAAACACATTAGATTTTTTGGAAATCAGTGATAAACTGATAACATTAGATAAATCAGGTTATGTTAAATTCAAAAACAAATGTTGCCGCAATTTACAATCAAGTTTCGAATAAAAAAAGAAATACGTGAGCGCCGTGGTACTCGGATGGAACGAAGATCCTTTTGTATTATATTAATATCGTGAAACGTATTATAATATTTTCTGCCAGGCTTGTTTTTGCCAGTATTGCTACAGGGTTCCGTACCCAATGGGACCCTATAACTAAGACTGCGTCTGTCTGTTATTCCGTCCGGCTGTCACCGGGCTGAACCTCACGACGAACCGTGATAGTTAAACAAGTGAAATTTTCACAGATGATGTATTTCTGTAGCCGCAATAACAAAAAAATACTAAAAAACTACAAGTGGGGCTCCCATACAACAGACCCTTCGTGCGCGAGTCTTACTCGCACTTGGCCGGTTATTTTTTATTTTGCACCTCAAGTCTCTCATCAATATATAAGTAAAAAAAAAAGAGTCCTAAGCTCCTTCGGACACATTATGGGTACGCCAAGGCACTATTTGGAGAAGCAGATGCATGGGTGCAGCATGCATAGTGGGATCCATACAGCTTATGACCACACCCAATGGAGACGTATTTTGTGGTCGCAATCCTCAACCATGGAGAACCAAACAAGAAGAATAAGATGTAAGAAAAAGTAAAGTAACAGCCTATAAATGCCCCGATGCTGGGCAAAGGCCTCCTCTGTAAAGGCGGTACCAGTGTACCACGCGACCCCACAGAGGATTGGCGGACTTCACATATTTTAGAAATATTCTTTTTGTTATTATTTAGAAAATATGCTTATTTCTTCTCGATGTTTTCACCCCTGAGCACTTGATAAGTCACCACCTTAAATTAACAATTTGTGGTTCCGAACTCAGGTTGCTCGAGTTTATTGAATTTAGGCGAGCGCCCGGACACTGAGCTATCACGGCTCTGTTAGTTTTAACGAATGATGTAGCTTATGTAGATGTTAGCTTACCACGATGGGATGAAATTAATGTTAAATAGGCCTTTTTATCATGATCCCATCGATAGACTTTTTGATTTTACCAAAGCTATTGATGAAGTAAGTGGATGAACAAATTTTTCTCTATTTGAAATATACGAAAACTTTCGACCGTCATAAAGTTAAAAAAATAATAATTTACTAACAAGCCTTGTTCACCTATTTCAAGAGCACAAATTAGTGCAAAGGTTTCCGCTTACTACACCACTAAATGTCATCTCTGCATAACTTATTTATAACACAGTTTTAATAGCGATTACACGCTTTGATCCAAGATTCCGAGAATTCAAGAAGTTATTTAAAACGTAACTCACGCGCTCCTATCTCTATGTCCAGTAAGATAAACCTTTCGATTAACATATAAAATTTAATGTAACAGGGAGATCTTGTTCAACAGATCCCGTTAATGTTACTTACCCGAATCACAGTAAAGCGATCCATGAAGTGCAATCGTTTTCTTCTCAGTCTTCATTCTTAATCATTCCCATGAAAATTCCCATCTCACGGTGAACGAAACAGATTTTTGTTCAATCACTTTTTACATGGAATGCCTCAAGGGAGTATGTTCGGGCCGCCACTTTATGATAAGCGCGAGTTTGCATTTATTAATATTTCGGTTTATCGTCAAAATCGAGATTACCTCGGCTTTGATTTGGACTCCGTAAGAATACTCTCGAAATGTCGCGTTAGGAAAATAAAGGGTCTTATAGACACGAGCTGTTTAATGATAAACGAAAAGAAAAATAATCCAATACGAACAGAAAATAGGTGTGTATGCATAAGTCAAGTTAGTTGAATCATAAAGAACAAATCATAGACAACGTTCAACGACTTCAGCATCCCATACAATTTTCAACGGTATTGCAAAAAGATAAAATTTGTATTCATAAACTTTACGATGTTCAAATATTGGTAACAGAACTGTATAAAGATGCAATGAAATGTATCTCATAACTCGACGATTGTCGACGTAAATTATCTTGTAAATAAAAGCTTTAAATTTCAAAAGGTCTAAATCTTAGCTGTAAACCTATAGTTCCTTGTCAGCCAAATGAATTTCTCCTAGAATGAGTGTACAGAATTCCTCATGTACCTTTAGCAGATTTTATTTAAAACACTCATTTGAAACTAGAAGTCAACAAAACTGCCACGCAATAGTACATACGTACTGACACCCCAAATTTCAAAGAAAATTACATAGCGGGGAATTAGTAATAAACGCAAAACCATGTCGTTATAAAACTTATGCAAGTATATGTAGTATAAGTACGAATTTGCTGAATAAAATAAAAGCCGAAACTACTTATCCATTTTTCCCTTCATAGCGTAGACTGGAGCGTAGTGTAAACATTTTAGAGGTGTCAATATAATTAGTACGAATGCACTTAATAAATAAAATACACGTGGCAAAGTAACTTTACAGGGCTGGAGCAACGTCCATCAAGGTTACCTTTTTAGTAAGAAACATTCCATAAAATCTAATAAGGTACAAATTTGCAATACCGTCGGTTGAACCTGAGACAAAATGCAAGACATCATGTGATACGTAAATGAAAGGTATTAATAAAGCTGACCGTACTTTCCCAAAAATTTGAGGTAAAAATAAAAACGTTATAAATAACCATAGTAAAAATGTTTATATAAAATACTGACAATTTCTTAAAAAGCAAAACAAGTTACTTTTAAAAGTATTTAAGGTTTAATAAATCTCTTAGGCTTTTTAAAACCATAAATGGTGTCACTGTGATGTAAAAAGGACGTATGTACAATATTTGCAAAAATAATTGTTTGGAGATACTTGAAAACATCAATCAAATAATATTCTTTGCATCCGGCTACAAGGACTAAAAAATTATTATGCAGGATAAGCCTTTACAGAGATTTCATTGTCTTCTATAACATAACACAAAAATCAATGGTTTAACATTGGCCTAGTTTTCAATATGGCTATGGTTCATTTCAAGACACGTGAAAAAAAATATACGAAAAACGTCAATTTGTACATTTCAATTCAATACCAAATACTTAGCTATGATATTATGTTATTTGAATTTCTTATTTAGAATAAAATCCAGCCAGAAACGCCAGTTTGGTACATCATATATGACTGACAACATTTGGGGCTTACTTAGCACTTCCAATTTTGTCTACATCTAACCAGTTGTAGAAAAAACATGAAACCTTGTATGACTTGTAAAACTTACTATATATGTACTCGTGCACAGTAACAAAATACTTACTAGGTTTTAATTTATTTAGAACTAAATATATTAACTTTGCCATAACTCTCCACAATAGATAAACGTTTTTATTCTTACCGTAAATGAGCCATTTGCAAAATGTCATCGGAAGCCAATACATAATAATAAAATAACTAATTTAACTAAGGAACATAAATATATGGCAGCTCTTTTAATACCTCTCAAAGTGAAACAGTGACTTTGTCTCCAAGCTAAGACCAGATAATATAACATAACTTCTATATTTACATAGATAAATGACACTATGTTACAAAAAAAATTACGCCACTCTTTTGGAGTTCGAGGTTTGTAGTAAGAAACCTAAATAGTAACCAAAGGACAGTTTTCATGTTGCAAATATTCAAACTAACTTGCATAACATAATCCGGAATATTTTTTTAATATGATATGTGGTTTGAATAAATACATTAATCAACAAATAAAAAAAGTCTTTCAGCTTTAACCTCCTAAGCGTGGAGACATTATCACCGCCACTGGTAAACAAACTATTCACTTACGTTTCGTAGATGTCTCTCCTGTGTCCAATTTTGCCTTCTTCGCCCTGGAAGTTGTGGCTTTGGTCGCCCTCTTCTTGGTTTTGGGCTCCGGGCTCTCCTCCTTTATTGCCAAATCTAAATCTGTAAGGATATGATAAAAATCTGTTTAACTCAAGCTATAAACTATATACAATAATTATGTATTACTTTAAAATTTGTAGAAAAAGTACGAAAAGATTGTCGCCGCTGTGGAAATCGAACCCACGTCTTCGGCATTCGCGGCCTGGCGCTCTAGCCACTGAGCTAAACGGCTGATTGCCACACCGACGAAAATCTTAACGCATTCTTCCACATTGTTTTCTTAGGCATTAGGCATTTATTAGGCTGATAGCCACAAATTTTTTTCTACAAATTTTAATGTTCAAACTTAAGTGCAAAGATTAGCACTATAAAAAATTTAAATTTCTATTTATTACTTCTTGGAGTAGTGATGTAGTATTGACATCTATGTATATATAGGCAATGGAAGAAGGCGTATACCCAATTATAGTCAATGATGACCCATTCTCTTCCAGTCAACCCTGGGAGTAGAGAAAATGTGACGTAGTTGCAAAACAAAATACGCGAAATAAATTAAAAAGAGAATAAAAAAATTCCTTTATTAGTCCTAATTAGTAGTAAGGAGAAGCTCTCTTTTCTAATAAGAATAGAAATGAGAGTCGGAAGAATTCTAGCACTACGTCTTTGTGGAATAGTAAGCCATTTAAGCTGTGAACTATGTTGAGATACATGATCAAATTTACGCAAAATGAAAATATATCCAATGTAACTGTATTATATTGAGACATTCCCGCTTATTAAGGAAATCTTGGTCTAGGTCCGAGCAACATACATCTACATAATCCAAAATGAGTGTAATAAGGGAATTTTAATCAGCATAAGCTTGGTTTTATAAGGCAGAAAGTATTTTACAGTACACAACGTAATGTGGCAATGACCTTGTGACTTGGACATTCCAATGAAGTTGACATTCCAGCCCAGTGAATTATTATCCATGTAAGGACAGAGATTTTTCACTTTATTATATAGGGTTTATCAATTTACCTTACAAGGAATTTATAATTATATCAATTAAAAAAATCAAACCCCGAAATGAAAGTTTGTATTTGATTTCAATAATCAAAAAAAATCAGGATTCAACAATAAAAACGGCACTTACCAGCACCAGAATGATAATCTTCAGTTAGATTGTTATCTGATTCATCATCCTCTATTGGCATCTCCACTTTCACTAGTTCAGCTGAAAGATAAAATAACATTATACCATCATTCACTTATCTACCTTTGTATCTAGAATACCATGAAATGATAGAACTCTATGCAAATAAAAAAAAAAATCTATGCGAATAGATTTGATGCAAGAAAAAAGAATTTCAATCTGAAACCTAATTTTGACTGGCAATAATTTCAATACCATAGCTAGCTATGGTATTGAAATTATTGTATGATTTTGGATATTCACAAAAATAACATTTCATTAAAGTTATAACTAGACATCATGATTCTTTTTTCTTTATATTAGATGTTTATCTTACTTATGTTAGTATTAACACTAATAACTACTTCAAAGTGCCGCTAATTCTCATCCTTAATTGTGCGAGGAAGGCAAACAATATTTTTGTGTGATATTTTATTATATTTATATCATTAATGAATTCGAAGCACACTCACAAACTGGCATCCTATGGCATAATAAGTCATTCATATAATTATTATTTTTCTCCTGCCTTTTATTTGTCTATAGGTGAGTATAGACTACAACATTTTCTGGAGCATTTCTGTGTAATGTAACGTTTTTACGAATGGTACAATACTCACAAAAGCTCAGTTTCCAAAGCATTTCCATGTAATGTAACGTTCCTGCGAATGCTCGGCGTTATGTTACGGGTAAATGCTCACAGCGTGTGTGCATTTACCAACATTTCGTTGTACCTTGCGTTCATTCTTTTTTGAAAATTCGGACCTACAAGTTGCGTGTGCTGCGGTTTTATCTTGATGAATTATATTAGAAGAAAAATAGAAATCGCATCCGCGCATCGCCCGCACTCGTGGCTCGACGAAATGTTACACCAATATGCAATATGGTTTGTAACAAAGAGGCGAGCGTGCTCGACGTTTAGTTCGTGAAAGGATGATACACTAGAACATATCATAGAGCGGCTCGTTGTTCTGTTACAAGTAAATGTTGTAGTCTATATTTCAGAATGGACATCAGTATGCCATATATTTATAAAAATCATTTGCCTCATTAATAACACAGATAAGTTACATGTTTCAATAGTACCCATTTTTTCTATGGTATATGTTTCACAAATACCACATAAAATTTACAACCGCAAAATATGGATGTCATCTGTATGTCCCCAGTATCAAATGAATATTACAAAATTTGTATAATTTAGGTTTTTATAACATAACATAATTATTAAAATATTTATATATACATTCCCCATTGATAACAACATAACCTGCTGCAAGCACAGATATCTTCTTTCACTAATACGCCTGTATCAATATGAACTTCAGAATATGTTACAAATGCAATTTGGTCGCATAGCATGGAACTTACGTCTAAATGTCTTCTGCTCTTGGATCTTTTTGAACTGTTCCTCCGTGTGCAAAACTTGTTTCTTAAAATTGGCAGCGTTACGAAGCTGCGTGATGCACACTTCGCAAATGCCCCCATTGTTCTGGTCCTCTGCTGTTGACAGCTGAAAATATATTAGAAATTATACCCACAAACGGAATTTTACCGACCACACTGAATAATAACCCACTAAGATTAATTAAAATGCATTGTTTTATGTGAGAAAGTGGCAAACGAGCTAGCGGTTTAACTGATGTTAAGTGATAACCGCCGCCTACGGACATTTCCAACACCGATTGAGATGTGTTGCCACCTTTTAATAATGTGGGCCCCGGCTACCTCACTCACCAGACGAAACGCAGAAGTGTAACACTACTACTTTACGCCGGTCTTCTGTGAGGTCGTGGTACTCACCCGGACGGACCTGCCCATTCGTGCAACAACGAATACTGTTGCGTGGTCCTACCACAGTTAAATAAGTAACTCTTCTAAAAGCAATGGACAGAGAGTCAAGCTCTCCTTGAGAATCATGTACCAGCCCTCTTCGTCCTCTTTTGTGATAGAATCATGCCCGCTTAAATTCTCTTGGTATCAAACCTCAGTCAGGCACATTGGAAGCATACCCATTGAACCCACAAAACAAGCTAATTCAATTCAAGAAAGCATGGTGAGAGGACTTTATTATTTTATTGGAATTTTTTCTGGCTGTATAATTATATTCTCTCAGAGATTCAATCTTACCACTGGGTTACTAGTAGTATAATTTAGCAAATAATTGCTTCTTATGTGGTTGTGTCTATCTATGAATATTTCCCATATTAAAATACCTCTCCAACTGGTTAATTGTTATTCTACCCAGTGGCGGATTTACCCGAGGCCAACTAGGCTCTAACTTAGGGCCTGTGCCGAGGAGACGGCCCACTATCGTGGGGCACGACCTCTCGCTGCCGGCCTTGGTTCGTGCTATGGTTGACAGCGAGAGGGTGTGGGGTGCTGTCCTCGCATACTGACGTTATCACCCGGAAGGAGGCCGCGGAGAGAGAAAGGGAAGCAACTGCCACCCTGGAAATCCGCCGCCGAGACCAGGGCGCAGAAGGCTGGCCTACGCGCGCAACCTTCCCCCTGATAATGAGACCCTGAGGGGCAGACATGGGGGTGTCTGCTGTTGCACATGGGTCGAGTGAGGGGTGCTGTGCTAGTTGCATCGGCACAACACTATTTAGCCGGACAGGGTGGCCTAGCACCAGTGAAGAGGAGGCCCCAAGAAGGTCATAGTCGTGCCGGGATCGCGGAAGATTGCGTCTACGTGTTCCCGTGTCCCCGGCCGATGCGACAGAGACAGGTGCAACATGGGTTTTTTAGTGGGTACCCGCCTCCAGGACTCCCACATACCCCTGTCACTCCCCCAATCCAGTGGCAGGGAATCCATAAAGGATTTTTCCCGTGGAAAAGAAAAAGGCTTTTACTTAGGGCGGCAGGATTTAAGAGGCAGCTAATTTAGCCCAAAATTGGGTGATGCCAATCTTGTGGGATTCAAAGCCAGCTGTCTCTTTTCACTTAAAAAGGAGGCCATTACCTCCATCCACCTTTACTTTCTACTTAAAGGAATATTAGAAAACTTAAACGCTGAGTATTGAGATCTCATTAAATCTCAGTTTTGGTTGAATCATAGAATCCAGAGCTAAAGCAGCAGTAAGGATGTTGGGTGCCCTTGGAGTTGAGTGGCAAAAAGAAAGAAGTAAGAAAGAAACAAACAATTGAATAATTGACTATGGAAGGTGTTGTGATAGTGAGTCATACGCCATATTATAGTCCCGACCTGGCATGCTGCGACTCTCATTTATTCAAGAATTAATAATTAATAAAACACAAATCAAAAAAGAAAGAATCAACTTAACAAATACAAATCAATAAACTTCGAGGCATTCACTTTACTAACCCTGAAGATGCGGTATGTTCGAAAATCCCACAGAAGAATGAGCCCATTGCTTTTTCAGTGCAAAGATGTATATAGAGGAATGGCAACTACTTCGAGAAGAACATTAAAGGTATTGGCAAAGTATTACATTGGGCCAATTTTAGGATTTTCTAAGAAGTTTCGGTGTGACCATTTACACATGATTAAAGAAATTCTTATTAGAAATAGTACCTAACATAATTAAATTCCATTTCTTTCCTAATAATCAGTATGGGAAAAGTATGGATATGAATGCAATTTGTAATATAAAAAAAAATTAAATAGCAAATATCAATATCTAACAAATTTCCTATTGGCAACACAGAAGAATATAAAGTGTAAATAATATTATAGTTTTGCATTTCCTCTTGTGAGTGAATTAGACAGGTTCCACTGTTAAAATAGTAAAATAAATGAAAATTACTGAGGGAATCCACCATCTTATCATTTTTACTTCATAAAAACAAATACATACACATTTTTTTAATATATACAGATTTATTTTTTATGCTTTAAATAAATTGGTTGGGTTTGATAGCTTCACAATTTATTATATTAAAGAAGCCCTGAGCTGATATTTCCATCAGTAATATGTGGTAGATATTAATATTAATTGTTGAAGAATCATAATCACCAATGATAAATTGTGCTTAAGTCAGTTTTGCACTTTATTATTGATAAATATTTTTAAGTGAAAAACAAACATTTTAACAGTCTATATTATGTTGATGCATAATTTTATCAAAAGTACTTTTTGTCCCCTCAGAGTTTACTCAGAAGACTTGGCTTCTTTGATGTGAGAGAATGATGGGAAAAACAAACTAAGCATGGTGTGATCACAGTTCTTTCTTACTAATATTATAAAGGCATAAGTTTGTATGTATGGATGGATGTTGGTTACTCTTTCATGCAAATACTACAGGATGGATTTTAATGAAACTTTATAATAATATAGCTTATACATCAGAATAAAACATAGGCTATACCTATATATAAATTATAGCCTATGTTTTATTCCTATTTATATATATTCTTTTGTATATATGTCTTTCTGTCTGAATGTTACGCGTTCACCCTATTCTACGCGAACGTAGTCACCGGCAGCAGCTAGTTTGCCATATTTATCACAGAAGCAAAAGGCGATACTATCTATGAATGGTGATTTGTTACAAAATATACCAAATACGTGATTTAACCATTACCGACTATACAGAATTATTATTTATACGTAATTTCGTAAAAATGTTTACTAAGCATCTTTTAGAATATTAAATTTGTGACATTAAATGTAGTTTTTTCTCGTTCGTGCATATTAAATTGCGATTAAACCGAGACAATTACATAAATTTAACGGGGGAAATAATAGCAATGAATATTATATGTAGCATCCAGTAAACCCGCGACAGAAAAAATCTATTGACAAATAAATAATGGCATTCCCAAAAGTCAAATACAAAATAAAATGTTTTACTCTGCATAAAAGATAGAATATATAGGTCTTATTATTGCTATTGCTTAATCAACTTCATCATACTTACGGATATATCAAAACAAAATTGTAACATATCTGCATAGATCTCATCCTCTCCCATCCAACGATAAGCTGAATTTACGTCTTTAAAAAGACCTTCTGATGCACAACACCGGCACATGCCACTATTCACCGTAGTCTCCATCATGTTTATTGCACTATCTTAACATTAACACTATATTAATTCTAACATTATCTTTATTAAAACTAGAGAATTACAGGGCCGACGCTAAACAGCCGACGTTCCGCCATTTTCTAACGTAGCTAAGATGGCGTTCGGAAATATTATTGTTTTGCAATTTTTAAACGAGTGACAGCTATTGTTTTCGTCCTATTCTTAGGAACAGGTAAGATATGAGTTATGACAATTTTTCCTCACTTTCATATTAATTCATTTAGCAAGTCATCTACATTTTAGATATTTAATAATAGTATAACTTTTGAGATCAACAAGGGTATCTCAAATATTTCTTAAATATCTCAAAAGATATACCGTAATCTTTTTAAATGATCGAAGATTTTTGAAGATCTTTGAATTATAATTTTTAATCCACTCCACTATAAAATTTACTTCTATGTTTCGTCGTCCGAGAACGCATCACGGCATAGCAATAGAGGGACCAATATGGGTCAATGTCCAACAAAGTGCCACCACGTTTAGTGCGGCACACACATCATACACTAACTTACAAATACCAAGAACAGCTTGTTCGCTAGCGAATGCGAGGTCCCCAATTCACAACCTACACAAGATATCTACCTGTGGCAGGCTGCATTTGAATCGCTATTATCGTGATGGTATTGTTATTAAATGGCAAGTCTGTACTCGATCCATCTTTAGTTACATAATTAAAAATGGGACTTTTGAATTTCAGTAAGTAAGTCCATGAACTAAGTACGAAAACAAATTTTCTTTAAAGCCAGGCAAATGTTGGGTGCGTATCGTCTTCCGTATACATTACGTTATTGATTGCGGGCCCTTAAGGTTAAAATCGTCAAACCGTCATGTCAGGCCCTTTCCCTCCGGATAGTTTATTTAATTATAATGTGTGATTTAGTTTACATTTAATATTTTATTTATTTATGTAATCTTTATTGCCTAATCTTCAGTAAATCTAACAAAGGGCGAACTTAATGCCCAAAGGCATTCTCTACATCTATTGATTATAGTAATATTAAATGTATATCCCACTGCTGGGCAAAGACCTCCTCTGTGCAGAGGGTATCTGGGCATAGGCCACCATATGGCTCCGCTGCGGATTGGTGGACTTCACATATTTTCAAAATATATATTTTTTATTATTATTTCGAAAATATAGAGGTTTCCTCACGATGTTTTCCGTCATCGCTGAGCACGTGATTAAATAAGCACTTGAAATTAACAATTTCATTGGTACCGGCACCGGGGATCGAATTCAGGTTGCTCGAGTAGAATTTGGTATTGAATTAAAAGCATGCGCCCGGACACTGAGCTATAATGGCTTAATTTGTAGTACCTGGAGGACTTTTTTTTGGTAAATCACGTATTTTGGAAAAAAAAATAAAAATAAAGAAACTGATCTGGTATAGAAAAAAAGTAAAAAAAATAAGAATGTAAATGATCGTGATACGAACCGCGGCGGTTTTGGGGCCGCCCGATTACCGACCGAGCTATCATAACATTTTTTTTGCGGCGAAATTTATTGTCATATTCGAATGATATTTTTCATTCCTTGAAAACAGTAAAGTTCGTTTGTAAAGGTCACAAAGCATATTAATGGGTTGAATTAATTTAAAAGAGACAAAACATACTGTTAGAAGGAGAGGCTAGTAATGCGACGCTGTGGCGCGAGTTGTATAGGATGGTACAAATTTTGTTTCTTTTTTACTTATTTAGTTTGTTTGAAAAATATTTTTTTTTAATAATGCATTTTGTTTAACGTTAATATTTTTTATGATTATTGGCAAGTAGCGTTAGACGTGTGTTCATTTATTGTCGCGATGGTAATTGCTCGTTTAAAGGATAAGATTTAATTTAAATTGTAAAGTTACTTATGTCTAAAAACATTAAAGTTGTATATGGTAAGAAATCTTATTTTTATAATGACTTAGTACCCGGGGGACCGAGCATTGCTCGGTTTGTTTTTTTTTTTGGTAAATCGTGTGTTTTGGAAATTACATTTAGATACAAATTAATGAGTAATGAAATATGCGTAATATTTTTCGATCTTACCGACGTAATAAAAAGAAAATATGAACTGATGTTTTTCACAAAAGAAAGAACTTAAAAAAAAAGGGAAAAAAATAACAAAATAACAAATCGACAAAAAATAAAAGATAAAGAAAGCAATGATCTGGAATCGAAAAAAAAGTAAAAGAATAAGTGTGTAAATTATCGTGATACGAACAACGGCCTTCTGTTTCGTGGCTGTATGTTAGCGGCCGCCTGATTATCGACCGAGCTATTATTCGGTGAAATTTACCGTCGTATTCGAATAACATTTTTCATTAACTGAAAACTGAGATAAAACGACATTTTCTAAAAATGAAACCTAGTCAGATCGATTTTTCGTCCCTGAATCTACGCACATACAAAATTTCATGAAAATCGCTGGAGCCGTTTCCGAGATTCCAATTATATATATATAGTTAGTAATATATAGTAGTGTAATATATATATATATATATATATATATGTATATATATATATATATATATATATATAGTAGTTTCATGTAGATAGAAAGTTTATAAAAAATTATATTGTTAGTACAGCTATGTCCTATCACCTACCCTGTTGTTTCTACATATCAACAAACATTTTATTGTTTTGCGGGTGGTACTACGGCCTTATATAATGGCTTTGTTAATATTTCTCAGAAGTCAGGATTACGTTGTTGAGTGTTGGGCATAAACTAGTGTCTGAAGTCGAAGTTTTTTTGAGTCGAGGTAGGCAAAGTGAAGCAAAATCTCAAATTGGGACCAAATAAATCTTATCTTATTTTTAAGGTTAATGCGCATAGGCTTGTGCGTTTACAGCAAAGAGGAAACCCTCATGTCATATCTCCTTCTTTTGAGGGTATCCCTTGTATAAATATAGACTAAATCTGAATTTTTGACTGATATATCGAGCAGCGACCAATTTCACAGTCATTTGGAAGGGAAAGGCAAGTCAACTTCTTTTAAGTTCGGTGTCCTAAGTAGATAATTATATTTTCTGCCGGCTCATCGCTCAAAGCTCTATAAGAGACAATAAGCCGCATATAGAATACCATTCTCATGTCTGGGCTGGAGCACCCCAATAGCAGCTCCGTATTTTGACCACCTCCAATGAAGAGATGCTCGGATCGTCGATGACCGAATACTGTTCAATCATTTCGAAACTTTGGTATTGCGATTGCGAAGAGATGTTGCATCCTTTTGTATTTTGTATCCCATATATCGCGAGGAATTGTTCGGATTGATACATGCTATGGAATTTCACCACCGTACAACTCGTCAAACTGCTAAACACCGTACGTAGTATTCTGCCAGTATTCTGCCATTCAATAAAGGGTATTTCAGAACCTATATGACTTAGGGACCTTCTCTTGTATTTTACATTCATAATGATTACGTTTCACTAAAAATAAGTTCAAAATGTTCAAGTTGAAATAAATAGTTTTCTTATCAGTCCTTAAGTGTCTTTTTGGTTTGAAAGTGATCCCATTAGCCACATCTACCATTCAAGAGGTTATGGGCCCAGCAATATTTATTTTTTTGAGCCAAAGTGACAATTGCGAGGAAAATTTTCAAAGATTTCAAGGACAAACTCATCAAAACATTGTTAGAAAAAGATTCTTACTACCATAGCTGGAAACAAAAGATTACTTTGAAAATAACTGCTGCGGATTTTGAAAATAGTATGAAAAATAATGAGCAGACTGCGACCACGAGTGAGGAATTATTATCCATAAATAAAATGGAGGCATGGGTGATGAAGAAGAAACAATTGAAAAAGGAACAATTCGAGAAGTAACAATCGACGGTGTTGAAAATGAAGAGAGTACAGAAACAAATGAAGTAGTTTGTGAAGAAACAATTGAATATGTGAGGTAGTTGGATTTTGTTGATGATCTGATAGTGAAGACGTTATAGATAATAAAGGAGATTTTGATGTCTTTTTTTTGGATGCGAGTGGGGATAGAATAGAGGAGGTTGTTGATGTTTTTGATGATGCTGATGAAACAAATGAAGAGGAGACGGAGGTTGTTTCGGAATTTGTGGGTCCAGGGAGGGATCCACCGAGAAATAGGTATTTCTTTACCTGAGAGGATATTTACCTATAACGATTATGTTGTGGATTTTTTGGCTCAGTGTGCACTTTTAACGTTAGAGAGGCGGTTAGCTCCGGTGAGAGGGAGAGATGATTGAGAGTTTTTTCTTAGGAGAGGAATGGCACGTGGGAATTGGTTGGTGAAAAAGAGGCTGAAGGGAGAAAACTTTTAGCAGACAAGTAGGTCTTTGCTGGGAGGTCGGATGGAAGATGTAGGGCTGGATTGGTAATCGGAGGTTTTGAACAGATATGTAAGGTGGACTATGGGAAGGCCTGTGGTCCTGTGGTGAATGGTGCTTCGCTTAAACTGTTTTGTCGATGGCGACTCGGAGGAGTTTGAATTTGGGACGGTTCGATGTCTGGACGGCGTTTTTGCTTGGGAGTCTAGAGGAGAGGATTTTTATGCAAGTTTCTAAAGGTTATGTTGTGAAGAAGGAGAAGATTTGTGGGTTGAAGAAGTCTTTACGGTTTAAAACAAGCTCCTTTGATGTGAAACATTGGTGTTATTGTCTTGTGATAGACTTTATTAAGACTTTTAGGTATTTTAATTCTAAACCTTTTAGTGTAGGTAGTACTAGTTTAAGGGGGTGTTAATAATAGAGATTCGCGCAGTGAAAGCGTGTGTGTGAGATTTTTCAAAACGGAATTTTTCAGAGAAACTTTTTGATGGTGATTTGTTTGTTGATAATTTCTAAATTTTTGGGTTTTCTGTACTTATCTGTGTTATAATGTATATCTGAGATTAAGGGGGTGTGTTGATTGGTAATCTCAGATAATACATACTCTTTTGATGTCAACTGACCTATTTGATTTATATATTATATTTGAATTACTTTAAATTTGGAATGTTAGTTTTATTTCTTCAGACTGAGTTGTGTCATATTTGATTCATTACGTAAAAATAGCTTAAAGAAGTTACATGTGTAGCTATCTGACATAACTCTTTTATCTAATATATAAAATTCTCGTGTCACAGTTTTCGTTGCCATACTCCTCCGAAACGGCTTGACCGATTTTGATGAAATTTTTTGTGCTTATCAGGTATCTATGAGAATCGGCCAACATCTATTTTTCATTTTTTAGGGGTAGTCCACCCCTAAATTTATTTTTTATTTTTTAGACAAAATTTTTAATTTCTATTTTTTTATGATACAACATACAAAAATACATACAACCCTAAATTTTCACCCCTCTACGCAGACGTAGTCGCGGGCAGCAGCTAGTTTTACATAAATTTCATAATGATTACGTTTCGCTAAAAATAAGTTCAAAATGTTTAAGTTGAAATAAATGGTTTTCTTATCAGTCCTTAAGTGTCTTTTTGGTTTGAAAGTGATCCCATTAGCCACATCTACCATTCAAGACCTTCTCTTCTGAAGTGCAACTGTCGATGGGAGGCGTTGACCACTTAGTATCATGTGACCTGCTAGCTCGTTTGCCGCCTTTTCTGTAAAAAAAAATACTTACTGTTCACAGTCCATGGTTCTTCTGCCTGGAGACTTCATCAGATGAAGCTGCATAAGCTGGGCTTACAGCAAACTACGCTAACATTAAAAATATGATGGTGAGGAGGTCCATTCTCACCAGCATATCCGTGGAGTTGGGCCCATATATATTCTATATGTAAGAACTTTTGCAAGGGACGCTGCACTCTGTGCCAGCTGTCAAACTGCAGAAATGACATGATATGACAGGATGAGGATGACAGTTAAATAGAAATTGAAAATGTTGGTTGTTATCACAATCAAACTGTTTTATTTATAATTATTGACATTTAACTTTAGTACTGGCATAATAATAATGAACAGTGTTAGCCTTTGCCGGTGCTGTTTAGCGCGGTCACCCGATAAAAATTTGAGAACCTTATATACAAGTATTGGAAAAGCGGAAAATTATGGAGATATGCTAAAGAAATGTTTCAAGATACACGTAAAGACTGTTGCTTGTTATTCTTACTTTAAAGTAATCCGTAGTTTTATTAAGACCCCGGCCTGGTTACCCCACTCACCAGATGAAACGCAGAAATGTACACTTCCACTTCATGCTAGTTTTCTGTGAGCTTGTGGTACTACCGGACAGACCTGCCCATTTGTGCAACAGCAAAGACGCTGTTGCATTGCTTTACCACAGTTGATTTTCTCTGAGTGATTTTTCTCTATGGTTTAAAATTTATTTTAATTGTATTACACGAACATCAAAATTACTTACATTTAAATTTTTTTACCACAATTTTTTATATTACTGATTGCTTAGTCCTTGGGCTGTTGGTCAAACTTGCACACAAAACCAAGTACCATTGCAAGTACCATCGAATAAGTATTCCATTTCTTTAGTTTATATGTTGTACAACCTTGTTTTATGGTAAGATTTGAATGAACATACATTAATTACAATTTTTTTTTCATTCCTTTAAATTTGTAAAATAAAGAAGTAGTCTAGATGTAGGGGCTAACTCCTAACACCGGATATGATGTTATAAATGATAATAGATACTGATATGAAACACTTAATTACTAAATTGATACATTAAAATATGTAGAAATTGATACAGTTAAAATGATACTTATAATATGATATGATATTTATGATAATTATGATAATTAGGTATGATATTTTGAGAACGCGTGGTTTGCTTGATGACCGAACGTGAACTGATTGATTATCACGGTATATTTTAATGCTTACAACGTATTGATGGACTTTAGGTAAAAAGTGCAAACAAAGCTGTTTGGTTCAATATTGAACCAAACACTAGATTTTAAAAGAATGTTGTAAGGATTAGTGAAAAAGAGGAATTTACAGTGTAAAAGATTGTTTTTTTTTTTTCAGTTGGCTCATGATGATGCTACAAACAATGATGGTATTTGTAACATGTGCGTGGCCAGACTTCGAGATGCGGCTGACTTTAAAGAGCAAGTCCTTCGCTGCCAGAAAGAATTTCAGCTCCGTTTAATATCAGGCTTGGATGTTAAAGGTAAGTGGAATTATTAAAATTATCAATAGAAATATTTAATTTTGGAATTCAGACAGGATTCCCTTTCGAGACTTTTTCCTTAAGAAATATTAATGTTATACTTATTTCAGATGAGAAATCGCCAAATGTGAAACTCGAAGTTTCCGACGCTGATGATGAGAGCGGTGTGTATTTCCTTGGTAAGAATCTCTTGAAAATAAAACATTCAAACATTTCCTTTTTTTTTCCACATTCTATTACACTTGAGTAATAGGTATATTTAAAAGTTCTCAAGTATGAATGCAGTCATGCAACCCAGGGTTTGTAAAATAGCACTACATACTTATCATAAAAGGAACCCTGGGTGATTGGCATGAGGGCTTTGATAACCCGATAAAGTAGACCCATTAATGATGGCAATACGAACTGATTGCAATATTGGGAACTGGGAAAAACTAGCCTTACATGGAACCGAAATGTTTCATAAGCAATACCGGAGACCCTGGCAACATATTGATTATTGTTCCTGGAGGGCTAGGTTGTTATGGGCAACCCACATCCCTCCCTGTTTTCACCCGGGAATTAGGGTATTTTTGAAGATTAAAATGACACCAAAAACAAACAAAACAAATTCACAGAGAGATAAAATTTCTGAGATTAGATTTTTTGGCAATAAAATTAATCTGCCAGTCTAGTCATGATGACCTGATTTCCGCAGGGTAGAGTAGAGCACAATTTGTCGTTTGTAATTTAATCCTCATGTAGAGGTAGTGTTACTTAAAAATTAATAATAATTGCATTCCATATAACCCTCAGTGTCAGAGTTAAAGGAGGAACAGTCCGAGGATGAGATGAATGTGAAGGATGATCCAAACCTTGTCACCATGTTGGGTCTCGATGACACTGTGAAGAGGAAGACGAATGGGAAGAAACTTCACCTTGAACCTAATGGTAAGCTGAAATATTACATAACTATAACTTTTCCTTTCATCTGCTCAAAATTAAGGTAACACTAGCTCAAGTAGATTCTGTTCCACATTAGATTTGAAAAGAAATATCTCCTCAATACAATGTCCTCAACAAAAATGTTACCTGTCTAACATGTTACCAAACAAAACATTCAAAATGAAAAAACTACAACATTAAATGCAGAAACAAAGGCGTTTCTTCATATAGTGTTGCCCGCATAGAATATTGGCAAGAAGTCTATTCCTCTTCCCCTCTTCCTAAGTTCTAAACTTTTTCAACAACCTTGCAGAGCGTAAAGGGACGCGTAACAAGTCAAAGCTCACTTACGCGCTATCGCAAGTGGATAAGTTGAAGCGCTCCAAGCCATCAAGCGCGCGTTACGTCAGCGAGCGAGCGAAGCACCGCGCCAACCTGGAGAGCATCCTCAAACACTCCAACTGCACGCCCTTCGCCAACATGACCCTGGCCGGGGTGGCATGCGCGTACTGCAAACAGGTCTACCGCGACCCCCAACAGCTGAGGGTCCACTGCCGCACGGAGCACACGGGCCAAACGCTCGTAGATAGCAAACGCGTGGACAGGAGCAACCTGTCCATCAAGATGGACATAACCGACCTGAGGTGCACCGTCTGCGACGCCGCCGCGGACTCCATTGCGGCCCTCAAACGCCACCTGTCGGCCGACCACCAGCTCAAGTTCCACCCGGACGTGAAGGACTACATCCTCGAGTTCAAGCTGAGCGGCTCGCCGGTGCTCAGCTGCGCCCTGTGCAGCGCCACGTACGAGACCTTCAAGACGCTGCTGCAGCACATGAACGGCCACTACCGCAACTTCGTGTGCGACGTGTGCGACATGGGCTTCGTGAACCAGCACCGGCTGAGGAGCCACCAACGGACCCACGAGGTGGGCACGTTCCGCTGCCGCCGCTGCGACAAGGTGTTCGGCACGCGCGTGCGGCGCGCCTGCCACGAGAAGTACACGCACAACAGCGCCGCCCGCTACACCACCGGCTGCCCGCAGTGCGAGCAGTCCTTCACGAGCTACTACCGCCGCAACCGGCACATGCGCGAGGCCCACAACGCGGCCGCCGCCTCCTACCGCTGCAACGTCTGCGACAAGACGTTCATACTCAAATCGAAGCTCACCTCGCACATAAAGAAGGTGCACCTGATGGAGAGGGACCACGAGTGCCCGGTGTGCGGCCGCGGCTTCTTCATCAAGCAGAGCCTGGACGAGCACATGGTGAAGCACGGCGGCGAGCGCGTGTTCGAGTGCACGGTCTGCCACAAGGCTTACGCCCGCAAGAAGACGCTGCGCGAGCACATGCGGATACACAACAACGACAGGCGGTTCAAGTGCGCGCTGTGCGGGCTGGCCTTCGTGCAGAAGTGCAGCCTGAAGAGCCACATGCTGTCCAACCACGGCGTGACGCTGGGCCAGTACGAGGGCGCCGCCGAAGCGGCGTCAACGTAGACTTTGAAAAGAACGCCTACAGATGGATACAGTTCTCCAAGATAGGAGTAGCTCTTGGCTTTGGCACCGAATACATGATTGAGGTTTCAAGATACAGGTGGATACAATTCTCCGAGCTAGTAGTTCTTTTGGCTATAACGCCGAACCGTGGCACATGATTCAGGTTTCGAGGCTGAGGAAGTTATTAATACTAGGTTGCTTTATTTTGCTGCCGAGACAAGGTTCCAAATCGCGTGCAACACTCTAACAACACGATTGGAAACTGAAGTGTAGAAGTAACTAAACTTTTACATTTAGTATGGTTCCTCTTAAATGTTCGCGACGCAAATGCCACAAATACCCAAGAAGCTATCACTTTCCATCAGATGATCCGCTTCCTCATACGCCATTGGTCTAATTGGGAATTGGTCTAACATGGTGTAAAGTCATCTTAAGGAAAAAAAAATTTGAACGCTCTTTTATTAGACGTTTGTTACTTTGGGACTTCCCCGATACTTATAATGTACCTAACACAGATTCGGCCCATTCAGCATGTGTTTTTTTAGGCGGTGGTTGAAAACGTTGTGCTCGGCAACAAAGTACGCGGGCACTCGGAAAGCTTTGAGAAACTAAACAACTAAATTATATGGATAAAATATTTACATTAAATAATTTCAAAAGACTCTCCACCAGCCTATATACCAAATTTCATAGATTAGGTTTTTTTTTCAGTAGATTTTTTTTTGGGAGTAAAGTGACATGGTGCCAGATGAGGAATGTAAGGAGGGTGACCCAAGGCTGACCGGTGTGGTGTCCAGGACGTCAGTGTCGGAAATCATGGTGGAGCTGTTCTCTCGCTTCTTGCTCACTGCAGTGGAAACTTCTGGCAAGCATTTTGCAGTATACCATTCGGCGTTGATGCCGCTTTGATTTAGTAATGAAATTGATGCCAGACACCCCGTCAAATTGGAGAAACTTTCTTTATTTCTTTTTTAACATTGCCATTACTTTAGGATAATATTATCCTGTGTTGTAATGACGTTTCACAAACATTAATATCACGCAGACAAACACCCAGACGCGAAACAACTATCTGTGGGTCACAGATAGTTGTTGTCCCGTGTGGGAATAGAACCCACGACCCCCGACGCTGAAGCCAGTTAAACTAGCGACCAAATTTGTACCCACACTTCTCGATCGCTTCACTTTGGTAGCAGTCGGTTCGTTGTGAACAGCCAACGTGTCGACTGACGCCTTGTTTCTGGATCATATTGTTATGTCCATTCGTTACGTGTCTTCTTGTATCTTGTATTAACTGATGTTTTTGCTTTCAGTCCCGAGACTATTAAAGCTTCATCTGACACAGAACCGGTGGGCTAGCCAGAACCCACGGGTATGGGCCCTCCGCTGTGGGTAGGGGGCCGCGCATGTGCTCATGCGTGCGTTTAACTACGACATGTCATCTAAGGGCCATCGAAGTTGCGGTGCGGACCAAGACCCCGATGGCCGTCGACTGTGTTTTTAGCTAATCGGTGGCTGCGGGCGGTGAGAACCGCCCTGGAACGCGGGTATACCTTGTGTACGCGTTGTGTTGGTCTCGCCGTGCTCGGAGGCGAGTGCGAACTATTGTGTTTGTTGGTACACTAGCTGTGGGTGTAGTGTTATCCGACGGGACCCCCGGCCGGTGGGTCCGGCGTATCTAAGTCCCCTTCCTCGACCGGGTCGATGAGGACGTTTCGCGGGCGACGCTTGTTGACGTTCGCGTTTGTGTCGGGTTGGTAATTTACTGCGCTTACCACCAGAGGGTTGGGATGATGTTCGGCTCTATCGAAGAACCGTTTTGTCAGATCTTTGAAATATTCGCGAATCGTCGGGAGTCTGCAATCGCTGTGCAGATCGACGTTGCGTTGATACCACTGTGCACCGGTTGCACGGCGGATGAACTTATTTTGTACTATTTGCAGCTTGTACAAGCGAGTAGGGTGTGTGTGGGCGAAGATCATGCATGCGTAGGACATTATAGGTCGTACGCAGGTCTTATATAATAATAATTTGTGCCTTAAGGGCATTTTACTTTTAGTGTTAGTTAAATTGTGTAGCCGGCCGGAGACGAACGCGGCTCTATTACGATTGTTATTAATTTGCGTAGTAAATGACATACGCGAGTCGAAAGTGACTCCTAAGTATTTGACCTTTTTCTCCCAGGGGAGCGGTTGGCCATAAAGGGATATTTGCCCCAACTTTCTGCATTGGCGAGGGCCATTATAAAGATGTGACGGGTAAGTACTTCGTGTGAAGTGAATCGTCACACTTTTTTCGGGATTTATTTCTATTCTCCATTTGCGGAACCAATCGCCGAGGCGGTCGGCGGCGCTTTGGAGTCGAGTGGTTAGTATTCTAAGGTTGCGGTCTGAATAAAAGAGCGCGGTGTCATCTGCGAAAACCGCGAGATTGACGTGGGGGTCTTTGGGTATGTCGCTCGTGTAGAGCGTAAAGAGCAAAGGTGAGAGGCAGGAGCCTTGTGGTACGCCGGCCGTGAGACGGCGGCTTGTGGAGAGGGTGCCCTCGACTCGATATCGAAAGGAGCGATTCAACGAGCCTATCTGGCACTTTGAGTGTGTACAGCTTGTAAAGCAAGCTGTTGTGCCAGACCTTGTCGAATGCCTTTGCGACATCGAAGAAAAGGGCCCCTGTACTGCTATGTTTCGGGTGGTTTAGGCCTTTTAGGATGTGCTCCGTTAGGCGGTATAACTGGTCGGGACAAGAGTGTCTAGCTCGAAAGCCGAATTGTTCCGTGGGCAGAAGGCCGTTGGAAAATACGTGCTCTTTGAGCCTGTTTAATAAGAGCCGCTCGTAGAGCTTCCCCAGGCAACTGAGGAGGCTGATGGGACGATAGCTAGAGGGCTGGTTGGCTGGTTTATTCGGCTTGCGAATGCCGATAACCGTGGCTTGTTTCCAGTCGTCCGGAAAGGAGCAACTGGAGAGTAGAGTGTTGAAAATGGTCGCCAGTAAACAGATAAGCGGCCCAGGGAGAGCTTTGAGAATTTTGTTACTGATCTTATCTGGGCCCGGGGCGGATTTCGGTTTTAAATTTTTAATAATATCTTGGACCTCTTCGTGGGTCACTGAACTTAAAGGATCGCCTTCCGGTGGAAGTGCAGCCCTAGTCTCGATTACGCGGTCCACCTCCGTTAGGTGGACTGTATCGGTGTGTTCGCGCGATGGCGTACATTGCTGCTCTAGGTTGTCCGCAAGGCATTCGGCTTTTTCGGAGTCATTTAGGGCTACTGAAACGCTGTTAGGTCTAATTAATGGCGGTAGAGATTCGCGGGGGTCTGCTTTCAGACTGCGGGCCAACCGCCAGTAGGCGGTGTGCGATGGCTCGATGTCCTCTAGGAGAGTGTCCCACGTTGTATGTCGGTGTTCCGATACACGATCTTTGACTTCTAGCTGAAGGCGTCGAAGTAGGGTTCGGTTCGATTCCGATCGGTATCGGTCGAAGGCGCGTTTGGCTGCATTTTTCTGTCTAATTAGCAGTCTTAGGTCGGGCGGAAAGTTAAACCGTCGGTCGCCCGACAGTTTCACCGTCCGTTCCGAGTCTGTGACTGCGGAAGTAATGGTTTCTCGGAGACTTGCTATCGCTCGATTTGCGTCATCGAACGTAGATATCGTCTCGGGTAGTTCGATTAAGTCCTGGGGGTCCAAGGCCTTGAGTTTGACCTCAAGACGATGCCAGTCCACTACGGATTTGGTCGGAGGGACCGCGCCGGCGTTCTGGCCCAGTTTACACAGGACGGGCCTGTGATATGAATCTAGTTCGTGGATTGTCTCTAACGAATCGATGTCGAGCGAGACCTCCTTGAATAACATGATATCTAGGATACTCGGTGTCGCATGTTGGTAGTTGTCCACCGTAGGATACCTAGTGGGAGTCGCAGGAGCGATTATGCTAAAGTTTAAATTATCGGATAAGCTAAAGAGATGCTTTCCGTTGTTATTTGGGATGCTGTGGATGTCCCATGAACCGTGTTTGCAGTTTAGATCTCCTGCAATTATCACGGAAGGGCCTAAGTTGAGTAGCGTAACTAGGTCGCTTTGTAATAAGGTTTTGTTCCCCGAGAGGTAGGCTGAGACTAGTACAAGCGGCCTGTGGGCGGTGAGCGCTAACCTACACGCCGATGCCTCTATTTGACTTAGCTCTGGAATGTCGAGCGGCCAACAGTGCAAGGACCGTTTATAATAAATTAGTGTGCCTCCCAGACGGTTTGCTAACCGGTCGTGGCGGACAATATTGTAATTTGCGATTCTGGGATCGCGTACACTAGGTTTCAAGAATGTCTCTTGCACTAGAAAAATATCTACGTTATGAGGATCGCTAATATTTGCAGCTTATTAGATAGGATCAATAGGCGAGTTCCTGCCTATTGATCCTATCTAATAAGCTGCAAATATTAGCGATTTGCGCGAATGGGTCGTCCTTGTTTTCCGCGAAAACTGACGGAGTTGGCTGCACCTGCGGCCGCGGCGCCTTTTGAGAGGCGGGCAGCTGTTGTGCGATCGGTCGTGAGGCGACCGAGATTATCGGCGCGGTTACCTGCGCGGCCACCTGGGGTTTCCTCCAGGCGTTTGTGACGGGTACGGGCGCGGGAATGAATCTAACGGGCGCGGGTTTGGGCAACGTGGATTTCGCGGGAGATTTCCTCGCGAGAGTTTTCGGGGCCTTAGCGCAGCCTCTGTAGCTAGCCGGGTGGCCGTGTGGCCAAAATGCTGACAGTTGTGGCACTGTGCCACAACACCTGACTTACGCGGGGGCTCGATGACTAAGTCACTGAGCACACAGACCCTCTTTAGGTTGAAGATGGTCTTACCTTCCGGGGTAGGGTCAAGTTCAACCATCACTATGTCCATAGGGACACGGGTTCTGGGGTGTCTGAGGCGTCGGACGGCATGCACAGGGTATCCCTGAGTGCGGATGACGGTTTTCGCCTTGTCGACATCCGACTGTTAAGGGACGCCATTGAAAACTACCCGAAGCTTGCGTTCTTCGGGCAACGAGTAGGTGTGAAAACCTATCTTATTTTCGCGCAAGTATTTCGTTACGCGGCGGAAATCGTCCGTTGTGTCAAGGTATACGCGGATACCCATTTGTGTATTTTTCGACCGGGGGTCGCGGATAATGTGGCGTTCAAACCACGAACAAATTTGGTGCCACTTAGCCTTCTCCTGAATGATGATGGGTGGAGGAGGCTTTATTTTTCGCTCTGAGGCGAACTCGGGCATCGGATTAGCCGCCGCGGCCGCCTGTTTAGCGGGCGTCGCGGTTGGACGGATCGTTGAGGCGGACTCGCATTCGGGGTCGCTGTCGGTAGCGGGGCGTTTCTTGCCCTTTTTACGCGATTTAACGACGGTGAAGCCGTCGGCGTTCGCGTTTTCAGCGGGGGTCGTTTCGACCTCCATGTCCGATCCACCGTCCGATTGTGAGTCACAATGGGGTAAACGCACCCAGACAAGCGTGTTTCAAATTTACTAATCTTGTTACGGTACCATTCCACAAGGGCCTGCTTCTGAGTATCGGTAAGGTTGTGGGGCACCCAGTGCGAAAGCGAAGGTCCCCTTGTAAAGTCCTTTAAACGCTTTTGAATTTTTTATGCCAATGCTAGATGGTTGCTTTTGAAGGTCTTCATCTTCAGTCACTTCATCCATAAATGCCATTTGAAGTCGATCAAACGACTCGTCCGGATTGAACCACGAAAATGTTCCCGATGCCAATCCACTTTTACATGAGACACGACAATTCAATTTGGCTCTCAAAAATATGTGGAGGGACATTTAAAAGTCGAATAATGTTTTTTATTAACTTTTAAATAGTTAATTTTTTAAAATAATTATAATCATCCTCATATACAAAAACTGTTTTTCGCAAAACTATCGGAGTGACCTGGTAGAAAGTTTGCTACAAAATTGTAAATAAACTAGACATTTCTACATGTTTATATGTAAATATGAAAGCGGTAGGTAGAAGTGGGCGATACAAATCGTATCAGATATGAAATCTAGATATTAGTACAATATCCGAATATCGCTTACTGGCTCGTTCAATATCTATGTATTTTACAATATCTGATATTTCCGAAATCTGATATACCGAATACTCGCTCGCTCACTATACCGACACGAATCGCGATATCATACGGTTTGCCACCTGATTTTTAAACAGATTTCGAGAGACAAGGCGCGTGGGATACAAATACTCACTAGGTAGAGCGGGACGGCAAGTAATGAACGATATCAGATATCGGCGGCGCGTGAGATATAAATACTCACTAGTTAGAGCGGGGACGTTTCTTGCCGATATTAGATTTTTAAACAGATTTTGAGCGACAAAGCGCGTGAGATACAAATATTACACTAGTTAGAGCAGTACGGCAAGCAAGGCACAATATCAGATTTTTAAACAGATATTATGAATAAGTTAAGTAATTTTGAATCTTAAGATCATACTGATAAGATCCGTTTTAATTAAATACTACAACGATATTATTCCGATTTTGTATTGTTTTGTTTAGCCTTGGCCGTAACGGGCGACCCAAAGCGCGCAGTTAAGTAATTTTGAATCTTTTGCAATTTTAATACGAATTACGATTTAACGATGTCTTTAAATTTTGTTTAGCCTTGCCTGCATTGGTACCTAGCACGTAATAGTTGGGTTGATGCCAACTTTACTTAAGAATTTTCTGCCAAAAGCGAAGGAAGAAAAATACAAATGAAAGTTCTAGGAGGAAAATTTTTTGTGAATATTTTTATTAGTTAAATTTTGTGGAAAAAAATAAAAGTACACAAAAAGAAAAATATAATTTAATAGTGCTGTGCTGCTTGGGTGGAAATCAGACCAAGGCTTATGTGCTTTGTGTGTATATTTTAAATTCTTCTGCCATAAGTTATAATGCTGAATGTATTATTTCGATACACAAATTATAAAAATATTGTCACTCATGATTGCGTGATTAAGAATATGTTAAAGTCCATTATTAAATATTAAGATGTTAAAATCAATCAATATTACTTCATTTCTATTTTTAATGAAACACGACAATGTAATCAGGTAATGTTTTAATTTCAACCTTAATAGTGGAAAAATCGTGATTTAAAAGTCGTAAATTTTAGTGGGTTTTCGAATTTATTTTATTCTTTTGGAACAGTTTTATCACTAGTATTAAGTTTTAAAATCACGAACATTATATCATCCTGAATAACTTTTAAAACGCCTGCACAATTTTATTCCGAATGAGTATAAAATATCGTTGAAAACATTTTTTTTTTTTTTTTTTTTTTTTTTTTTTTTTTTTTTTTTTTTTTTTTTTTTTTTTTTTTTTTTTTTTTTTTTTTTTTTTTTTTTTTTTTTTTTTTTTTTTTTTTTTTTAGAATTGAAGGTGGATACGTGACCGTAAAATATCTAGATATTAAAATACATAGTTTCGAAATCTGATATTTGAAATCGAAATCTGATTCAGATACGGTACTCAGAAAAAGCGATACGACCCATCTCTAGCGGTAGGTAATTATTACTTTTATTTATATGTCCGATGTGCCCATAAAGATACAAATTGCGTTCGCTCAAGCGAACTTTAGACTTTGAATGTGAACTACGAAGAATAATAAATATTTTTAAGACACATAATAATAAAAATATTAAAAAATAAAATTTGTGAAACGAAGATACATTTCAATGAAAAAAGTTCAGCTATCCTTTGTTTTAAAAAAAATATCATATGTACAGACTATAATAAAAAACACTGCACAGACTATAACATAAATAAAATGGCTGATGTACTTGTAAGGAACTTAGTATTCAAACATTTAATTTATTATAAATTAAGAGTTTAACGGAACACCATTTAAAACCCCATTGGTGATTCGTTAACCTCTTTTAAATAACCGACTTTAATTTAACTAACCATTAACGCCATCCTTCCATTTGGATTGAAATAAAAATGCATTTTCCAAATCGGGCTTAGAGAAGTAAGACTTCTCGATTCTGTATAAGAAACAATATTAATCAAGTGGTTTTCATGAAATGTATTTCATGAACATGTAAAATTAGGCGGGTCGTGTATACAATATGTTTTTGTTAATAAATATTTAAATAAATGAAGATTGTTTTTTTTTATGTGAGATGGTAGCAAGATGGCGGTTCACCTGATGTTAAGTGATAACCACCGCCTATGGACCAAAGAGTACTTTTATATACCTGAAATGCTATGGAAATTTGCAAAACCTGTAGGGTTGCAGGTGCATTGACACCTTTTAACAAAGTGGGCCCCGGCTAAATCACTCAATAGACGAAACGCAGGAGTATAACACGTCCACTTCACGCCGGTCTTCTGTGAGGTCGTGGCACCTACCCGAACGAACCTGCCCATTTTTTGGTTTTACAGCCGAAGCTGTTCCACCATTAAAACCGTTTCATTACATTATATTTACGCCGGTCACTGGACAATAATTTGTAAATAAATAAATAAAATATCTTTATTCACATAGACGCTTGCGCGTTCTTATGAAACGTCAAAATTTTACAAGAAATGAACACGTTCGTAAGTTACCACCGGTTCGGAAAGCAGTTTCTGTTGAGAAGAAACCGGCAAGAAACTCAACAGTTGCTCTTTTTAAAAAAAAAATCAGTTTACAATATAATAGTACATGTACAATAGTCTTGTTTTAGCCTACGTGAGTATCAACAGTATTAACCCCACACATTGGCGTCGTCAAGATATTCAGCAATAGAATAATAGGCTTTAGCCATAAGTTTACTTTTAATTTTTCGTTTAAATTCATCAAGTGGCAGACTTAATATCGACTGTGGGATTTTATTATACATGCGCACACCTTGCCCCATGAACGACCTGTTTACTTTTTGTAAACGAAACAATGGCGTAGTTAGTTTGTCCTTATTTCTAGTATTTAGTTTATATCTGTCACTATTCTTTAGATAACTATTAATATTATTTTTAACATACAAAATATTACAATAAATATATTGAGACGCAACAGTGAGTATATTAATCTCTTTAAAAAGGTCTCTGAGTGTATTCCGGGCTCCGATGTTATAGATTGCTCGTTGTGAAAACACTTACTAATATGGTTACACTGGTAACTGATATATGGCGTTAGTGACGTTTAGTTAAATTAATAAAATTTTGAACCATAGATCCAATTTACTTGAATCTCACTATCGACAAGTATATTTGTTTTTGCTCAGGATGGCACAACCAAAAATATTGTATACCCAAGTTAGAGATCCCTACCTAAAATGTAACCCCTAGGTATCAAAATATTGCTTATAAAAAATATTAGTTTGCGTTCGTTGCGAAAATTATTAACCGTAATTATAATTATAAATACATTCTGAGCCAAAACAGACTCGAATATTTCTATGATTGCTATTGAAATAATTTGTCAATGATTGCTATTAAAACGTTCTAGCTGTTTTTACGACGACGTTTAAGTATCTTTTTACAGATAGACGCTTCGACTTTATTTGTAAACATTGACTCGCAGAATAGAAGTCGTAAATAGTCATTCGATAGAAGGTAAATAATACATCATAAAATAATACATAAATTTTGATTGTAATTTTGAATTTACCAAATTGGCCAGCTATATAACTTGTCTGCTCTCCGACTATAATATTTCTATAAGTGAAGGCTTGCTATTGGCTGTTTGTCATCTAGTTTAGTGTTAATTAGGTTTGAATAGCTGTAAGTCTTCCATATCTTAAATAAATAAATAAATAACATTAATTAATTTGCCCATGGAGAAAAAAGAACTCACGGCCTCGGTTTTCAAAGACCACTTTGGATATCATTTAAGTGACGTTAGTAGTGACTTATGGTGCAAGACCTGAAGTCTTGCATCAATAAGTACACTGTGCAGTGTCCGATTGCAGGAAACCGCTCCATATTGATTAGGCCATAAAATCGCTTTGCCTCACACCGCCTCCGGATGTCGCCTCGTCATATGGTATTTCAAGCTGGAGAGCTGGACGAAGGCTTCTTTGCACAGCTGGCACGCGTGCCGCCTCTCGTTCAGGTGGATCATCACGTGGGTCCTCAGGGTTTTCGCGCGCTTGAACGCTTTCCCGCAGAACCGGCAGGGGAAGCCCCTCAGCGCTGAGTGCTTGACCGCGTGCTGTGTGAGGGCATGCTTCGTGGGGAAGCGCACGCCACACTCCTGGCAGACGTGGCCCCGCTCCCCCATGTGGTGGGTCCTCTGGTGGCGGAGCACGTCGTTCGGGAAGGCGAACCTTTTGCCGCAGGCGCCGCATTTAGGGGCGGGCACCCCGTGCCTGCTCTCCATGTGCGCCGGCCTCAGATGCGTCGGCACCCTCTCCTCGCAGAGACGGCAGCCGCGCAGTTTCGGTCGTAGTTTCAGGTGCACCTAAGTCGGGATCGCGGTCGAGTCAACTGCACGCGGTGCGGAGTCGGTTGTCGCTAGGGGTGCTTCCGGAGCGATACGAGTTAGGACTTTCTAGGGAGTAGGGATGTGGAAAGTGAAGAAATATATCGGTATTTATAAAAATATCGATATCGGCTTCGACACATCGGTATTTCGTTTCTCTTTGGGCCCCGTCGTCCACAAAAAGGTATATCAAGTATTGAATAGTCGACACCTACGGACTCTGTGCCGGATTTGAATTTGAATATCGAATATAAAATAAATCTACATCGCTAGAAGAGCGCCTATTCCTAGTTCGAAGACTGGCTACGCATTTGTGACTCATCTGGTGTTGCGAGTGTCCGTCAGCGGCGGTGAACGCTTACCATCAAGTGGTTCGCCTACTCCGTTTCCAAAAAATTAAAAGAACTGATTGAATGAATGATTTGGAGAACAGATTACCGATGGGGACGAAAGGTTCTTGAGTGGCCGTAGCAGTGTAGGACGACCCCCACTAGATGGAGTGACTTGTGCAAAAGGGCGGTAAGTCGATGAATGCAGGTAGCTCAGGTACTTTCTGGCAGTCTATGGGGCAGACCTATGTTCAGCAGTGGAATCAAACAGGCTGAAATGATGATGATGAAACAAATACTTCCTTTTAGCGGCTATCGAAAGGACGGCCAAATAAAGGAACTAAAAAGCACGAGATGCATGAAACTTGAGACCAGACAATATTCATTGCAAGCCCTCGGAAATTGTTTGTAAAAAAACTAACGTCGAGGTCGAAAGCGATAAAATAAATTATTCTCGAATGAAACAGAAGGTTCTAATATCGAAATTACTCTAGATAAAAGACAGAAGATCGCATGCGTTGTGTATGTTCTTCTAAACTCGTATCACCTGCCGTTGATGCTGGCTGAAGAGTTCCCTCCGCTTGAAGGCCTTGCCGCAGGTGTTGCAGCTGAAGGACGATGTGCCATCTTCGTTAAGCGACAATGTAAAGTTGACGCTCTTTTCTGCACCCCCTACCCATGAATAGACAACTGAATAGAAAGAAAGAAAGAGATTTATTTGACATAAAACAGACTGACGTACACAACAATCACTTAAAACAATAAAAATTAGACAAAAAAGACATGAACATAAAACTCCAATATGCATATTTTCCCTTTTCAATAAAGTACGTCGCGATTCATGCCAAAAAGGACATCACTCAGCAGAATGTTGCAGTGAAACTGCAACGCTGATTTTCAGTAATGACCAAAAATTGGGGAATACAGCCCCGAGCCCAAAAAAAAAAAAACAATACATACATTTATCAAAAACAAAAGTAAGAAACTAAAATTATAATAAAATAAAAACTCAAAAAACAACAAAAATGGGAACGTTAATTAGGATCGAAAATGTATCCACCAATCCATACATGTGTGTGCATCAGGCACGTGCTTACTTTTCAGTTAATGGTACGGTTTTAGTACGAGAAACGAGAAAAATGAAGGAAAAGGACAAAAAATTTACATAAAATCTTATAAAAAGTAATAAAAAACATATGATGTTATTAAATCAAAAGAAACATGAAACAATAATAAAAAATGTACAAAAAAAAAAAAGACTGGTAGCACGAATGGTCAAGCATACCGTCCCCGTTTATGTTTTTGGTTCAGATAAAAGGTGTTTTTTAAAAAGATATCTAAAGGAAAATTTGGTTTTCAAAGACCTTATCGGTGGCGGTATATCATTCCAACAGCGAGTGGCGGCATGCTTGAAGCTTCCTCTAAACGCTGATGTTCTAGACTGTGGCAAGGAGAGCGGTTTGGCAAAAGATCTGCTAAGATATTTGTAGTAGGTGTGCTTCCAATTTAGTTTTCTATATAAGTATTCCGGTTTATTCGTGTTTATAACGTCAAATAATAAATTAGCTAAATGTAGTTTTCTCCTTGCTTCCATTTTCAAAATGTTATTTGCGTTCAAATAGGGCGTAATATGACTTTGCCGCGGTATGTTAAAACAGTAGCGGGCACACGCGTTTTGGATTCTTTGAATTAAGCGCTTTGTTCTAGACTGCAAACATGGACCATACACAGTGTCGCAATAAGTAAATTTCGAAAGCACTAAACTTTCTACCAACCGTTTTCTTAATTCAATACTTAAAAATTTTCTAATCCCGTATTTTTTTCATTTATAGTAACAATCCTTCATAATATTATTTACGTGACTCTCAAAATGCAGTTCTGGATCAGTAGCAAGGCCTAAATTTCGGACAACTTCCACTCTTTCAATTTCTTTTCCAGTTATTTGTAGTTTTGGATTGGCTAACAAAATTTTTTTTTATTTGATTTTTAGTGCCCAGGACCATAAAATTTGATTTTTGTGGGTTAATTATTAAAGAGTTTTGCCGAGCCCATAATGCCACCCTTAGCAGCTCGGCATTAATTGTGTCAACCGCAAGTGATGTATCTCTCGGATTAAAGGATAGATAAAGTTGGGTGTCATCTGCATACATGTGATATTTACAATGGTAAAAGCATCTCGACATATCAGCACTGTATAGAATATACAGCAAGGGTCCTAATAAAGATCCCTGAGGTACTCCTCTCCGAACTGGTGCAGGGGAAGAGAACAAGGTCAATCCATCTTTTGCTTTAAATAGATATAGAAGTTTTGCGTTACGCGAAAACTACCGGTTTATATTTTCGTCTTCGTCGGGGTTCATTTCTATATAAAAGTAAAGTATCAGCCTATATGTGTCCCACTGCTGGATAAAGGCCTTCTCTGTACAGAGGGTATCAGGCTATAATCCACCACGCTGCCCCACTGGGGAATGACAGACTTCACATATTTTCGAAATATTTTTTTCGTTCTCATTTTGAAAATATGCATTTTTCCTCAAGGTGTTTTCCTTCACCGCTGAGCACGTGATAAATCAGCACAAATTTAACAATTTCATTGGTGCCAGCACCGGGGATCGAACTCACGTTGCTCGAGTATATTGAATTAAAGGCGAGAACCCGGACACTGAGCTATCACGGCTATATCAATACTACAATACACTAAAACTACCGGTCGGATTTGAAATGATCTTTCGTACCTGCATTTGCACAATAAAAATTCAAAAAACATAATCAAATAAAAAAAAATTAAGTGTGGCTCCCATACAACAGACATGGATTTTTTTGTCATTTTTATAGATAATGGTACGGAACCCTTCGTGCGCTAGTGCGACTCGCACTTGGCCGGTATTTTTATGTTAAAAGTTGTACAATAATATTGTTGCATATTCAAGCCATCACTTTTTGATGGCTTGAATATGCTTTGGCAACCTGTATAAAGTGGGCCCCGGTTATCTCACACAACAGAGTTCGCGCCGGCCTTCTGTTAGGCCGTGGTACTTCTCCCGATATGTCTGCATTCTTACAACAGCAGAAGCTCTTGCTGCGTGGCCCTGCCACAGCTTAACTTCTTGCGTAGTACCAAAAGTTGGCTTGTAAATATATTTCTATCGTTATTTAACTGTTTATTAACTTAAAAATACTATATCTTTTTTTTTATGTGAAAAGTTACCAAACGAGCAGACGGTTCACCTGATGGCAAGTGAATACCGCCGCCCATGGACATCGGCTACTTTTATTTACTTACTACTGTTTTATTTACTTGCATAAATTAACTGCGAATCATTGTGCGGGGACATAAAAGAACCTCTTGGTAATTCGTAAGAATTTATCTAAATCCACAAAAAATTACTTGAGTGATGACCAGCTCTGTTTATATGTATAAAATATATGATACAATTTATATTTACAATAATGTATCGGATTATTATATACTTCGTAACAATATGTATAAAATTTACATTATTTTTTTTTATATTTACAATAGCTTTCAACATTCCAATATTTTTACAATAAAACATTTAAGAGATAAAAAATATCCAATTTTTTTTATAAATAACATAAATTATATGATTTAATTGAACACAAACTTAAAATGGTTCAGATGCAAAATATGCGCATGACAATACTTGCAGGATAGATAGAGAGAGGAGACAATGGTGGCTAAATCCCTCTCGCTTCGACAATCGTGAAAATCAGTCAAGACCCAGGGTTCAAATCGCCTTAAGATTAAACTACAAACAAAAAAAAAATAAGACAGAGTTTACTTTGACTCTAATTAGGACCCTATAATAATCCTATTGGGTCAAAAAACTTGACAGACAGAAGCGATAACAACGTTCTCCTACGAGTAAGAAACACCTATTCGCCATAAAATACAACAAATATTGAGCTAAAAAGCAAAAAGTTAGTTAGCCCATAAAGCACCATACCGATTCACGATATCACCCTCTTTCTATCTGTCTCTCTCACTCACTCTCTACTTAATATGTATCCTCCCACATGTTACGATATGTCTATTAAAATTATCGATATAATGCCTCTGCCTGAAAGATTATAAAATTATTAAAGAAAAATTATAAATCACCTTAAAGCCCTTTTCATTTACTTAACAATTAACAGTCAGTAACATTCATTCAAAAACAAAAAGTCTAAACAACAACGTTTGCTGGTTACAATTAAAGCAGTATCGAGAAGTTTTCGAATCGGCACATCACTATTATACTGTTGCAGTGCAGAGTGCGTGATGTATCGATAAACCTTATCATACATCACCTTATCGATGTATCGATAAACCTTATCGATACATCACACAGCCGCCACTACACATCACTAAAACATCCTCCCAGTGGCACTTATGAGTAACATGTACTATTCCATTTTCTGCTTATGTACTACCAAAGAAAACGCGTACTTAGTCATAGCAGCTGGGCTACCAATAAACAGTAGATATACCGCGCCTTAGTGCTAGAGCTGTTATTACATAGGGCAATAAATCCTACTGAGTATCGTCCATTTCGCACTAAAGGTTCGTCCAGATTTGTATTATACTTACACATTATCACAATGGACACGAATGCGAACTTTTATCCGATCACATATCACAATCGACCGATACAGCACACCACTAATAGCCTCCATAGGCTTCTGGTATTGACTATCTATAGATTATACTGCATTCTGACTTCACTACACCGCACTAGTTAATTTAGGTTAGAAAGTAGACTTCACTCGCAGCGCATAAACCATCACAATCACTGGCGTCTACTACAAAAATTTCACCTCCGGGTGGTTCTTCGTCATGTGGTAGTTCAGGCTGGCCTGCTGCACAAACGCCTGGACGCCAAACTTGCAAACATTCTTCCTGTACCCGTACAAACACCGACATAGCACAACAAAGCCTCCATAGGTGTCTGGTATCGACAATCGATAGATCGTATCGGAGTCCAACATCACTACACTGCACTGGATAGGTTAGGTTAGAAAGTCGAATTCTAGTGGTCACTAAAAGTTCACTTCCGGGTATTGGTTCGTCTAGCGTTTGTTCAGGCTGGTCTTCTGCACGAACGCCTGGCTGCATACAACGTTAAAAGCGTCCATAGGAGTCTGTTATCGATGTCGGACTTTCGATAGATCGTACCGCATTCCGACATCACTACACTGCACTAGTTAGGTTAGGTTAGGTTAGGTTAGAAAGTCGACTTCAGACTCAGCGCACGAGCCGTTACGACCAACTAGAAGTTCACCTCCGGGTGGTACTTCGTCATGTGGTAGTTCAGGCTGGCCTTCTGCACGAACGCCTGGCTGCATACAGCATTAAAAGCGTCCATAGGCGTCTGTTATCGATAGATCGTACCGCATTCCGACATCACTACACAGCACTCGTTAGGTAAGGTAGAAAGTCGACTTCAGTCTCGGCGCACGAGCCGTCACGACCACTAGAAGTTCACCTCCGGGTGGTACTTCGTCATGTGGTAGTTCAGGCTGGCCTTCTGCACGAACGCCTGGCCGCACACCTTGCACACCTTCCTCCTGTCGCCCGTGTGGATCCTCTCGTGCAGGTCGAGCGTGGTCTTCCTCAGGAAGGACTTCATGCAGAACCGGCAGTGGTAGTCCTTCACGCTGCGGTGCTTGAACTTGTGCTTGTACATGCCCTCGAAGCTGAACGACTCGTACTCGCACGACTCGCACTTGTAGCGCTCGCCGAGCATGTGGAAGTTGTTTATGTGCTTCCTCAGCTGCACCTTGGTGTTGAACTTGCCCTTGCACGCGCGGCAGTCGAACCGCTCGTCGATGCCGTGCTCCTCCAGCCGGTGGACGGTGAACGGCGCGAGGGTCATGAACTCGCGGCCGCACAGCTCGCAGTTGTGTCGCGGTATCTTGTAGTGCTTCGACTTGAGGTGGAAGCGGAGCGAGCTCAGCTTGTCGTATCGTTTCTCGCAGTGGCCGCAGTGGTAGGCGTCGCCGTCGCGCCGGTAGTCGCTCGCCGATATGCGGAACTTGGCGGGCTTGGCCCCTGCGGCAGAGAAAGGTCTGGTCGTGATCGGTTGCCATCGGGTGGAACGCTTGCTCCTTTTTCTTTAGTAGAAAAAGAAAACGAGCGACGGTGCACCGTTGTGATGCCGCTTCGGGCCAATATTACCGCGTGGGTGCTCTTAAGCGGGGTTCCTTTTCCGAACCGGTGGTATATTGAATAAATATAATTGATTTTGAGCCACGCTTCTTCTTGTACGCCACTTGTCCGATCTTCGGGATGTATGGCACGAGAGTAGCGTGCGCAACTGCTAGGTTCGTTCATAACACGGAAACCATTCGAAGCGAAATAACAACGTATTCGTTCTTAAGCTTTCTAGTTTCTAAGTAGTACGTTCCTTCTTCATTGGTGAAGCGCGGACATTTAGAATCGCGGGGCCCTTAATTAACTTTTTAAACGAGTACGAGTTAGTGAATTCGACCACAGATCGAATCCTTTTTAAGTAAACGGTGCAGAGTTTGGAGGTACAGAGATAGAGAGAGAGAGAGAGAGAGAACTACCGGACGGACAAGCGTATGACTTGAATCTGAATATTAATTTTACGAATGACTACCGTTATCATCATCACAACCGACTGCTGGCTTGCCAACTTTTCACATACAAAAAATCTTGTCACGCCTTCACCCCACACAGGGGCAGATAGCGATGTGCTGAATGACTTTGTCACTTGAATTTCAAAGGCCATTCAAATGTCAAAACGTGACTCGGTGGTTTCTTCATATTAGAGATAACAGACACGAAAATCTTACCAACGAAGACCCTACGAGTATCTACTGAGGATTCTGATCCACCATCCATATGAAGGTAGCTGACCTTTTTTGCCAAGTTCCTCTCCATCCGTCTCTCCTTCTGCCGCGTCCCTCTTCCCGCTCTTTTTAGACGCCAGATTTCTCGTTCTTCCTTTCATCTTCGTCTTCCCGCTACCCCTAGTCTTCTTAACGCCATCCCCTACCGCTTCGGTGTCTCCCTTGTCATCTGTAAGGATATTACGAGAATGTTATGTGGTTTGAGTATAAGAAATATTTATGACAAATAAAATGTCTACTATCCAATTATAGGAGCCCAAAGTGATGTTATATCGATTTATAAAAATAATAATAAAAATATCGATACATCGATTATCGATATTTTTCCCTGTTGTCAAAAAGAAACACATATGCCAAGTATCAAATATTTTAATGTACGGACTCGGTCAAGGATTCGAATTTGAAAAAATATCGTTTTTGATACGATATTTTGGTTTCGATAAAGAAAACTTTAAATCGATAAATAGGATCAAAATATATCGATATTTTTTCGACATCCCTACATCACATTACAACCCTGGGGGTTGGCAGACTGCATATCTTCGATATATTTCTCTGTTATTATTTCGGAAATATGCAGGTTTCCTCACGACATTTTCCTTCACCGCTGAGCACGTGGTAAGTCAGCACCGAAAATTAAATCAAATGCACCGCAGAAATTATTAATTTTAAGTGCTGACTTAGGTTCTTCGAGTACATTGAATTCAAAGCGTGCGCCAGGACACTGAGCTGTCGCGTCTCAAGGACAAAAAAAGGCTAAACCGAAAGTCGATTATACAGCGTGTCGTTACCATCGCGACAATAAATGAACACACGTCTAACGCTACGTGCCAATAATCATAAAAAAATATTAACGTTAAACAAAATCCATAATTAAAAAAAAAGATTTTTCAAACAAACTAATTAAGTAAAAAAGAAAAAAAATATGTAACATCCTATACAACTCGCGCCACAGCGTCGTATTACAAGCCTCTCCTTCTAACAGTATGTTTTGTCTCTTTTAAATTCATTCAACCCATTCATATGCTTTGTGACCTTTACAAATGAACTTTACGTTACGCTTTTATAGGTAAGGGTGTTCTAAAATTCTTTGTTTTGGAAAATTTAATAACTCTGTAAATATTGATGTTTAAAGAATTTAAACGTTTAATACAAATTTAAAAACTTATCCCCTATATGTGTGTTCATTTATTGTCGCGATGGTAGCGCCACGCTGTATATTGTAGACGGCATCACCATGTATGTTTGATATTCAAAAGTGGGAGGGCCATACAGCAGCTTTTCAAGTCTGCAGAATTGTCACCATTTAGAAGACTGTGCCAGCAAATTAGACATTTTTAAACCACTTCCCATGGGTGGTAGAGATGTCCATCGGTGATAGTAGTAATAGCTGAACCGCCTGGTCTGTCAGTTCTTTACCATTTTTCCATATAAAAAACACAGCCATATGGATGAGGTCTTGGATGAAGCTGACAAGGAAGCCCTTACTGAGGGATCAATTTTTTTTTATTGATCGTAATGATTACAGTGAACTGTCTTGGGTTGTTCTTGTTTATAATATTTCTACTCACCTTCATTGTCGAAAGTGGCGAAATCGTCTTCCTCGCCGTTCGTATACTCCTCGTTGTAATCTGAAAAAATGTGGTAATTCAAAAATATTTCATTTATGTACCCACTTACATCCAAGTAGAAGTGGGCGATACAAATCGTATCAGATATGAAAACTAGATATTAGTACAATATCCGAATATCGCTTACTGGCTCGTTCAATATCTATGTATTTTACAATATCTGATATTTCCGAAATCTGATGTACCGTTCTCGCTCGCTTTACCGACACGAATCGCGATATCATACGCGTTTGCCACAATATCTGATTTTTAAACAGATTTCGAGAGACAAAGCGCGTGAGATACAAATACTCACTAGTTAGAGCGGGACGGCAAGCAATGCACGATATCAGATTTTTAAACAGATATCGAGCGACAAAGCGCATGAGATATAAATACTCACTAGTTAGAGGGGGACGGCAAGCAATGCACGATATCAGATTTTTAAACAGATTGTGAGCGACAAAGAGCGTGAGATACAAATATTACACTAGTTAGAGCAGTACGGCAAGCAAGGCACAATATCAGATTTTTAAACAGATATTATGAATAAGTTAAGTCATTTTGAATCTTAATACCATCTAAATAAGGTCCGTTTTATTTAAATACTGATCATGGTATCAACGAGTACTACAACGATATTATTATATTTTTATTCTTTTGTTTAGCCTTGAGACGTAACGGCCGACAAAGCGCGCAGTTAAGTAATTTTGAATCTTAACGGCATGGAAAAAAACTCTGTTGCATTTAAATACGAATTACGGTATTAACGATGTCTTTAAATTTTGTTTAGCCTTGAGTTGGATTGCATTGGTGCCTAGCACGTAATAGTAAGGGATGAAAAATATACAATGGAAATTTTTTAGGAGGTAAATTTTTTGTGAATATTTTTATTAGTTAAATTTTATTCATATTTTTGGAAAAAAATAAAACTACATAAAAAGAAAAATATAATTTAATAGTGCTGTGCTACTTTGGTGGAAATCAGACCAAGGCTTATGTGCCTTGTGTGTATATTTTAAATTCATCCGCCCTAAGTTATATTACTTCAATTTCTATTTTTAATGAAATTTTTAATTTAATCAGGTAATTTTGTTTGGTAATGTTTAAATTTTACCTTAATAGTATAAAAAATCGTTAGTCATTTTAGTGGGTTTTCGAATTTAATTAGGAGTATTCTTTTTGAAAAGTTGGTATCACTGGTAATGGTAATAGTAATGGTAATTTCATTGAATTTTTTTATCAGGAAATTATTTTCTTTTTTTTTTTTAGAATTCAAGGTGGATACGGGAGCGTAAAATATCTAGATATTAAAATACATAGTTTCGAAATCTGATATTTGAAATCGAAACCTGATTCAGATACGGTACTCAGAAAAAGCGATACGACCCATCTCTACATCCAAGTGATTTACACAAAAATCACTTTCATATAGAAGTTCTATATTCTACTGAATAAAGTTATAATAGTAATGGCTTAATTTAAAATACTTTCCTAGGTGACTCAGGAAAGTATTATGTGGGATTTCTTTCTCTTCTTTTCTTTTATGACGCTATTATATGGTACGGGCATAGAAATTCATAAACGGTAGCAAACTTACTATATGTGACCATAATGATGTAGAAAATTACCAGGACTATTTATACTTATTATAAAAAACGCCTAAAATATTATCTAAATTTAGATGGGTCATGATTTTAAGTTTCTGGCAATGTAAGTTTTCCGTCATACAACAGAGTTTCAAAATGTTCCAATCTTGGAAACAAAAAGTACAATAACAAAAACTATTAATTTTAATAACATAATAAGAGTACTTTCTTACCTGGCAAGGACTCTGGTAGTTCTTCCTTAATATCGAGACCATCTTTCTTTTCAACTGAAATGAAAATTTCAAGAAAACTCATAAAAGTACATCATCATTTCAGCCCTTTTTGTGCGCTGCTGAAAATAGGCCCCAGCCAAAGGCGCATTAAAAATAAACATTTGATTCATAAACTATAAATCATATAGTATAATGATTCGTAAATCTTATCCTTTAAACGAGCAATTCTTGTATATACAGCGTGTCGTTACCATCGCGACAATAAATGAACACACATATAGGGGATAACTTTTTAAAGTTGTATTAAACATTTAAATTCTTTAAACATCAATATTTACAGAGTTATTAAATTTTCCAAAACAAAGAATTTTAGAACACCCTTACCTATAAAAGCGTAACGTAAAGTTCATTTGTAAAGGTCACAAAGCATATGAATGGGTTGAATGAATTTAAAAGAGACAAAACATACTGTTAGAAGGAGAGGCTTGTAATACGACGCTGTGGCGCGAGTTGTATAGGATGTTACAAATTTTGTTTCTTTTTTACTTAATTAGTTTGTTTGAAAAATATTTATTTTAATTATGGATTTTGTTTAACGTTAATATTTTTTTATGATTATTGGCAAGTAGCGTTAGACGTGTGTTCATTTATTGTCGCGATGGTAACGACATGCTGTATATGTAACTAAATTCTTGTATATATGTGTTGTATGTACACCGAAAAAAAAATGGTATAATAGCTCGATCGGTAATTGGGCGCCCGCTAACAAACAGCCACGAAACAGAAGGCCGTAGTTCGTATCACGATCATTTACAAATTTATTTTTTTACTTTTTTTTCGATTCCAGATCATTGCTTTCTTTATTTTTAATTTTTTGTCGATTTGTTATCTTGTTATTTTTTCCCCTTTTTTTTTAAAGTTCTTTCTTTTGTGATAAACATCAGTTGATATTTTCTTATTATTACGTCGGTAAGATCGAAAAATATTATGCATATTTCATTACTCAGTAATTTGTATCTAAATTTAATTTCCAAAACACACGATTTACATAAATCATAATAACCAAAAAAAAAAAAACAGGTCCTCCGGGTACTTACTTTTATTTGAATGGACTTAAATCATAATATCATCCATTAATTTGCAAAACAACTTTTTAATTTAATTTAATAGGTTTAAGAGTTGAACATTTTGAGCGTGGTGTAACTGCGATAAATATTTTCCTTGTTAAGACATTAATTTATTGTGTGATAATATTAAACAGTGTGGTGGGAGTTTTTCAAGTACTCAGATAAATTAAAATTCGGCAATTAAGTACAATATTTTTACAATGCATCTGCATATTGTGACATAAGGAACCTGTTTGTAATGTCTCATACAAAAGGGTTACTTGATAATTTTTGTTGCCATAATTATATATATATTTGAAATTGGAACTTTAACTGAGATGTAATCTCAGTTAAAGTTCCAATTTCAAATATTCACTCAACAAATAAATATTATATTATAAAGTGTTTTTCGTTACCTGACAAGGATTCTGGAATTTCCTCTTTAACATCTAACTGATTGTAGCTTCCGTTTTTAACTGAAATAGACAAGTGCGTAATATAAATATAGATGTGCAAGATGCTGGTCACATTAATTATAAAAACTGTTTATAAATATATATAACTATATGGTGCGAAAAAAAAATTAATCCCATTAGACCAGAGACTTAAGTTCGTTCAATAAAGAGTTCATTGCTATTTATGTTGCCCACATGTAGAGGTAGCAATAATTTTATTCCCCTTTCAAACATCTTGTGACTTAATTTTTAGGGTTTCATTCCCCATTCTCCACTGTCTGTCTGTCCATCTGTGAGAGTGTACCGGACTGTATCTCATGATCGCATGATAGACAATTGAAATTTTCACAGATGATATATTTCTGATGCAAATACTAAAATACAGAATTAAAAATATTGATGTGGGGCTCCCATATAACAGCCATGATTATTTGGCCATTTTTATAGATAATAAAAATGGCAAAATAATCATGGCTGAACAGAACCCTTCGTGCGCGAGACCGACTAGCACTTGGCCGGTTTTTTTAACATTGAAACGATTGTCCATTCATTGTCACTTATCAACAATCTATGACTCTTATAATGTAAGTTGTCTATATCAGATAAATAAATACCTTTAATTGCATTCCTGTTATAAAAATTCTTAAATTTCTCTTCACATGCCTGTACTTGTCGTTTGAAGTCAACTGCATCATTTAACCTTTGTATACAAGCCTTGCATATTGTGAATGTGATTGCACACAAAGCACCAGGCACTGGATCTACCTGAAATGAAAACATTGCCTTTGTTTAATGCAAAAATACACAAGACATACTTTTAGGAATGAATATAATGTCTTTACATTTATAGCTTTAGAATATTTGCACTACCAACAGAACTTGTGAGAAATGTTTAGTATACAAAAATTTCCCCTTTTTTTCCAACTTTTGTATGGCAACATATAAAATATGAACAAACAAACAATTATTGATCTTAATATTTTTTGAGCCCTTTAAACCCTGAAAATAAAGGATAGAAAGGCCTAAAGAAACAAGAGAGAGTTGAACCAAACCAGTTTAGTGAGGAAAGCTTCTAAAACCAATGGTTTCATTCATGATACACTGAAACTTTGTTTCATTCAAGATGTAAACACTGAGAGCCTTATGTATGTTGTTTATGTGGGTACATGTAAATAATATTGACGTTTATTGTGATAAAGTCAAGTTCGATGATGAAATGGAATTTGTTTGTACAGTTGTTAATAAATAGTACGCTGATTTAACACCAAACTCTGTTAAATTTTTGCAAAGAATCTAAGCATATGATATTAAAAATTCTTATTATAAAAATATTAATTTTACCCCGAAATATCAAGATCTCTTTGGCATACTTACATTGATATCTAAACAGTCTTTTAGCATATCGCAATAGACCTCCTTTTGGTCGGTTCGACTGCACGATTCCGCCAAATTGTTAAAAACTCCTTCAGAGTGACAACAACGACACAAATCACGCTCCAACTTCCAGATTTCAGACGACATTATTAAAAGAATGAACTATGTAAAACAATAAACATTAGTAATAAAAAACAGTTCATAAATAAGGAAGTTTTAAAAGTAAAAACATAACTCGATTGGACATAATCGGTGGCCATATTGTCTATTTCTATTTTTTATTTATAATCACAGCTAGTGTTGTGCAATAAATAATACCTAGCAAATTATAGACAAGGATACAATAACAAAATCGATTATTTCACTCGATTTCTATCGAACTTCTTGAATGAATACGTAGTGTTTTGTACCGTGTAATTTTAAACGATGTCACACAGTAAGGTTTATTATGTATAGTTAGTTGATAATGAACTTTTTTGTGTAAGCTGTTAGCCCGACGGCTTTGACAGCGGATGAGGTCTCGGGAGAACAACGTAACTAGTGCGCGATGACGAAACAATGGCACCATCCACTCCGTTGCAACTCGTGGAAAGGAGGGCAATTGACTAAAAGGGGAGGACTGATGATGACATGACACAAGGGCCCACTAGCGAGTTTATTGTTACACGAATGAGCCTGCCCATACGTGTAACAGTGAATGCAGCTACGTTGCCCTCCTATAAAACATCTGATCTTGCTCACGAGGTGACTACCATCCAGGTGAGGTAGCTTGCCTACCAAATTCTCTCCTATATTCATTTTTGCGAATGCGTTATTCCTACTCAGATTGTGAAAGACGAGTGTACATAACCTACGTCTCTACCTGGGATGTCCATAAGCTTCTGTGGATAAATGTTATATAAATATTAATCGGATATTCAACTATCCCTGTGTAAAAAACTTACACTTGTTACTTTTTAAAATAGATAAAATTACGGAGTTCATTTAAAGTCAACTACTACCAAATTTATGAAAAGCAATAAATATGTATAAAATCTAAAGCTACATGATTAAATCTATATATGTATCATCGATTTTAGTTTCTTTATCGATTATTTTGTTCCTAAAGACAGGACATCCCTAGTAATCTTATTTGACAGGAATGCCGAAAGTGAAGCAATATATCGATATTTATAAAAAATATCAATATTGGCCTCGATATTACGAAAAAAAAATCGGTAACTCTGTCTGTCAGTCAAATTTTCAGCTTAAAAAAATAATGTAGTTCAGTCTGATTAAATTAAGTGATGAAAAGTAAAGATGAAAAACAAACTAGCTTAAGTAGTAAGATAAATCAGTTTCTTTAAGCCTGAAGCGAATCAAAAATAATTAACAGATAAAAAAATAAAACTATGTAAAAAATTACAAAGAAATTTTTAAAACGATGTTAATAACGGGACAAAAAGGACCCCGCAGAGACTTGTTATAAAAGACAGGCCTAGATCAGCAGAATTTAGTAACAGTTGTTTGACGACATGCAAGCGCTGAACGACAATTACAAAAAGTTACTTATGTTAATGTAGTTATATGATAATAATTATTATAACGTCAAATATTTTTTTTATGAAAACTTCATATTATGTTATAAATGTGTCATTTAAATATTAAGTATTTGATTATAATTCAATTTTGTTAAATTTATTTAAATATTTAAGTAAAGCAACTTTATTTGATACCGTTAATATTTTGCATGTTATTTATAATTAAGCTTAACATGTAGTTAAATAAAAATGATTTACAACCTCTATACCATACTGTACCTTAGATATGGATAGAATAAAGTACAAAGCATGAAATTGTATAAGTACCATAATTATAATATAAAATCCAACACTGCATCCACGACAATACTACACATAGACAACAGTATTTTTTTCTGTTCATTTTTTTCTTTTACGGCTTTGAATCTGTTAATATTTAATTGAATTAAATTTGAATAAAATAATCGTTACGAACTCTATCACGCAGAGAAATATCGAGCATAGCCCGCTCCATAGCTCGCTGAGCGACTTTGAGCTTCCTCATACGGCCAGCAGTGAAGGACCACGTCTCGGTTCCGTAGGTCATCACTGGCAACACACATTGATTGAAGACTTTAGTCTTCAAACATTGAGGTATATTCGACGAGAAGATTTTCCGAAGTTTCCCGCACGCTTCCCATCCGTTGGATTCGCCGATTGACCTCTGCGTCGAAGTTGGACTTACCTAGCCGGACTAACTGTCCTAGGTAAACGTACTTGTCAACAACTTCGAGCTCAGTGCTCCCAACAACAATCGGTATAGGCGTGACATGGACATTAGACATGATCTTCGTCTTGTCCATGTTCATCTTAAGGCCCACCCGTTGGGAGACACTGTTGAGGTCATTGAGCATAGCACCCAGGTCCTCCAGCGATTCTGCCATGATGACTATATCGTCGGCAAATCGAAGGTGGGTGATGTATTCGCCATTGATGTTAATACCTCGTCCTTTCCAGTCCAGAAGCTTGAAAACATCTTCCAACGATAACCGTTGGGGAAGAAAGGTTCTCGAGTGGCAGCCTCGTACTGGCCATCGCAGTGTAGGACGACCCCCCACTAGATGGAGTGACGACCTGTGCAAATGTGCGGGAAGTCGATGGATACAGGTGGCTCAGGATCGTACTTCATGGCAGTCTATGGGGGAGGCTTATGTTCAGCAGTGGACTCAAACAGACTGAAATGACGATGATGATGATGAAAATTATCGTTTTTAATACGATGTCGATATTCAATTTTTATATCGATATATCGGATCAAAATATCCATATAATTAAAATAAAATATCGATAGATTGATATTTTTTCACATCCCTATTGAGTATTGACAGCTGCTGGCTGTGTTTTTTTATACCGAGTACCGAGTAGTGTTGTCAATACCTATACAAATGTTTAGAATCCTAGATTTTATTTCGGAACGAGGTATTAATTACCTAATTCGATGACTTTGAATGGCTACTATTTGCATTAACAATGGCTGTTACAATAATTACAAAGAGCAACAAAGGACCGATTGTAGATCCCGGTTTATGCCGATGCTGTCGTTCGATTAAGAAATGTCGTTTCCTGTCTTCGGAGTACGAATGGATGGGCAACAAGGAGGTGTATTCAGATATGCTAATGGATTGCTTTGGATTATTAGTGAGTAACGTATTCCACAGGTATTCCGCTTACACTTTGCTAGGGTAATAAATATCTGAAGTTAATATCGTACAGAAGTAAACAAATATAACATATTTGTGGCAAAGATTCATCCTTCATAAGGCTAATACCAGGCTACAAAGTGTTTATAACAAATAATTCAGTGTATTCTTTTATAACAAACAATAAAAGTTATATAACTAGAATTTTAATATAAAGTCTTATATTAATATTCTAATGATAAACTTGTCAGTTTTGATGTATACATATATAAAATCAGTATAAGCTTAAAAACTATACACTTATTTTATTGTCAGCATATGGACTTTGCTCGGACTAAACAAGACCACTGATATTTTTGAAAATATAATCATTGCATACAATCTAGGTCAACAGTGATTTATAGTTAAATTTTTTTAATTATTGTCACAGCATCACAATAAATGTGGCAAAGGCAACATTGAAAATATTTTGGTAAGTGATTGAGATTATAATTGGTTTTTTTTGTTGAAGTGAGTGAATAATTATATTTCGATAACGGAAATCTGAAGTACAGGAAATCTCATTGGATGTGTAACTGGGATTCAAACAAAAATCAATGTACAGCAAAACAAATTTAACAAAGCCTTTATAACTCCTTAAAATCATTAAAAACAGAATTTTTATTTTTTGGCTATAGATTTTTGTATATTACTGAAAAAAAAAATTTAATGAATGTTTCACTATTGACTTTCTTACCAATGTTTCTGTTATGTAATCTAAATTTGTGGACCACTAGATGTGAAAAATTCTTTATAAATTTATAGATAATAATTCCTTAAAAACCTAGATGTAATTAAATCCATTTTAGGATTTAAGTAATTTAAGGTAAATAATCCCACAGGACAGTAATGGATAGTATAGTGCCAACCCCACACAACATGTAGATCATGTTGTGTTTCATTCACCGCTGAGCAGTTGATAAGCATTTAAACGTGCTCTCAATTATTTCATTGGATGAAAATCCCAGTGCTGACTAGGATTTGAACTTAGCTTGCTAGAGTGTATTGAGTTAAAAGCCAGACAATGAGCTATCACAGCTCCTGTATCATATGCATATACGGCAGTCTTTATCAGATACATAAGAGAACTTTGCTCCAATGTACAGCTGTCCCATATGGATGGTGACAACAAAGACAGCTGCATTTGCGCCACATGCGTGTCCCGTCTCCGCGAGGCATGCGCCTTCCGCCAGCAGGTTCTGCAGTCTGAAGAGGTGTTCCTCAAGGCCAAGCTAGAAGACCACAAAGGTAAGTGTAAGATGAAAACTTACATGGTGTTCGGACTGTACAACTGTCATCAACCGACAAGTCTTGTATTTCCCGCTACCGCATGGTACATAGTCTGAGCTTTTTTTTATGAAAATTTGTCAAGCGAGCAGGTAGTACACCAGATGTTAAAATAATACCGCTACCCATGAACTACAGCATCTGAGAAGTTAGAGATGCGTCACCAATCTTTAAAAGTGGGCTCAGGGCTATTAAATGTATTATTATTAAATGGAACTGTTTTCGCCGATGAGACTTTATTATTTGCAGATGGCGAATCCAAAACCCTGATCGAGGTCAAGACGGAGCCAATGGACGATATGATATCCGATGCCTATATGGATGAAGGCGACTCGAGTGGCGAACGGAACGGTACAATTTCCAACGTGTGGTATCACCACGTGCCAAGTAGGCGTAGCGTAGAAGCGAAGCAGTAGTAAGGGCCGGGGAGGTTTATCCTTCCCAGGAGCGTTATTGCGTTCAATACATAGGGACAACATGGGGGATGTTATATTGCCCCTCGCGCCCTATCTTATCTCTCTTTAATTGTCGCTCCCTGTTACGGCAACACCAAACGCCACTTCCGTATAGATCGGGGCCCCCAGAGACATCCAATTTCTGCCTCGTCACTTACAACTCCAACGGCTTAAGTGCAACATCAATATTAGCAAGTCATTCAATTATTTACGAGCGACCTATTTTTCATTGCTACATCCACTTCTCTACACTCCCATTACAATTTCTAGCTATATTGCATCGCGTAGTCAGATTCGTTAGGACGCATTGAAATACTACCCTAAGTATACACGTTTAGTTAAGTACAACACTCAGGTAGACTGCTCTAACGGGTACCAATAAAACACTTACACTGAGTTTACTCAGGTGCTAATACAGTTCCAAAAACTACAAACTACCGATTGGACAGTTGTCTACCGATGAAGTAGACGTCACTCATTAAAACGCCTGTGCACAGTGTACAATCTCCAGATCCTAGAATTTTACCTCACAGAGTCTGCGAGGTAAAATTCTCTATTATTGTATCTATTACAAGAGATGCTGCCCGCGACTGCATAGAATAGACTGAAGGCGTAACATTCCGACAGAAAGACAGTCTATAATTTATACACATAAAAATATCTATACAGCGTGTCGTTACCATCGCGACAATAAATGAACACACGTCTAACGCTACTTGCCAATAATCATAAAAAAATATTACCGTTAAACAAAATCCATAATTAAAAAAAAAATAAACAACTCGCGCCACAGCGTCGCATTACAAGCCTCTGCTTCTAACAGTATGTTTTGTCTCTTTTAAATCCATTCAACCCATTCATATGCTTTGTGACCTTTACAAATGAACTTTACGTTACGCTTTTATAGGTAAGGGTGTTCTAAAATTCTTTGTTTTGGAAAATTTAATAACTCTGTAAATATTGATGTTTAAAGAATTTAAATGTTTAATACAACTTTAAAAAGTTATCCCCTATATGTGTTTTCATTTATTGTCGCTATGGTAACGACACGCTGTATAAATTATAGCCTATGAAATTGTTAAAAATGTAACTCATCTAACCTGGTGCTGTACGAATTGGCCAGCTCATTCGAGAAAGTACAACGGCCTCGCAGAAGACTGGTGTGTAGGTAGTGGAAGTATTAGATTTCCACGGACTTAAGTTTGCCAACACATCTGCATAAAAATATGTATATAAATTATAGCCTATGTGTTATTCTGATGTATAATCCCTATTGTAAAGTTTCATTAAAATCCATTCAGTAGTATTTTCGTGAAAGTGTCCATACATACAAACATTCGTATTTATAACATTAGTAAGGAAGTAAGGATTCTCGAATAAATTTATAAAGGTAAAGAAGCGTGCAGCAAAACAGCCCCGTCTTAGGTAAGGTTCGCAGTTTCAGACACAAAACCGCCGGACATCGCGAGTCTAGTGCAAAGGGCGCCGGTGGTCGCGAGGCGGCGCTCCCTCCGCACCAAACACGTGACGGAGCCCTCGGCGGTGAGGGGAATGAGGAAGCTGCGCTCGAAGATGGACAGAATGCTGGATATGCCGGGTAATCTTCTAGAAATTTCGCTCCATTAATACCCAAGTTTGCCGTGTACTTACCCGGACGAGCCTGCCCATTCGTGTAACAGCCGAGGATGCTGCGTGGCCCTACCACAGTGAGAATTATTCTAAAGAATATATACATATATTTTTTCTGTTTTTTTTTTTGTAATTATTTGAGTATATACACAAAAGTATTTAAGTATAAAACTAGCAGGCGCCAGGGAACTTACAAGTAAAGAGCAAGAGTCATTTCCAAATTTTGCATTGCAGGCCCTTGTCCAATTTGTCCCCAAAACTTAACAAGACGCGCGTGAGATCCCTCATTTACGGTATTCTGATTCGCAGAGAAACGGAGGAAGAAAGTGCTGGCCAGCAAACCCAAGAAGCAGACGGACGACCACGAGCAGATGGCGTATGCCAACACGGTGGCGATTGTCCAGAACTCTTATGTGTGCCCGTTCCTCAACCGCGTGAGCAACTACTACTGCTACTACTGCAAGGACCAGTTCACCAACCCCAACGAGCTGAGGGAGCACACGCTCACCCACGACCCCAAGGAGATGTTCGAGAACATGACGGAGGGCAGGAAGCTGCCCAAGATCGACATCACGCGGATCGACTGCCGCCTGTGCCCGCAGAAGATAGAAGACCTGGACGCCCTCAAGCGGCATCTCACCGCCGCCCACGGGAAACCCCTCCACCCGGTCGCCAACGAGTTCCTGAAGTTCAGGCTCTCCCTGAACAGCCTCGCGTGCACCGAGTGCGGCACCGCGTTCCCCTACTTCGACATGCTGAAGAAGCACATGGTGGAGCACTTCGGCACGTTCATATGCGACGTGTGCGGCGCCTGCTTCCTCGAGCAGAACTCGCTTCGCACCCACATCAAGTCGCACAGCCGCGTCGAGGCGAGCTTCCCGTGCGAGGTGTGCGGGAAGAACCTCAAGTCGAAGTACAGCCGGTACCTCCACGTGGCGACCGTCCACGAGAAGAAGCCGACGGTGAACTGCTACAAGTGCGAGGCGAGCTTCCTCTCGTACGCGCTGCGCAACAGGCACCTGATCGAGGCGCACGGCGACGCGCGCACGTTCCCGTGCAAGCTGTGCGACAAGGTGTACAACCGCCGCAAGACCCTGATGGAGCACAACCGGCGGAACCACCTGAAGGTGTACCGCCACCAGTGCGAGCTGTGCGACCAGCGCTTCTACCTGCCGTCGAGGCTGAAGGAGCACATGGCGACACACACGGGCGAGAGGGGCTTCCGCTGCGAGTACTGCGAGAAGAGCTACCCGCGGCTCCAGTCGCTGCAGGAGCACCTGCGCTCCCACGGGGCGGAGCGCCGCCACAAATGCGACCTCTGCAGCGCCACCTTCGCCCAGAGCTCCGCCCTCAAGAGCCACCTGAAGACTCACCACCGGGACTTCGCAGAGGACGCCTTCACTTGATCAGACTTCGGCCACTCCCGGTCTTATGTCCCGGTGGTGACGCCGCAGTGAATATACATATTGAGACGGTTCACGAGGCTCTACACTCGTGTTATGTTTGCCTTCTTTCGAGGTTGTGCCACTCAAAGAACTAAACCTTCGTGGTTATTTGAGATATATCTTAATCTTAAACGCGAAGTGTAGTTATCAAGTTCCCAGTGTTACTAATTCAAAGTAAAATAATATATATTCACATAATTATGGCCGACAAGACTTAATGCTGGTGTTACTTTTGCCTTGTATGATGGCGAGAAAGTACAGTCATATACATATATAACATTTGTGGTTATATGGGACATTTGATAACCTCTGCACAAAAGTGTGATTTCACAGAAAAGGTTATTAGATCAATATGGCTGACATGACTCTCTGTACTTGTGTTATATTTGACACAAGAGCTATAAAAACTCGCTGCTATTTAATATATCTGTTGATCCTTGGTGGCGGGACCAAGTTGCCCGAGTTTTTATGCTGTATTGTATTGCCTTTGCCTTTATTTGTCAGCGACTTAGGTCACCTTTCAATTAATCGTTGATATCGGCAACTACGATACCATCTTCTATTGGATAGACTGATAGTACTAGCAATCGCCCCTTTGTGAGGAAAAATTAAATATTTATCTATGATTGCGCGGGGCAGTAATGAGCCAAGTGTCCGATGACAAGTCCAATGTAGGAATGAGGTGTATTTATCTTAACAGATATCTTAAGATAACTGACTGTTCCTGTTACGAACGAACTTAAATAACAGCTCCTGTTCCATACAAATTGTTCCCCTTAATATGCTGTCACAAGCTTTTCTGTATTTCCCATCATGGTGGGATGGCAGTCAATTGCTAGTCAGTTCCATATATATATATATATATATATATATATATACAAAACATATTCATGCTTACCTTGAATTTATGTGACTGTTACCTTAGTTAGAAAGAGATAAAAACTTTTACGCCCTGTCACAGTTGTTCGTGAACACTTTGTCACTGTCACGAGCTCTTTCCTTTTCTTGTGTCGGTCATATAGATTTGTTAGAAAGAGAAGTACGGACGTTACCATAGAAATTTTATAGATAGACCATAGAGATAGATAGAAAAAGTACGATAAGATTTTCGCTCCTGTGGTAATCGAATCCACGTCTTCGGCACTCGCACCATGACGCTTTAGCCACTAAGCTAAACCGCTGATTGCCACATCGACGATAATCTTAACGTCAACGTCTTTTATCTACATTGTTTTTTAGCATTTGAAGCAATGCTTGGCGCAGGCTGTTATTTTATAATAGGTATTTGTCACTGTAACAGGTACTCGATTTAACCTATAACTCACTCCTTTTTTTTCTTTACGTGGGAAAAATGCAATATAACTCACTCCTAGTCCAATCTATTGGTGCGTCAGATGATTTTTATTTCAGACTAGCTGTGCCCGCGACTTCGTTCGCGTGGATTTTAAAATAAATAAAATATCTAAAATTAATGTAGCCTAAGGCCCTCCTTATTACATCATCTGTCGTGCCGGTGAAAGTCCCGTCAAAATCGGTCCAGCCGTTTTAGAGATTAGCCGGTACAAATAGACAGTCGGACAGAAATTAGAAAAAAAAAATTGTTTTTTTTTAAAAAGGGGCAAACGAGCAGGAGGCTCACCTGATGGTAAGTAATCACCGCCGCCCATGGACGCCTGCAACATCCAATTGCTTACAAAGTACATTTCTATTTCTTGCACACCACCATTCTTCAACTAGTTTTCATTTGTACAATATTTATAAACTTGTTCAATAACTGACAAAATCGCACATGCATTGTGTGACAGAGATATAAGAGAGATTTACTATGAAACCGAAATTAGCCGGTTATCTATTTCCAATTATATTATTTTATCCAATTATTTTATCTATTTCCAGGTCTATGTGCAATTTTTATTGCCGGGTTCACTGCAATTAATTTTAAATTAACCTCTGAATGCTTTCAGTTTGAAACATTGACTAAATTAATATAAATGTATTTTAATTTGAATAATATTTACATTTTTATAATGTTTTAATAATATGTATTTATTATGTGTTTTATTTATTTTATAGTTATTATGTTACTTACTTGGCTGGCTCAGCGACCCAAAGAGGATCTTGGCCTCCGACATATTTATTATGTTAGATGTGAATATTCAAAATTCCGCGTCGAGAGACTGAAGCCTGCGTCTTCTCTTACATTTCATGAAATTGTAATTTAATTTATAATAAAAGCTAAAGTTATGAACCATATATGACTATAATTTTAATGTGGTACTTAGTATAGTAATAATTTAATCTACTGTTCAGTTCATTTCCACTTCCACCTGTGTTCTGTCTGACCACTGTTTTCCTGAGAAAAAATCGGCCGGGGTATAGAACATCATAATAATGAATACCCTTACTATCCTAATCCTTACTAATATTATAAAGGCGAAAGTTTGTATGTATGGATGAATGTTTGTTACTCTTTCACACAAATACTACTGAATGGATTTTAATGAAACTTATACATACTTTTATGTATATCTGTCTTTCTGTCTGAATGTTACGCCTTAATTCTACGCAGACGTAGTCACGGGCAGCAGCTAGTATGGTATAAAGGTGATGTACACTCGAGCGACCACTTATAATAAAGTAAGCCCCGGTTATCTCGCCTAACAAAACGCAACATATAACACTTCCTCTTCACGCTGCTCTTCAGTGAGCAGTGCCGAATTAAGCAAGCGCGGGCCCCGTAGCAAATTCTTTCAAACAACCCTTGACCTGCAATGTATTCTTAAAGAACAATTCAATACTCTTACTTATTAAGTTTCACCAACAATTACGCTCAAAAAGAGATGAGTGGCTTTAAATACGCGGGTAGGCTAGGATTAAACGTTGAGAGCCGTGTAGGCAAGCATCTTATCGGCGTCCCTATATTAAAGCTAAAGTTTTGGGGTTTATATGCCAGACATGCCATGTAAGCCCCAAAACTTTCGCCTTTATATTAGTAAGGAAGCAAGGATAAAATTGCAATCGCTATAAATTATACATTATAATTGCATTTTGGTTGGATTTGCTTTGCCTCTGAAGTTTCTTGCTTACAGACTTTTTTTCACTTAAGGCTGTACCGAAACGACGTATTATTAATAAGTATAAAATCTTTAGTGGTAGGGCCACGCAGCATCCTCGGCTGTTGCATGAATGCGCAGGCCCGTCCGGGTAAGTACCACGACCTCACAGAAGACCAGCGTAAAGTGGAAGTATTACAAATACATTCGCGTTTCGTCTGGTCAGTGAGGTAGCCGGAGCCCAATTTTCAAAAGGTTGTCAACGCATCTGTAACCCTCGGGTGTGGCAGATGTCCACGGGCGGCGGTATTCTCTTAACATCAGGTGAACCGTCTGCTCGTTTGACAACTTTACGCATAAAAAAAAAATTTTTTTGATGACCCGATTGCCGTAGTGGAAAGTGAACCTGTCTGATGCGCTAGAGGTTGCGGGTTCGATTCCTACTACTGGAAAAATATTGTGTTGCTAACATAATATTTTCCTCGTGGCTAGTGTGTTATAAATACAGATAGATATATAGTATTTATTTACAAAAGAAAAGTATGTTTTAGTATGTTTATCGGTTACCTAGTACACATATTATAAGCATTGCAATATGGGTACTAGGTAACTGATAGTGTTGTACGACGTCCCAGATGGATGGATGGAGAGACGACTTCTGCAAAATGCGGGAAGTTGAGGATGCAGGTGTCTGTGATTTAAATGCCGAAACGATGATGATGGAAATCCGTACTGAACTGAAATTAAAGACATATTTTATTAACATTATTTATTATTCTTGTTATCATTAAGTGGAATAGAGACAATCTACAACCTTAAAAATAACAATCGACAATTATTAATTTAAATTTAAGATTTTCAACACATTATACAGCCTTGTGTTATATTTTAAAGTTGTAATAACTTTTATAATATTTGACTGAAATACAAATCAACGATTTACTTTAATTAGTAATATATGTAAGAGATATGTACATGATTCATATATTAGATTATAATTTAAGCGTAATATGTACATTGAGGTAGGTTGCAATAAATATTTGTCAGCACATTATTTATTATCAGACGTAACAGGCATTTTATTACTATTGTTATCTTTTTCCCCAGGTCCTGCTGTGTTTAAAATCTGCTGTTGCTTCTAAAACACCCTGAATATTCAATACTGTTTAAAAAGAAGTTGTATAAAAGCGCATACTGTAAATCCTTAGGGGGGATTAGAAGTACCACAGTCATGTTTACTCCGAGGGATCTTCTAAAACACGAAATCCTGAGTGTAGTAACTTTGTTCTGGCGGGACCGCTTCATATAATTCATGCTTACCTAAAGCTGGAAGAAAGCAAAAGCCATAGATTTTCTTCTCCCTACTCTTCTAGTGTGTGTCTGAATAATGTCAAATAACTGGTATAATGTGTTTCATATAAGAATAGGAATCTCTTACGACTCGAAAATTTCTAATTTGCAAGCCAATGAAAATTATTTTCTACTTTTAAAATGTAAAAAACTTTTCATGTAATTTTTTTTTCTTTCAAACAAAATACAAAATTCAATTGTAAATAAATATTATTTCAAAAATATCTGCTTGTTCGCCTTACCTCACTAGTTTTAATTGACAGCTATGACGTCACAAGATGGAGCTAGATCAGTTCTATTCTTGTTTGAATTACAGTGTACCATTTTTCTGGCCTCATATTCTGATGTTATGAGGTCATGTGTCCGAGGTGAGATGAAGAGATATATCGTCCAGACACAACGCGTTTTCTTTCCCAAAGAAACCAGGTAAGATAATCAACCAAAGACTACAACTACAACATCCACTTTCCAAAGCCTTTTGTTTCTTATGGATTTTCTTCTAAAGCACTCTTCATGCTGAATCCTCACTTACTGTTTAATGGAGATATGCCGAGACCCACAGTGGCGGATTTGTAGTCTTGGCCCCCCTAGGCCCCAGCCCATGTAGGAAGTTCCAACCGCACCTTTCTCAGAGCCCATGATATGTCTTGTTATTATCAGTGAATTTTTTCAGTATACTGGAGACCCAGTATGCTCCTTCGTTCCTGGCCTTTGATCAATAACCAGCCAACGCTTCCTCTGGCTCCAGGCTCTGGTGCTGCCTCTTCATGTGGTTCTTCAGGTTCACGTTCTGCGTGAACGACGCCGAGCACAAAGCGCAGCGGTACTTCTTCTCCGCGCTGTGCGTCTGCATATGGACCTTGAGCCCCCTGAGGCGCGGGTAGCTCTTCCCGCAGCACTCGCAGCGGTAGTTCCTCTCGCCGCTGTGCGCCGCCATGTGCTCGCGCAGCCTGGACGGCAGGTAGAAGCGCTTCTCGCACAGGTCGCACTGGTGGCGCATTATCTTGAGGTGCGAGCGGCGGTTGTGCTCCCTCAACGACTTCCTGCTGTCGTACGCGCGCTCGCAGAGCTCGCACTGGAAGCGCCTCACGTCGCCGTGCGCCTCGATCAGGTGCCGGTAGCGGAGCGTGTACGTGAACAGCACCTCGTCGCACTTGGGGCACGGGTAGGCGGGCTCCTGGCGGTGGGCCCTCGCCACGTGCAGGTAGCGGTTGTGCTTCGAGCGGAACAGCTTCCCGCAGTCGGGGCACGGGTGCCGCTCGCCGCCCTCCCTGTGCCCGCGCTGGTGCAGCGCCAGCATGCGCTCGTGGAAGTAGTGCGCGCCGCACACGTCGCACACGCACGCGCCGAAGTGCACCGCCATGTGCTTCTTCAGCGCGTGGAAGAAGCCGAAGCTGGCGGGGCACTCGGTGCACGTGAGCCGCCCGCCGGTGAGCCGGAACGGGAGGAAGTCGCTCGCGGTGGGGTGCAGCCGCTTGCCGTGGGCGGCGACGTGGCCGCGCAGCTCGTCCAGCGTGGCCACGGGCTGCGGGCAGAGGCGGCAGTCGATCCGGTAAACGTCCACCTGGGCGGTCTTCTTGCGCGGCAGCCGTTTGTACGCGGACGGGTCGTGGCCCATCGTGTGCGCCCGCAGCTCGACCGGGTCCGTGAACTGCTGCCGGCAGTACACGCAGTAGTAGTCGCTGAAGGACGTGTCGAATGGGCAAACGTACGAGCACTCCACTATGGTGATGGTGTTCTCGTGGGCCATTGAGTCGCTGTCCGGTTGGGCGGCTACCGCGTTTCGCGTGCTGCCTGCGGGAAGTTTTATTCGATTAGCCATGATACGAGAGATAAATAGAAGATGACACGTAGGCTGTTCACCTGAACCGCAAGTCTATATATCCAAGAGAGTAGGTAGACCAGGAAAAATATATTTAAGCGGTGCAGAACAGTTTTTATGATATCATTATTGTTACATGCCCCTTTCGTCACACCATTCGTTATGGTGGATTGATGTACAAAATCAGGTATCATTAATAAAGTGAAACTTCATACATTCCATGTGTTTGTCAACTGTTACAACGGAAGAAGCTGTCGCTAGGCCCTACCACGGTTATCTCAAAACAGAGAACCTTTGGGATTACGTAGGGGACGCGTTTGCAACTTTTCTAGTGATGCAAAGTAGGTGCTTGTATACCATCATTTTCCTGTCGAGTCAGTCATTCAAGCGACAGCACAAGTGGACTTCCACAACACTAACATTTATAAGACTTGCATTCACTATGCAAACGGCTCATCAGTTGTCCCAGTTTCGAATCTAACGCACTTATGTAAGGGGAACATTCCTCGTGATCTCCAACAGGCTATTCGGGAGAGTTTGTACCGACCTTTCTCCTCGTACTCCTCCATCTTCTTCCTCATCTTCTGGATCCGCATCATCAGCTCCCGCTTCGAGGCGGTTTCCTCCTCTGCATTTGGTTTGGTTCCCCTTTTGGCTCTCAATGACTTCTTCTTCTGAGAACCCCTCGTAGGTCTGGCCGGCGGGGTCGTGACCTCGTCCACGTCTGAATAATCAATTCGCTCTTTATCCAATAATAAATAATATCTACAAGCTATTTTAATTATAATATATCTTGTTTTTATGCGAATATTATACATATTGAATTAAACTATTTTAAGGGTTTTGTTGCGTTTTACTTTTGATTTTTAATTCCCAAAGTTTTGAACCCTTTCTAGTGTACGTGGTCGCGGGACAAACTCACATGGGATGTCAAGATCAAGAAAAATCACATGAAAATTAATGGGAATATGCAAGGGCAGCGGGAGGGTCATTCTTACATGTCTTGTTCCTCATTAATTTAAATTATCATTACGTAGTAATATCAATCCGGTTTTATTTACTACCGATGTAGAACCAACTTGTATAGTGGATTGAGAAACTGTCAATAGTTACAGAGGTTCTGGGTTTGATCTGACCAGTAAGAAAAATAAATTGCTTTTTAGATTGTTTTTTTCTAGTGTATGAGTGTTTATGTCTATAAAAAAATAAAAGAACCCGCCCATAGTACCAGTAGTACTAGCTTTGTTGTTATTTTTTTTTATACGAAACATTGTCGAACGAGCAGACGGTTCACCTGATGTTACGTGAATACCGCCGCCCATGGGACATCTGCTACACCCGAGTGTTACAGATGCATTGACCTTTTGAAAATTGGGCTCCTGCTACCTCACTCACCAGAAGAAACGCGAAAGTATTATACTTCCACTTTACGCCGGTCTTCTGTGAGGTTGTGGTACTTACCTGGACGGGCCTGCCCATTCGTGCAACAGCCGAGGCTGCTGCGTGGCCCTACCATCGTAAAAAAATTATATCTATAAAATGTATTTACAAAAAAATTAAAGAAGCCACCCATAGAACAGTAATAGTAGCTTTGTTAAGTTTGGGACCTCATATTGTTTCCTAAAAGATTTGTCTATTTCATTATATTTTCTTTTCTATTCACCATTGTGGATGTTGTCACCATCATAGTTCTCAACGTCTGCATTTTCTTGATCAATATCCTTCTCCTCCTTTACGTCCAGCACGAATTTGACTTCATCGTGAGGTTCGCCATCTGTAATTTCAGTACAGTTCACTTGTCATTACCCCTATCCTCAATTTTTATTTGTTTGTTTATGCAAACCCAATGTAGTAGTATATCAATACGTTGGCAAGTTTTTTAAAGATAAAATTGATGCATATAATCAATCCATACAATATATGTATACAATCTAATCTATGTATCCTTATTTAATAGTATGAATGCAAAAGTTCAGTTCTGTTCAGTTTATTTCCACTTCCACCTGTGTTCTATCTGACCCCTGTTTTCCTGAGAAAAAATCGGCTGGGGTATAGAACATCATAATAATGAATATCCTTACTATCCTTACTAATACTATAAATGCGAAAGTTTGTATGTATGGATGGATGTTTGTTTGAAAAAATTCAGCCATGTGCATCACGCACACACATTGGTGTACAATAAAAAACTCATGTTAATTCCTCCTTCCATCCTTTGGCCATATAATTATATATATAATTACATTTACATTTATATTGCTACATTATTATTTACATAAATTTGAACAATGTTTGTTAAAAGGTTAGATAATAGATATTTCACAGATTTATCACATTTTATCATGGTTTTCAAATCCATAAATATTTTGAATTCATCATATGTAGGATTTGGGTAACTAACTTTATTTAGGTATTGTAGTAAGTAAATGACATCCTAAGCAGATATGTTTATGGCTCACCTTCGTTGTGCAGCTGTATTTTGGCTGAGAGCAGACGCTCCTCACATAGGAGTACCTGATGGCGGAAAGCGGTGGCCTCACGCAGCCTTGAGACACAAGTGGCGCATATGAGACGTTCCGTAGCCGCACCCTCCAAATGCGATAGCTGAAAAGGTAAGGAATATTAAAACAATGCATTAGAAAAACTGGTAAAGAAACATTTTGGGAACACAAATAAATAGCTGATTATTATTAGGAGGTGGGGGGAAACTATCTTAACTTATGTTACTATGGTATTATTAATTTAGAATCAGGCGGTGGTAGGTGGAGGCTCTTGCTAAGCCTTGCTACATAGGGCTCTATTTCTGGGTGGTTATAAAAAAAATAACCAGGCGTTTTATATCCGCCTTAACCTTCTAACACTTCTACTTTACGCCGGTCTTCTGTGAGGTCGAGGTAATTACCCGGACTTATCTGGCCATCCGTGCAACAGTGAGCAACAGTGAAAACTGTGGTCTGGCCCTACCACAGGTAAGATTTTGAATATCATGTTACAGTCTAAGATAAATTCAATTTTACTCACCAAAAGTCCAAAACAATCCATAAACATGTCAGAATATATTTCTTTTTGGCCTTGCCATACGTATTCTACATTTAAAAGTCGGCATTTCTTGAGTGCCCCACAACACCTGCACAAACCAGGGTCGATAATAGGCCCTTTACCATTATTTGCATTCATTATCAGTTGTTATAACATGGATAGTTCCAATATTTTTGATCGGTATTCAATAATTTTACACTATTTTGGTAGTACAATGTTTGACATCTCCAAAAATATAGCTACTAACTAGCCTGCCTGATGCCTGACAGATAGAGATACAGATTCAAGATAGATTATATAGTCGATAATATGTCATATTGCAATGTCAATCTGTTTTGTATCTTTCTCTTTTTCTACATCGAAAGGTTTATATTTTATCATTTAAAAAACACATATAACTATTATCTAAAACAAAATTAGTGATCTCATTACCTCTAAATATTTCCCCTAAATTTAAGAGGAAATACTTTAAGTTAAGAATCATAGGTGGTCATAAAATGAGATGTCGAATTTTTTAATTACTGTTCGCGGGGCTCGTAGCAATTGCTACTCTTGCTACGTGGTTAATCCGGCACTATCTGTGAGGTCATGGTACTTCCCCGGAGGAACCTACCCATTCGTGCAACGTCGAAGACTTGCTTGGCCCTAACACAGTTATATGTATACTCTCTAATGGTCACTTTGATTACTTTCAAAAGGACGTCGTGGAGGTTACTTCTGTTCGTAACATAAATATATACATATGCTACACTCACTGGGAGTGCCAGACAGACTCGTTAAAATCATACGAGACTATTTGTTGACCCATTGATTTCAATTTAGAGTCGGCGAAGGCCTTTCCCGCACCTCTCCTCTGACCGGGTTCCCGCCTTGAAGTGGTGGGGGGCTTAGTAGCCATGGCTTGGTCACGCACGGCGAAGCTAAGAGGAACCCACTCTGGGCTGGCCTGTGGTGTAAGGCCGGCCCGCTCTAAGGTCGCTCGGTATTACAGTACGCAGTTTTCCCTACCCTCCGCGGCCGAAACGTCGTGAGCGGCGGAACACAATAAGCCACAGACCAGGAGGCCTGCTGCTTATTGGCACTGGCTCTTGTGGCTCGTTAGCCATGAAAAAAGGGCCGAGTAAGAAGGCGCGCTGAATGTTCCAGCATGTTAATTATATTTTTTACAATCATTACGTTCATCTTTTTTGTGAAAATTAATTTAGTTGCTATAAAATTTTCATTATTAATGAATATTTTTTTATTAAAGCGTTGTTTCACGAATATTTTCTAGCAGGACAAACTTTTTTAAGGTAAACTAATTTTATATCTTTCAGATGAATCGTTACTCAATATTGACCAGCAGTTTTAATATTATTGCTAAAAAAGTATAAATTTTTTCATATTATCCATTATGATACATTTTCGACAGATTTGTACTGTATCCGGAATAATCGCCAAAAATTGTGCTTTTTAAATTTATAAAACAACTAGCGACCCGCCCTGGCTTCTCATGGGTGCAATGTATTATATATATAAACCTTCTTCTTCACTCTATCTAGTAAACAATGACAAATATTTTCATTAATTATATGATATTAATTCAATATTCAATATTCCTTGAAAAAATAAAAAAAGAATTAGCGAAATTGGTTCAGCTGCTCTCGAGATTTGCGCTTAGCAACGCATTCAGCGATTCATTTTTATATATAGAGATATTTTTCCCTAACTGCGCTAACAAACCAAATTAACAATTTCGTTTTTAATCGTGAGGTTAAAATTTTGGGAGCCGGCAGGAGGGAATAATTAAGATGCAGTACAAAGAACAAGCCGTGTTGAGAAAACCATCATCTTTTTATTGTCACTCGTTGCTATAGCAATTTGTCAATAATAGGGTAATGCTAGACCGATGAGAGTAAGGGTGTAAAAGATAAGAGCGGTGCTACACAGTAGCAAATGAGTCGCCACATCACCCCCCTACGGAGAAAAATAAGTACACATTGAAGGCAAAACAAGTATAAAATGTAACAATCAAATAATTATACACTGTTATTATAAAAGTACAAGCAACATTATTTAGGATAATTTTTAACTAATGGAATTTTAATTTCACAACGAAAAAATAAACATTGGAAACTTAAAATTGAAAAACCTCTGCTTTAACAAAAATAACGTATTAAAAACTAGTACTTATAAATCTAAAATATCTTTAAATTTAACTTTGCGACCTGACCGGGTTGTTACAGGCTGTGCGGGCGTTTCAATGGGCACGGCCGTTTGGCTAATAGGAGGTGAAAGAGTCGGAATGATTGGGGGCTCCGGTGCCAAGTTGTTAGGGGACGGATTGCCGCCGTCTGGGTCAGGTGCAATATACGCAGGTTTTGTTCTGTCGATGCTAACCTCAGATCTTCGGCCAGAAATGTCTAAGGTAAGTGTCTTTTCAGATCTCTTCAACACTCTGTAGGAGCCTGTATAAGGTGGCTGTAGAGGGCGTCGAACGGAATCTTCGCGGAGGAACACGTGAGTAGCATCAGGTAAGTCCTTGAAAACGAAAGTTTTAGAATTCGTGTGACGTGATGCTGGAACGGGGCGAAGTTCTGCCATCCGTTTTCGCAACTGTGCAACAAAATCATCGTCCACGGTCTGAGGGGAATTGCTAGCCACCAGGAACTCGCCTGGTAGGCGTAGCGGTTCCCCATACAAAACTTCTGCAGCTGACGTTTTGATGTCATTTTTTAGTGCCGCCCTGATTCCGAGAAGAACGAAAGGTAGGGCATGGTACCAAGAACTCTTGTGACACATTAAAGCGGCCTTTAAATGGCGGTGGAAACGCTCTATCATCCCATTAGCTTGGGGATGATAGCTCGTAGTACGAACGCGTTTTGTGGCTCCTAAATCCATCAGTCTGTTGAAAAGTTGGGACTCAAATTGACGTCCCTGGTCCGTTGTGACAGTGATCGGTACACCAAAGCGAGCGATCCAGCCATGGGTGAATTGATCAGCGTCTTCTACTGCGGTTATCAATGGCATGGGCCAAACTTCGGGCCAGCGTGAGAAACGGTCTACTGCTGTTAGGCAATAAGTGAATCCGTTTGAAGAAGGCATCGGTCCAATAATGTCCAGGTGAACATGACGGAATCTGCCTGAAGGTGTGCTAATGTTGCCAAGCGGTGAAACGACATGGCGCGTTACCTTGCTGCTCTGGCAGGCGAGACACTCGCGTGCCCAGGAGCGGCAGTCTTTAGCAATGCCTGGCCAAACATAGCGGTCGCTAATGAGGCGCGCGGAAGCGCGTGCGCCGGGGTGGCTGAGACCACGTAGGCGATCGAAGACGGCTCGCCGATATTGTTTTGGCAAAAAGGGTCTAGGTTTGCCTGTTGACACATCACACAAAACGGAAATGTTGGATCCAGGTATGAGGGTTGGCTCTAACTGTAAAGAAGAATGGACCTTTACGGTTTTAAGTTCGTCGTCCGTCTGCTGAGCTTTTGCCAGGGCTGCGAAATCGTCATCGAGCGTGATAGCCTCAATGCGGGACATTGTGTCAGCAACGATGTTGTCTTCCCCCTTCACATGTTTGATATCAGTTGTAAACTGGGAAATAAACGTAAGTTGGTTAAGTTGAGCAGGGGGCAATTTTTCACGGCGTTGGACGAAAGCATAAAGAAGCGGCTTGTGGTCCGTGTAGATTGTCGCGTGTTGTGCCTCTAGTATATGCCGGAAATGCTGTACGGCCGCGTACACTGCGAGAAGTTCGCGGTAATACGCGGGCCATGTACTTTGGCTCTGTGTTAGCTTTTTGCTAAAGAATGCCAACGGCTGCCAGCCTTGATCAGACCTTTGCTGTAAGGCAGCGCCAACATGAGTGCTGGAGGCTTCCGTGTACAACCCTAAACGAGCATTTCGTTGCGGATGTACAAGCATGGTGGCCTCTGAGAGACTGTCGCGACACTCGTAGAAAGCACGCTCCAAGTCTGCCGTCCAGGGCACAGCTTTTGAACCTTTTAGGTTTCTGACTGTTAAAAAATCCACAAGTGGAGCTTGCAGCTTGGCGGCTTTGGGAAGAAATTGGCGGTAATAATTTACCATCCCCAGGAACCGTCTCAAACCTTGAGCTGTTTTGGGAAGCGATAACTCGCGGAGAGCAGCGATCTTCTCTTCAGGTGGGCAGATACCATCCTTGGTTATCTTATATCCACATTGACAACGACGCCATAGTCCACCAGTCTTTGCAGGATTATGCGCAGGTGTTTGGCGTGCTCTTCAGCATCCCGTGAGAATACCAAAATATCGTCAATGTAGGGAAAAGCGAAGTCTAGTCCGCGCAAGATCTCATCGATGAAACGCTGGAAGGTTTGGCCAGCGTTGCGTAACCCAAATGACATATAGGGAAACTCGAAAAGACCAAATGGCGTTATTATGGCCGTTTTGCAAACATCTGGACCAGCTACCGGAATCTGCTGGTAGGCCTTTACTAGATCTAATGTGCTAAATATACTAGAACCAGCCAGATTATGACTGAAGTCTCCTATATGACGCACAGGGTACCGATCGGGAACTGTCCGAGCGTTTAAGAGCCTGTAGTCTACGCAAGAACGCCACATGCCATCCTTTTTGGGTGCTAAATGCAATGGTGACGACCAGGGGCTTTTAGATGGGCGAGCAGTACCCGCCGACACCATGTCATTAAATTCCTTCTCAGCAATTTTTAGCTTGTTGGGTGCTAGTCGACGAGGACGCGACGTGACAGGCGGCCCACTAGTTGTCGTTATATAGTGAAAAGTGCTGTGTTTTATTTGACGGTCAGCTGTAGGTGGGCGCGTCACTTCCGGAAAGTCTAAAAAGAGTTGACTGAACAGGGAATCGCGAGACGGTTTTTTTACGGTCCTAATACTTGGCTGCATTATATTGCGATTACAAAAATATGCGGATAAGTTTGTAAGCTCATCGCGCAGTGTGCCGCTACGGCAGTCGGGTAGGAGGTGGAAGAAAGCTAGGAAATCCGAACCGATAATTGGGACATCCACGTCAGCACAAATAAACTCCCAGCGAAATTCACGGCGCAGTCCTAAATTGAGGTTCAGATTAACTGTGCCGTAAGTTTTAATGGAGCTGCCATTTGCTGCATTGAGATAAGTCCTGTATTTGAGAAACGTCCTTTTATAAGTTTTCGTGGAAAACAACAAATGTCCGAACCGGTATCTATCAAAAAATTAATTTTGGTATTTTGATCGGTAATAAAAAGGCGTTTGCTGGACTGTGCGCGGTCGGTACTTGCCACGTCCGACCGCTCCCTTAGTTTAAAGGTTTGGTAGCTCCTTCAATGGTCCAGCTGCATCCTGGTATGCATTTGCTTGCTTTGTTGCCGAAACGGTCGTGGTACCAGCAAAGCTTCTGATCACGTGGGCGTGAGCGCCATCGAGAGCGGCTCCGCTTTTGATTAACGCGTGAGCTCCCAGATCGTTCATGGGTGTTTGTTCTGAGCGCTGAGACTGTTCGCGTCAATTCCTCGATCTGCCGCTGCATTGACGCGAGAGTGGGCTCAAAGGTATGATGCGCCGAAACCTGGCTCACGGTGGTAGGCCTCTCGGTCAACTCCACCAACTGGTCGGCCATCTCCGCCAACTCCGTCAAGTCCTGGATCTTCTGTGCGGCCAACACAATTTGAACCTGCCGGGGAAGCCGATTGGCCCAAATTGATCGCAGCAAGTCAGCGGGGAACGATTGCCCAGCCAGACTCTTCAAGTGTCGCATGAACGAAGATGGCTTGCGGTCACCTAACTGTTCCTTTTCTAGTAAGCGCCGCACCTTCTCCTCGAAGGAATCGGAGAATCTAGATATAATTGCGCTTTTTAAAGTTGTGTATGGTTGCAACTCGGGAGGATGTGTGATAATATCTTCGACCTCCTTCGTACACTCGGTATCTAAATGCGCCACGGCGAAATGAAACTTCGTCATTTCGACGGTAATTTGGTTAATGTGGAACTGCGCCTCTAGGCTAGCAAACCACAATGCGGGCCGATCCTTGCTAAAAGGCGGGGTCCTAATTGCGACCCTGTTTACGTAAATGGGACTGCCACCGACTAGTGCAGTAGCATCACCCTCGTTGCCAACGTGGCCCTCTGAAACGTTAGATTCTCCTTGACTCGCCATGGTTTAAAGGTAAAATCAGAAACGGTCAAATCGCAAAAACGCTTTACACATACACGCAGTGGAACAAATCGGTAAATACACAAACGAAACAATTTCAGTATTGCGCAGCAAACGTAATAATAAAATTGGTAGAAAAGTAAAGTAAGTCTAAATACAACATAAAATGATACTATCTTAAGTGTAAAATAGCACTAAACTTTCACTTGAACGAGTGTAAACGCAGCATCCGTCGCGAAGTATCAGTGGAGAGCTGTTAGTCACCTGACACAATGTTGCGGGTGATTGACGCGCGTGGCGCGCTTTTTAACTTCCTGTGGTGGCTTTTCTAGTCTCCCTAGCAGACTTCTCTGCACGGAGGGAAAAACAAAAAGAAGGAAGTGTACCTAGGCGGCGTCGCAGAATGGAACAAACCTCGATTATCGCGGAAATTGTTGTTTCCGAGCGAAACTGCAGAGCGTAGCGACGTGGGCTCCGATGTTGCGCATATTTATCACATCACGTCGGGGTCACCAGTTTGGGAGCCGGCAGGAGGGAATAATTAAGATGCAGTACAAAGAACAAGCCGTGTTGAGAAAACCACCATCTTTTTATTGTCACTCGTTGCTATAGCAATTTGTCAATAATAGGGTAATGCTAGACCGATGAGAGTAAGGGTGTAAAAGATAAGAGCGGTGCTACACAGTAGCAAATGAGTCGCCACAAAATAATTTATTTCATAGTAAATGTAAAATAGACACGAAATTTCCAGATACACAATAATTAACGTGATATAAGCCTGTTAAAGGTAGGTTACACGATGCTAAAGTAATTTTAACATTACATCTCGCCAGAAAGATTTGATTTCTTGCAATTGGTTTTGTGCAGTTACTGCGCAAACATAGTCAAAACTATAGTATGACTTAATTTTTCATGTAGGAGAATGAGTCTTTAGATGATATTGTATAAGTTTTCTTTTTTTTCCTGGGTCGTACGACTTGAGAATTTATGTGATTGTGGAATTTTTACTTTCACCCATTCGGGGCCTGCAGAGACCTTGGGTTCGGGAGCCCCATGTCATACGGCTGACACAGCTTTAGCTACGCATCGATAAGTAGTAGAAGTAATTTTATTTATAAAATGTAAATTACCAGTTCCGGCTATATTTTATCTGAAATGATTATGATTTTATTTATACGTATTTTATCTGAAATAAATTATATTAGTTAGGGACCTCCAAACTCCAACCTCTTAGATTGGTACAAAGAAGAAGAAGTTAAAAAAGCGTATGCCAAGTATTAAATATTTCAATATATGGACTCTTCCCGGATTCGAATTAAAAAAAATATAATTTTTGATACGATTTCCATCTAGAATATTTTATAGGGATATATCGGATCAAAATACATTGGCAATGAATATCGATATATTGTATAAAAATATCGATCTATCGATATTTTTTCTACATTTCTAGGCCCAACTCTATTGCTTTTGGACATTTTTTTAATGTTTATATGGATTACCTATTTGTTATTGTGTCTAAAAATCATAAATGAATGTTAGACATACGGTGTATGGTTAAACCAAATTAATACAGCCAGGATGTTATTGTTGCCACCTTGAAATCTTACAATATGAGTGTGATAAAGGGGAAAGGGCCCATTTTCGACCCGGGTTTGTGCAGATGTTGTGGTTCGATGAAGAAATGTCGTCTCTTAAACGTCGAATACGAATGTATGGGGGTGAAGGAGGTATACTCGGACATGATGATGGACTGCTTCGGACTTTTGGTGAGTCTTATCACTATGAACTTCTATGTAGGTCTACGTAGATTTGAATACTGTTCAAGTTATTTTGACAAATTTTGTAGGGTTTATATTTAACTCGTTTCGAGTGCCCTAAAACACTTGAATGGATTAATTAGATTAAGATGGGTTTTGCAATGGCTATTGATTTTTTATTTTTTTTATTTTATGCGAAAAGTTGTCAAACGAGCAGACGGTTCACCTGATGTTAAGTGAATACCGCCGCCCATGGACATCGACCCGCGGGTTAAGATGCGTTGACAACCTTTTTTGGGCTGTCACTCACCAGACGAAACGCGAAAGTATTTGTCATAAACGCTGGTCTTCTGTGAGGTCGTGGTACTTACCCGGACGGGCCTACCCATTCGTGCAACAGCCGAGGCTGCTGCGTGGCCCTACCACAGTATTGAGTCATGGTTACTGTATCGAAAATTGTTTTGCTGTTAAAACTTAGTTGCAGATACACAGAATGATAATGTTTCATGAAGACTGTTTTGAATGCAATAAAATAATCAAAAACAACACTAATAATCCTATTTATATCGCATTTGTTGTATCTAATCAAGTGAAAACCCACACATTTGTTCATGTTTCAAGTGCAGGAACTACTATCTATCCATAGTCTATGAATATAAGACATTATTTATTTACAATTATTTTATTATTTTTTAAGGGTGAATACACTTGTATTTATTTTATGGTCATTCCTAAAAAAATACAATTTGATGTAGATCTTGAAGGGTACTTTTAAGTAACTTTTCTTTCTCTCCAAATTATACATTTATTGATAATAAAAATACTTCAATATCTTCAGCTGTCACATATGGATGGCAAACCAACAGAGCGGTTGGTTTGTGCCACCTGTGTTACGCGGCTCAGAGAAGCCTTCAACTTCAGGCAACAGGTCCTCCGTTGCGAAGAAGCCTTCCTGCAGCTGAGGATGGATGATGCAGCATGTGAGGGTATGCCTTTCATAATCTCTTCTATTAATGCAAAAATTTTTATTTTATGCCCTTTTTACATGCAGTAACACAAAAGATAGCAGAAGGCAAATTGAATATAAAAAAAATATGTGTGTGTGTGTGTGCTTATGTATGCACATAAAAAGTTATACTTCTTTAACAAAAGAAAAATAACTATAATGCCCCCTGCTAGTTCTCTTTACATGTGAAAAAGACCTAATTAAAACTTAATGTCATGAAAGGTTATTATTGGTTGCAATGGTAATACCATTAAGTTGTTTGAAATTGTTTGTATTGCAACCAACTTTCATTGCAACAATTTTACTTTCATAGTTTTATCCAAGCATGCTAAAAGAAGTTTAAATTCAAAAGTTACTACATCATGTCAATGTCAGCTTTTAGAAGTATGTGTTCATCGAGTTCTCAGATGTTTTAAAGTGGTTTCAACTGTTGTTGCTGAGACTCCAGGTGAAAGACTGCGGCCCATCTTTTCAGAGCGCCATTCCGCAGTCGACAGTGGGAGCCTCCTGGAGATAGAACTGGTCAAAGAAGAGCACGAAGGTGATACACTCCACAACATTACAGAATCGACCGTGGTAGACGCTCTCGCTGACGACAATGCCGGTGAGTGTTGTTTAGTCAATAACAATAATAATAGATTTGCGAAATATTGGTACACGATACAACTGATTTTTTTTATGTGGATGGTGGTAAAGAAGCTGGCGTTTCAACTTATGTTAAGTGATAACTGCCGCCCATGGATATTTGCAACACCCGTAGGGTGGTAATAAGGTGGTGATAAGGCTCATAGCTTCAGAAAAGATATCAATGTAACATTTTTCATTTACTATGATATTGTATGTAGACTTGGGAAATGTTAAGGGTGGTTTGTTTACTACAAATTTCTGCGACTTTTATGTAAAAAGTTTGCAATTGTGAATTCTGCTGCCAATTCTGGGAACATTGTATATCAGATGAAGTAGAATGACAGTCTATTCTAATGGTAAGAAGATTATGCTCATACAGTATATTTCATTACGAGTGCGGAAAGCCTGTTATTGCAAAGAGTTCCGACAAATGTCTACCCAAGCCGAGGCGCAGCCGAAGGTGAGGGTTGACAGTCGGAACAAGTTGCAATGACGGTTCCGCACGTGTACTGAACAACTATTTTTAATATAGTTCCGAACAAATGAAGTAATAAACTCAACTGACTAATCATTTATTTCTTATAAAAGTTATTATTCACATATATGTTGAAATTGGTACAGTTTTTTTTACTAACTGGGGAAGTTTTTGGTTGCATATTTACTGTTTGTGTTTATTAATTTTGTGTGATTGTTCATGTATATTTGTCAAAGGTGTTATACACAATACAAAGAAAATTTTTGGAAAATGGCGCCAACCGTAATAGAATATAAGCAGAGATTTTTTTTTTGTTTTCTTCACCTATTCAGGGTAGGCAAAGGGAACTATGCCCATACAGCCAAGTCTTCAGTGGATTTTTTTATTGATATGAAATGAAAATGAAATTTAATGAGATGAAATGAAATGAAACCGAACCTAACTCATTGAATCAAATCATTAAATCTGATATTGAAACACATTAATAGCTTCTTTTTAGAAATATTTGCGTGAATCATAAAAACTTCTATGAATTTTTTTTTGTAAAATCTTCATGGTTGGTTTTTTTCTTTTTAATAGTGTGGCGACACAATGTAATTGGATATATTAGTCGAACGTCCCATGCACCTTACATTGTGCCGCGCAGTACAGTTCATCGCAAGTAGCTAGCGAACGCACAATGTCATGTGAATATCTTGTAGAGTTAATAATAAATAATATATATAATAGTAGCGTAGTATTTATCTCATCTCCTCGTCACTATAGGGAACACAATATAATTATCTCTAACCCTATAATAGACATTATTTTGACAGTTGGGATAGAGAACGCATGAGTTCGGAAAAGGTAAGAAAAAGCTCGAGTATGTAATGGCCCACATCCCGAACGCTATACGTCCCTACGATACGCCCCACTTTGAGCAACTGTATTAAAAACTCTTTTCGTCATAGTTAAAAAGCGGGCACGCGGACACTGAGCTATCGCAGCGAATGCAATTCTTTTTTTTTATGTTATAAGTTCTCAATCGAGCAGACGATTCCCTGAGTTTAAGTGAATACCGCCGCCCATTGACATCTACAACACCCGCCGGCTTGCAGATGCGTTGACAACATCCTCTAAAAAAGTGGGCACCGGTTACCTCACTCACCAAACGAAGAGGGAAAGTATAATATTTCCACTTCATCGATCGTCTGTCCGTCCGTAGTACTTCCTCGGATGCGCGTGCCCATTCGCGCAATAGGAGAACTGGTTGCGGGGCCCTGCCACCTTACATTACTTATAAACACCCAGATCGGAAACAATTATTCGAGGGTCACACAAATAGTTGACCCGTGTGGGAATCGAACCCACAACCTCCGGCACCGAAGTATGCGACTGCGCCATGGAGTCGTCGTTCGAAATTGACTCGACGAATTATTAACTTCTCCGTTGACTTTCAGACGATACCGTCAAGAACGAGGACTACTCCTCCAACGACGATCTACCACTGAAGCCGGCGAAGAGGGCGAAGACGCGCACAAAAGCGGCTCCGAAGGCCCACGAATGCGCGGATAGACCCTCGGACGCTGAGAAGGTGGACCCGGGGCCTGGGAATGCTAATGGTGAAGCACCCCCTTTGGACCAAGGATTGAGCGAGAGTGAGTACAGACTTCCATCTCTGATGGTTATGATTATGGTTTGTGTCGAAGGGTTGGGTAGGAAGTTCCAAAGACCACAGCAACCTAAAAGTTGTTAAAGATGTATCTCATCTAACCTGGTGCTGTTTGAATGGGCCAGCTCGTTCGAGAAAGTACAACGGCCTCGCAGAAGACTGGTATGTAGGTAGTGGAAGTATTATACAAGTATTATACACGGAATTAAGTTTGGTAACACATCTGCATAACAATATGTATATAAATTATAGCCTATGTGTTATTCTTATGTATTAGCTATATTATTGTGAAGTTCCATTAGAATCCATTCAGTAGTATTTGCGTGAAAGAGTAACAAACATCCATCCATACATACAAACTTTCGCGTTTATAATACTAAGTAATTTCACGTTTATAATATTAGTAAGGATAGTACTAGTTGGCCCACGCAACTATCACTGCGCCAAAAACGTCTGGGTTTGGATTTTTAACATAGCGCCATCTATCGGATACTTACTCAATCCAGCCGATAATCGATTTACCTTACAAGTGAAATTAAGATTTTTATAAATTTAATTTTATTTATTTAGGCTTACCAACTAAATACATACAGAACAATATTAGATAATATAAGATACATTATCCTACCGCTCCAGTAAGATAAAACTGCAAACAATGTGCAGAATTTATTAAAATCGGTTCACTAGTTTATGACTTCATCGCGGACAAACGACTTCACACGAAATTTTTGTATATACAATAAATAAATATAAATAAAAATCTTAGGACACATCTTTACCCAACATTCTCTAGGCAACGATTGCGCTATGGGTACTAGATAACTGATAATAACTAACATACTTATATACACATAATTTTCTTTTGTAAATAAATATATAAATAAATATACATATAAAAACCGAGACACTAGAAAAACACTATGTTTCTCACACAATATTTTTCCAGTAGTGGGGATCGAACCCACACCCTTTGGCGCAGGAGGCAGGTACACTACTCACTACGTCGTCGAAACTATTCCACTATTCTCGTCGTCGAATGAATCTTCGATATAAAGAAGACAACTATGTCGGAGGTGTCTATGATACACTCATATGTCGTATCCGGTCATGAGTACGGTCGCTAAACGGAACGCAAGCGCGCCCCTAGCGGCGAAATCACGCAACTACGGGGCCGGTGCGCTTCGACAGAGTCGTGAGGCGACACTTTTTGGTGGACGCCGACAAGTGAAGACGTGTCACGGAACTGTCCTTCTTTTCGTCAGTGTGTTACCATACCGTGTTGATTTGTTGATTTGTACTCTTCTCTCATTGCGCGATAGCTACGTCTGCCCACATTATGTCCGAGGACACCGGCCGAAAACCTAAAGAAACTACACATAGATAAGTCGATGCTACACGCTTTCTCTCCCATTTCCAGGACTGCCGATGTCCAAAGTGCAGCAGCTTATGCGCGAGCGGGACCCCTCGTACATGACCGAGACGAACATACTCACTATAGTCGAGTACTCGTTCGCCTGCCCGTTCAAGTGCCGCCACAACCACCTGCTCTGCTACTACTGCGGCGAGAGCTTCGCCGAGCCGGGCATGCTGCGGCGGCACACGGGCGACCACCACCAGCCGCGCCGCTTCAAGGTCACCGAGCACAAGAGCATGGTCAAGCTGGACCTGACGCGGATCGACTGCCGCCTCTGCCCCGCCTCCATACGAACCCTCGACGAGTTCAAGAGCCACGTGGCGGGCCACGGGAAGCTGTACTACCCCGGGCTGCAGGACCCCGTGCTGCCGTTCCACTTGGGCGATGGAGGCGAGCTCTGCTGCGCCCTCTGCGACTCCCGCTTCCCTTACTTCCACGCGCTGAACAAGCACATGAACGTGCACTACAGCAACTACGTGTGCGAGACGTGCGGCCTCGGCTTCGTGGACAGGGGGCGCTTCGTGATGCACCAGCAGAGGCACGAGCGCGGCGACTATCCGTGCGAGGCGTGCGGAAAGTCCTTCCGCGCCCAGGTACGTTGGTTGCGTCCCGGCATTGTGCTCTAGAGGGGCTATCCTTATATCACTTTGCTAAGCCACCCTCTCAGCATTGTGCTCTAGGGGAGCTATCCGTATATCACTTCGCTAAGCCACGCTCTAAGCATTGTGCTCTGAAGGAGCTCGCTACTCTAATATCACTTTTTTAAGCATCCTCTCAGCATTGTGCTCTAGAGGAGCTATCCGTATATCACTTCGGTAATCCACACTCTCAGCATTGTGCTCTAGAGGAGCTATCCGTATATCACTTCGCTAAGCCACCCTCTCAGCGTTGTGCTCTAGAGGGGCTATCCTTATATCACTTCGCTAAGCCACACTCTCAGCATTGTGCTCTAGAGGAGGTACAGTTCCTTAAAATACTGTGGTAAAGCCATTCTTTACAAATATCCTGAGTCAATGGAGGCATGTGCAGGACTTGTCGCAGTATGGGAGAAGGCCTATGTTCAGTTGCTACAACAGATTCAGCAATGATGAGGATGATGATGATGATGATTACGTCAAAATCCACCCAGCAGCTTAAAGAAGAAACCACTGCAAATTCTTTCCTGAAATACTGATGATGAAGGGTGTCCAGCAGCTTAAAGAAGAAACTACTACAGGTGTTCGTTATATAACTCCAATGCTGTCGCTCAATTGTTATTATGGTCCATCACCGTCGGGCTACATTCAAAGCGAAAGTTGTCTTTTCCCTTTCCCCAACCCTGACTCCGACCCTGACCCTGACCCTCGCCCGCAGTACAACCGCGACCTGCACGTGGACCGGGTGCACAGGAAGCGCGCCCGGGTCTACTGCCCCAAGTGCGACGCCCGCCTCATGACCTACCAGCAGAAGCTGCGCCACCTGGTGGAGGTGCACGGCGAGCAGCCGCTGCGCTTCCCGTGCGGCCTCTGCGAGAGGGTCTGCGACACGAGGCGCTCGCTCACCATACACAGGCGCAAGGACCACCTGAAGGACTACAGGTGCCCGAGTAGGGGGGGGGGATTGTTTTTTTTTTAATAGGAACACCTGAAGGACTATGTACAGGTGCGCGGGGGTGGGGGGAATTGGGTGGTTCTGGTACAGGAGGCTCTCGCTCACCATACACAGGCGCAAGGACCACCTGAAGGACTACAGGTGCCCCAGGGGGGGGGGGATTGTTTTTTTTTTTAATAGGAACACCTGAAGGACTATGTACAGGTGCGCGGGGTGGGGGGAATTGGGTGGTTCTGCGACAGGAGGCGCTCGCTCACCATATACAGGCGCAAGGACCACCTGAAGGACTACAGGTGCCCCAGGGGGGGGGGGATTGTTTTTTTTTAATAGGAACACCTGAAGGACTATGTACAGGTGCGCGGAGGTGGGGGGAATTGGGTGGTTCTGCGACAGGAGGCGCTCGCTCACCATACACAGGCGCAAGGACCACCTGAAGGACTACAGGTGCCCGAGTAGGGGGGGGGGGGGGGGATTTTTTTTTTTTTAATAGGACCACCTGAAGAACTATATGACCGCAGAGTTTTTTGCCAGTGCTTCTCTTGCAGGTCTAGCTTAGTGAACCGTCGGCGGCTTTTGACGTTCAATAAGACCTTAAATTTAAGCTTATGTTGAATACAAATTTTGAATTTCGCTTTGACTTTGAAATTAATTATGTCCTCAGGTACGAGTGCCACTGCTGCGGGCACAAGTTTTTCACCCGTTTCGCGCTCAACAACCACATGCCGACGCACACGAAGGAGCGCAACTTCAAGTGCAAGGTCAGATATATAGCTATCTCTGCTTAACCAATGAAATGTGAAAGAGACGGGAGCCAGTTATCCGTCGCGCGGTCGCTGCAGCTACTTTTAAACATACTGTCTAGTATTCTCCCTTCTCACGTCTCCCCAGCCCGTGCTGCTCTGTCTATAGGTGTGTAGAACTCGCTAGAAATTGCACTAATGCCGACCCTCTGCGTCTGTTGGTTTGCTACTTTTTGTGATGTTAAAGGCCGTTATATTCTTTTCGAAAAATCCTAGAGTGTACTCTCAAAACCTTCGCACATATAGAGCTGCTCGAAGAGTCCCATCAGTTTCACTTCTCGCTTTATATTAACGAGCCGTCTCTTTTCCGTCATGTGCGCGAGAAGTCCTTCTCGCTTTATCATAACGTGCCGTCTCTTTCCGGCAACTGCGCGAGAAGTCCTCGCTGCATCTTAATGTGCCGTATATTTCTCGGCACGTGTGGGATTACTCCTTCTCGCTCTATTGTGATGCGCCGTCTCCTTTCCGGCAGGTGTGCGAGAAGTCCTACCCCCGTCTGAAGACCCTCAAGGACCACATGAGGATACACACAAACGACAGGCGCTACCGCTGCCACGTGTGCGGCCAGGCGTTCATACAGAACTGCAGCCTCAAGGGGCACATGAAGAGCCAGCATCCGGAGTACGGGTAGTGGCTTCGGATCCGCGGAGTGACGTTCGCCGAATAGTCAGACAATAGTGGAAACAATTTGACGACTCCATGGCAAAGTACCCAAGGTATTGACTTGAAGGATTCCCTGTTGGTATGATAATTGTTTCGGATCTCCACGTGATGTTTATGTATGTAAAACGCCCATACAACACAATGATAGGATAATGTTATCGTAAGGTAAGGGCAGTGTTATTAAAAAAAATCCAGGGATGGGAGACGTCTCACCCCATTCCTTGTCGAGCAATGAATTATAAACGTAGGGTGTGTAGATACCCTAAAATTGAAGACATTGTATAAGATTGCTCACTCAAATCTAGAATGTTCCACTAAACAAACAACAGTACTGAAATCTTTGTGAATGTTTTGTGTTTAAATTTATGTTATTTTCTCCCCGTCTCCTTAATTGAGTAGCAGTGGTAATGCACTGTCGGTGCTTATTACTTTATACCCGTCTCCTAAGTCCTTGACTTCATTAGTAGGGGCCAACAATGCCTGACCTTCCTCTCCAATCCAGTCAAGGTCACTATAGAATGAGTATTGTATATGTGAACGACTCCAGTCCTCACACCATGTTCTCAATCCAATAGGGACGGCTATCAAGTATGTCTAGAGTTAAAACTGTCCGATAAGGCGTTTACCGAAGTCAATAACAAAAATTAATTTGATTAATATAACAATACTAAGTTTATTTATAATACTGTCTGTAAATTCAAATATCTTTCTTCTAGGTTACACACTCACATATTGATAGTCAGAATAATTACCTATAATCATTCCTACCATTATTACCTATAATCATTTCATTACTTTTCTTAAGCCACTGTCTAAATATTTATATTCAATTATTGCCATACAGAAGGCACGGTCATCTGGTAAATTGATTTCCTGGTAAATTTCCTGATGACTATGCTTTACTGACATTGGCTGAATTAAAAAGACTGTTGCCTATATTATAAAAACGTTTGTGTGGTACTTATGTACGCACGTAAGAAGTTATATTTCCATAACGTAACAAAAGAAAAATTACTTAAAATTTTAAAATTAGAGTAAATTTTAACCATCCTTTTGGCATCTTAAATAAAATTTGAAAAGCCATTTGACAGTTGATTAGTTAAATTCTAGGATGATTAGTGTTTCAGAAACCGGGTGTGAGAATGACATTTTAAAAATGTAAATAGTTATTCATTTGATTTGTTTTATCTTTCAATTTTCATTTTTATATTAGTTTTAAATTTTTTTACCAATGTTGGATAACATAACCTGATTGACTAACTACCGATTGTTAATGATTCGTGCGGCAGAGATAGTGTTATACGGAGCCTTTAATAAGCCGATTGTCTCATTCCAAAGGTTGATGTGCAATATTTAAAAAAAATTCGCAAAGCAATGTCTCAATGTTTGTTTGTTAAATTTTGCAGATTATTTTAAACCAACTCACCAATTTATTAGTGTTAAACTCTAAATACAGTTCAGAAGTGGTGACAAAAACATTGAAACTGGTTCTTTACATTTCTATTTTTCATATTTTATTTCAACATTTTTCTTAAGTCAGTCTTAGTTCAAAGTTATTATTTGTGTCTTTTTACTTGAAAATATTGTAAATGTTTTTTTAACAACACACTGATTTTTTAATCAATCCAAATATATCTTAGATCTATTATGTCTTATTGATACCATGTTTTACCCAATTAAACGAAAGCTTTTACATAATCGGTATAAATATTAAATAGAATAATGTATTGATGCAGCAAAAACTTTGCAGAAAAATATATGTGCTGAAAATGTTTGTGAAATGGGGAATAGATGTGTTTTTATTTTATAGACTATATAACTCACTTAAGCATCCCCCGTTCGTGAACTTTTAGCTCATAACTGCAATTTCATGCTATTATCTAACTTACGCCCGGTTTCTAAAACACTGATCATCGTACATGTTAACTAATCAGCTGTCAAATGGCTTTTTAAATGCCATTTGAGTTGCCAATCCATTATATTAAATTTGGATTTGGAATTGGAGTTGCCAAGAGGATGGATAAACTCTTTGAATCGATCATTCTGATCATTAAGAAGATCTTTCTGGTCAATTCAGAGAGTTTAACCATCCTATTGGCAACTAAAATGATATTTGAAAAGCCATTTGACGGCTGATTAGTTGACATCTACGATGATCAGTGTTTCAGAAACCGGGCGTTACTCTTGTAACAATGTGTAAAAAATTTACACCTTTATACATTATCCCTTAGAGCAGCGGTGGCCAACCTGTTGTATCTTGTATTAACTGATGTTTTTGCTTTCAGTCCCGAGACTATTAAAGCTTCTTCTGACGCAGAACCGGTGGGCTAGCCAGAACCCACGGGTTTGGGCCCTCCGCTGTGGGTAGGGCCGCGCATGTGCTCATGCGTGCGTTTAACTACGACATGTCATCTAAGGGCCATCGAAGTTGCGGTGCGGACCAAGACCCCGATGGCCGTCGACTGTTTTTAGCTAATCGGTGGCTGGGGGCGGTGAGAACCGCCCTGGAACGCGGGTGTACCTTGTGTACGCGTTGTGTTGGTCTCGCCGTGCTCGGAGGCGAGTGCGAACTATTGTGTTTGTTGGTACACTAGCTGTGGGTGTAGTGTTATCCGGCGGGACCCCCGGCGGTGGGTCCGGCGTATCTAAGTCCCCTTCCTCGACCGGGTCGCTGAGGACGTTTCGCGGGCGACGCTTGTTGACGTTCGCGTTTGTGTCGGGTTGGTAATTTGCTGCGCTTACCACCAGAGGGTTGGGATGATGTTCGGCTCTATCGAAGAACCGTTTGGTCAGGTCTTTAAAATATTCGCGAATCGTCGGGAGTCTGCAATCGCTGTGCAGATCGACGTTGCGTTGATACCACTGTGCACCGGTTGCACGGCGGATGAACTTATTTTGTACTATTTGCAGCTTGTACAAGCGAGTAGGGTGCCTGTGGGCGAAGATCATGCATGCGTAGGACATAATAGGTCGTACGCAGGTCTTATATAATAATAATTTGTGCCTGAAGGGCATTTTACTTTTAGCGTTAGTTAAATTGTGTAGCCGGCCGGAGACGAACGCGGCTCTATTACGAACGTTATTAATGTGCGTAGTAAATGACATACGCGAGTCGAAAGTGACTCCTAAGTATTTGACCTTTTTCTCCCAGGGGAGCGGTTGGCCATAAAGGGATATTTGCCCCAACTTTCTGCATTGGCGAGGACCATTATAAAGATGTGACGGGTAAGTTCTTCGTGTGAAGTGAATCGCTACACTCTTTTCGGGATTTATTTCTATTCTCCATTTGCGGAACCAGTCGCCGAGGCGGTCGGCGGCGCTTTGGAGTCGAGTGGTTAGTATTCTAAGGTTGCGGTCTGAATAGAAGAGCGCGGTGTCATCTGCGAAAACCGCGAGATTGACGTGGGGGTCTTTGGGTATGTCGCTCGTGTAGAGCGTAAAGAACAAAAGTGAGAGGCAGGAGCCTTGTGGTACGCCGGCCGTGAGGCGGCGGCTTGTGGAGAGGGTGCCTTCAACTCGATATCGAAAAGAGCGGTTTGACAGGAAGGCCCGAATGGTGTGTACGAGCCTATCTGGCACTTTGAGTGTGTACAGCTTGTAAAGCAAGCCGTTGTGCCCGACTTTGTCGAATGCTTTTGCGACATCGAAGAAAAGAGCCCCTGTACTAATATGTTTAGGGTGATTTAGGCCTTTTAGGATATGTTCCTTTAGGCGGAATAGTTGATCGGGACAGGAATGTCTAGCTCGAAAGCCGAATTGTTCCGCCGGCAGAAGGCCGTTGTTAAACACGTGTTCATTGAGCCTGTTTAATAAAAGCCGCTCGTAGAGCTTCCCCAGGCAACTGAGGAGGCTGATGGGACGATAACTAGAGGGCTGGTTGGCTGGTTTATTCGGCTTGCGAATGCCGATAACCGTGGCTTCTTTCCAGTCGTCGGGAAAGGAGCAACTGGAGAGTAAAGTGTTGTAGATGGTCGACAGTAAACAGATAAGCGGCCCAGGGAGAGCTTTAAGAATTTTGTTACTGATATTATCTGGGCCCGGGGCGGATTTCGGTTTTAGATTTTTAATAATATCTTGGACCTCTTCGGGGGTCACTGAATTTAAAGGTTCGCCTTCCGGTGGAAGCGCAGCCCTAGTCTCGATTACGCGGTCCACCTCCGTTAACCTCCGTTAGGTGGACTGTATCGGTGTGTTCGCGCGATGGCGTACATTGCTGCTCTAGGTTGTCCGCAAGGCATTCGGCTTTTTCGGAGTCATCTAGGGCTACTGAAGCGCTATTAGGTCTAACTAACGGCGGTAGAGATTCGCGGGGGTCTGCTTTCAGACTGCGGGCCAACCGCCAGTAGGCGGTGTGCGATGGCTCGATGTCCTCTAGGAGATTGTCCCACGTTGTATGTCGGTGTTCCGATACACGATCTTTTACTTCTAGCTGAAGGCGTCGAAGTAGGGTTCGGTTCGATTCCGATCGGTATCGGTCGAAGGCGCGTTTGGCTGCATTTTTCTGTCTAATTAGCAGTCGTAGGTCGGGCGGAAAGTTAAACCGTCGGTCGCCCGACAGTTTCACCGTCCGTTCCGAGTCTGTGACTGCGGAAGTAATAGTTTCGCGGAGACTCGCTATCGCCCGATTTGCGTCATCGAACGTAGCTATCGTCTCAGGTAAGTCTACTAAGTCCTGGGGGTCCAAGGCCTTGAGTTTGACCTCAAGACGATGCCAGTCCACTACGGATTTGGTCGGAGGGACCGCGCCGGCGTTCTGGCCCAGTTTACACAGGACGGGCCTGTGGTCTGAGTCTAGTTCATGGATTGTCTCTATCGACTCGATGTCGAGCGAGACCTCCTTGAATAACATTATGTCTAGGACACTCGGTGACGCGTGCTGGTAGTTGTCCACCGTAGGATACCTTGTGGGAGTCGCGGGAGCGACTATACTAAAATTTAGGTTATCGGATAAGCTAAAGAGATGCTTTCCGTTGTTATTTGGGATGCTGTTGGTGTCCCATGAGCCGTGTTTGCAGTTTAGATCTCCTGCAATTATCACGGAAGGGCCTAAGTTAAGAAGCGTATCTAGGTCGCTTTGAAGAAGGGTTCTATTCCCCGAGAGGTAGGCTGAGACTAGTACAAGCGGCCTGTGGCCGGTGAGCGCTAACCTACACGCCGATGCCTCTATTTGACTTAGCTCTGGAATGTCGAGCGGGCAACAGTGCAAGGACCGTTTATAATAAATTAGTGTGCCTCCCAGACGGTTTGCTAACCGATCGTGGCGGACAATATTGTAATTTGCGATTCTGGGATCGCGTACACTAGGTTTCAAGAATGTCTCTTGCACTAGGAAAATATCTACGTTATAATCGCGAAGGAATTCCGCGATTTCATCCCTTTGACCCTTTATGCCGTTTGCGTTGAAATACGAAACAACCAGAGCCCGAGGTTTTGTTCTACCTGCGGTTGTACTTCCCATTAAGGTGTTTTTATGGGTCTAATTAACGACGCGGCGGAGCGCGGTTTTATTGCGCGGACTATTGTTTTTTTACGGTTAGGTCGTAAAAGCCCAAAGGGCTTCCACAAGCGTTTTGTGTTGGCTAATTGCCCTAAGACGCTCGTAGCCAGATGTGGCGGCCGCTATTTTAGCGGACAATACGGCGAGTTCCTGCCTATTGTTTCTATCAAGTAAGCTGCAAATATTAGCGATTTGCGCGAATGGGTCGTCCTTGTTTTCCGCGAAAACTGACGGAGTTGGCTGCACTTGCGGCCGCGGCGCCGTTTGAGAGGCGGGCAGCTGTTGTGCAATCGGTCGTGAGGCGACCGGCGCGGTTACCTGCGCGGCCACCTGGGGTTTCGCCCAGGCGTTTGTGACGGGTACGGGCGCGGGAATGAATCTAACGGGCGCGGGTTTGGGCAACGTGGATTTCGCGGGAGATTTCCTCGCGGGAGTTTTCGGGGCCTTAGCGCAGCCTCTATAACTAGCCGGATGGCCGGTAGTGTGACATTTTACGCAGTCCGGTGGATCTGCGCAATCTTTCGGCCTCGTGCACTCGGTTGTGCCGTGGTCACCGGTGCATTTGACGCACCTTGGGTGAGCGAAGCAGTTATTGGCCGTGTGGCCAAAATGTTGACAGTTGTGGCACTGTGCCACAACACCTGATGTACGTGGGGGCTCGATGACTAAGTCACTGAGCCCACAGACCCTCTTAAGGTTGAAAATGGCCTTACCTTCCGGGGTAGGGTCAAGTTCCACTTTGACCATGTCCATAGGGACACGGGTGCGAGGGTGCCTGAGACGACGCACGGCGTGAACAGGGTATCCCTGAGTGCGGATGTCGACCTTAGCCATATCGACATCCGACTCTTTTGGGACGCCCTTAATTACGACCCGAAGTTTACGCTGTTCGGGTAGTGAGTAGGTGTGGAAACCTACCTTAGCTTCGCGCAAGTATTTCGTTACGCGGCGGAAATCGTCCGAAGAATCGAGGTATACGCGGGTACCCATATGCGTATTCTTGGACAGGGGGTCTCGTATGTTATGGCGTTCGAACCATGAACATATCTGATGCCACTTTACCTTTTCTTGGATTATAATTGGCGGCGGTGGCTAGATTTTTCGCTCGGAGGCGAATGTCGGTTCCGACTGGGCAGTCGCGGCTGCCTTTTTGGCGGGCGTCGCGGTGGGGACGGTTTGACGGGGCGGCCTCACTTTCGTGGTCGCTGTCCGTAGCGGGGCGTTTCTTGCCCTTTTTGCGCGATTTGACGACGGTGAAGCCGTCGGCGTTCGCGTTGTTAGCGGGGGTCGTTTCGACCTCCATGTCTGAGCCGCCGTCCGATTGTGAGTCGGGAACGACAGCGTGGAAGGGGGCCGAAATTGGTTGCGCGGAAGGCGCGTTAGGATCGATCGCGGCGGCGGAGGTCGACGCGACGGGCGTTTCGATAGTCGCAGAGGGCGACACAATAGCTGGCGCAGAGGGCACCGGAGATGGCGGCGAGGCGGCAGCCGGTGAAGCCGGACTGTCGCTAGAGAATTCGACGACGATGCGTCGTTCCCTCGCGAAATTCAAATATTTTACCCATAATTCGGGGCATTCTTGACGAAGGAATTCCTCTATGAGGGAACCCATGTCGACGCTTGAGCCTTTGGGGCTTGCGCCCCGCCGGCGTGTGGTTTACTAAATAGGCCTCCCCACCTTGCGGCAGGGAGGTGTGTGCCTAAAATTAACCTTTAATCGCCTGCGCTTTAGGTGCGCTAGGGTGAGTACCTAGCTGTCGCCTAATGCAACAAGCACACAGGTAAAAATTACAATGCCGCCTCTGAGACGAGAAATGTGTGTAGAATTCTACTTACGGAACCTGCCTACGAGCACAACACTACACTAACACTATCCGCTCGGAAGTCGGGCAAAGTTTCTTCGTTCTTCTATAATGTTTCTTCTTTCTTCTATAACTTTTCTTCACTCTTCTTGCTTGAGACTTCCCTAACCGTAGACCGCGAAACACGACAACGATGAGGCAAGCAGTGCACACCAAGAGATAAAAGAAATGATATAAGTAGCAACAACGGTTGCAAAATGGCTTCCGGGTCGGTTGGCATGGGCCCTCCGGCTCAGAGTAACGTCCGTTCCGTGTGGAAGCACGAAGCGGAATGGCCAACCTTTTTCAAAGCAAGTGCGCAATGAAAAATTTTTACAGCGCGGTGGGCGTTGTTTTCTTTTAAGATGTCTATGATTTAACTGATTTAATTTTTGACAGATGTCAGCTAAAAGGGATAAATCATAGTCAGCTCCAATCTTCAAGAATATTATAAAGTAGACATTTATTGACTTATTGATAACTTTACAAAATTTTCTTAGATATTTGAAACTATTGGTGGATTTATAATTATTGTGTCATTTGCAATATCATATGGACCACCAACTGCCTTAGAAGAAGAAGAATATTATAATATTTCCCCTTTTTGTTCTCAAGAAATGCTTTCATTTCAACAACCAATTGAAGAAAATGAACAAAATAGTTATAACTTACTTTAAAATTATTTTATTGTAATAAAAAATGGTAAAAAATGGACTCTTGACATAGTATTTTAAAAATCTTGCAGCGGGTGCATTACAGATCAACAAGCGGTTTTGGTCACCACTGCCTTAGAGTAAGCAGATATCATTTCAGATTAATGAATAACTTTAAGATGTTATTAATATAATATAATGAAAGTACGAAAGATATTTTTAATATCTTGATATTTTTAATATCTTTCACAGTGTATTGCTATAACTGTAAATGATTATATCAATGAATTATGTGAATATTTATTGTAATGTGTAATTATTACCTTTATAATTTTACATAAAATAATAAATGATGTGTACAATAACAAAACGTAATGTGTTATTAATAAATAGATAACCTTTTGTCTTATTTATTTTGTGAACTTCGACAAGTCCCACAACAAAGTGTCTATACAGGGAGACTTTTATAAGTGTATCCATTTTTTTATTAAATTCTAGACTCAAATAATGTTACTTATATAAAAAATGATAAATATTTAAAACCACTCTTAATTAATTAAATACATTAATTTGAACTTATCTCAAAAAGTGCGTTATTTATGGGTAACTCATTTATTTTACGTGCGATCATTCATAACTAACACGCACACAAGTTCGTTTCAAAAGTATACGACGCATTTATGAATGACTACCGCATTGTCAACAAGTTCTGTTTTCTGAGCAATGAAATGGCAATTTTAAAAAAAAAACTGTTTTTATTTCAATAAACGATAATACTACAGAGTCTGAACCTCCTATGTGAATTTGGGCACCTTTAGAAAAGTCACCCTGTATAGACCATTAGATTCCAAGTAGGTAATTCTAGAGCGTCGTGGTAAGTAAACATAAAAAATATTATTATTTTGAAGCGCAATGAAGTAACAAGCTCGAAAAGATGAAGAAATAAAACAACATCTTTTGTTATGCTATGGTCTATTTGGTTAGCTCAGTGGCCGGACGCTCGCCTTTATTTAAATATAGTCGAGCAACCTGAGTTCGATCCCCGGTGCCGGCTCAAATGAAATTGTTAATTTTAAAGGCTGTATTATCAAGTGCTCAGCGGTGAAGGAAAACATCGTGAAGAAGCCTGCATATTTTCGAAATGATAGAAAAAAAATATTTCAAAAATATGTGAAATCCGCAGAGGGGCTGTGTGATGGACTATGCCTTAATACCCTCTGGAGGCTTTTGCCCAGCTGTGGGACATATATAGGCTGTGTAAAGTGGATGTGTACAATTTGGAATGTGATTAAAATAATTTTAAATTGCCGACAAACATACATATTTGAAGGAATAACCCAACAAACATTACACCATTAAACGGTGGTAGGGCCACGCAACAGTGTTCGCTGTTGCACGAACGGGCAGCTCCGTCCGGGTTAGTACCTCGACCTCACAGAAGACCGGCGTAAAGTAGAAGTGTTGCACTTTTGCGTTTCGTCTGGTGAGTGAGGTAGCCGGGGTCCACATTATTAAGAGGTGGCATCACGCATCTGAAACCCAACGGGTGTTGCAAATGTCCATGGGTAGGCGGTTATCACTTAACATCAGGTGAACCGCCAGCTCGTTTGCCATTTTCTGACATAAAAGAAAAGAAAAGACACCATCGGAAATGCAATTGTGACTCCTCCGAGTGCAAGTTGTTGTTGCAAGTGGCCATGGGTAAACCACCAGAGTTTATTTAGTACGTTTAACAAGGAAAGGCAGACAGAAAAAGAAGGAGAATCATCAGGGACTCATGTAATCCATATTTTTAAACGATTTCAAACAAAGAGGATGTACTTAAGTTGTTTGTATGTTTGTTACCTCAAAACTCCATCATTTATGATCCGATTTTAAAATTATTTTTGTGTTGGACTCGTTTTAGCTTTTATGTGGTCCATAGTATAGTTCAAGTATACAGTATACCTATAAAGCTGCTGGTTAGAAAATATGAATTGATAATTATTTCGGATTTGACGTCTAAATGTCAGTGTAATGATGGCAAAGGTCTTACAAATCAAATAATATATATTATTTTCTTAATTTTATAAATACCGATGACGGCGAAGCACGGCGATGAATTGGAAGCGGACTGTGCTAAAATAATGAGAACTGAACCGGACATGACTGTTACTGAAGGTAATGATGAAACGGTACCTAAGAATTGTAAGTCAATGATGTTTTAAGAAAGATGAAGCAGGTTCATACTACGCGGCGTTTAAAAATTGTTCCACTTTACATTATTTGACATATACCTATAGGTGAACGTGACAGATGATATAGGACGTATGATACGGAAAGGGATAGCAGTATATGGAATTGCAATCTAATTACACCAATTGGTGTTATTTGAGTTCCTAAGTTTCAGTGACCTAGCGTCCTATCCAGTATATTTATGTCTTATCTATTGTCATATCAACCTCATATTTGTATATAATGTCATTGTTGTAAGTAATGTTAAAAACTTCGATTTTTTATACGCCTTGCCGCCTTGTCTCATAGCAGATTTAACTTTTATGGCACTGTTTTATAGTCTTGTACGCGTAAAGGCATTGTTTTACACTAGAGTCAACAGTATTTGTGTGCGTATATGGATATACCTTTTTTTATGTAGGAAGATGGCAAGCGAGCCAGCGATTCACCTGATGTTAACCGCTGCCCTTGGGCATCATCCGTAGAGTTACAATTACGTGTTGGCTTGTTTTGATAATGTGGGCCCCGGGTTACCTCACTCACCAGACGAGGCGAAGAAGCAAAACATTTAAATGAGAAATTTATGTTTACACTGGTTACTTTTGCTTCCATTTAATGGCATGTGTAAATTAATATTTTCAACCGACTTGAAAAAAGGTGTCGACTATATTTTTTTTATAAATCCGTAAAATTAGTTGTAATTTTTTTATGTTTGTTACCTCAGAACTTTCGACTGATTGAACGGATTTTGATGATTCTTTAATAGCTGTTCACACAAATTTCAAAAAATTGCAAAACCAGAAGAGATTAAAGTTTGGCTCGCTAATATCTCTTCTTTCTTCTCTTCTTATTTCTATTCTTTCTCCTCCCCCCGAAACAGAGATAGCGAGGGAGATCGGCAGCGATTACAGAACACTGCCGGCGTTCGAGAAGGGCCTCTTCGACCACGTGTACATTAAGCATTTCTCCTTGGAGCGCAACGAGTACCTCCGCTGCCGTTGGAGAGAGTACAAGAAGGACTTCGAGAACAGAGTCTTCCAACCGTTCCAGTTCCCGAGTCACAGGTCTGGAGCGTCCTTCGTTGTGATGGCAATCTGTACCGGACTTTTTGATCATGATAGCAACTCGATGACTCCGTGGCCAAGCAGGGCCGGATTTTGGGAGGGCAACCGGGGCTACAGCCCTGGGACCTCCATAGAAGAGGGGCCGCCACAATAGAGACTTCGGAAAAAAAATTCAAATTCTGACTAGTAAAAGTTGCGTTCGTTAACGCTAAAATTTAATTTTAGGTAGTTCTTGTCTTGTCCGATTATATTTAAATGTTCGTTAAATAATAAAAGAATCTATACTTGGTTTCAAAATAAATTATCAATTGGAAAACTCGACTGAAAATATTTGTTGATAATTTTGGAAAATAATTTATTGCCAAGAGGCCTCCACTACTTTGTTGTCCCGAGGCCGTCAGACCTCTAAATCCGGCCCTGGCCGAGGTGATGGCTTCGGCGCCTAGGGTCATGGGTTCGATTCCCTCACGGGACAATAATTTATGCGACCCACAGACAATTTCAGATCTGGGTGTTTATCCACGTGAAATGAATCTATGTAAAACGTCCTTATAATGCAAATACAAATGAGAGCATGAATACCGGAAGATGCAGGTTCGAATCCCGCAGTACCGATAGTTTTTGATTTAATTTAATTGCCTATATTGTTTACTTATCACCTATTTACGTAGCTTATTTATCAATTTGATCGTCGCACAACATGAAAATGGCATAAAATGTCATGAAATTGACATACGTTGCCCAAAGCGACGATATATATTTAACAAGAAAAAGTTCTACATAAATCAAGATTCAGTTTTGACTCGCTTAAAGAAACAAGTCAATAATGAAGTAATGAAAGACTACTTTTTTTATCAAGTCGATTTTTGGAGCATTTAAATGTTGGAACTTTGAAAAAGCCCAGGCTTTTTATTTCATTTTGCGTATTGCCTTTCTATAAATGATTTAATCGATTGAGTGCCACGTGGTAGTACATCGATGAAGTTTTTTTTTTATACAGAGACCTACATTTCCACAACGGCAGCGTACGATTCAAGCCGACGGAGTCGCTGCATCGTCGCACCGAGTATCGAAAGAGGTTAAAACCTGGGCCCGGTGTCGATACATACGGACAGATGCCCATCCCTCAGGAGCTGCTGATGAAGCGCGGGAAAATCGTTAAGGACGCTGTGAAAATAACGAGGGACAAGATGGCGGTCGCAAGGAAAGTGTGAAGTTAACAAACTTTTATAGTTATGAAGTTTGTAGTTTAATTACATTACTTTTCACAATGTCCACTAGATTGTTTTATTATCTACTTTGATTATCAAAGATTAGTTTGGTCGTAGTTGGCGATAACATTATGTAAATGTTGATCACAGATTAAAATGTCTGTAGCGAAAATGGTAACGAGGAAGATATAATGTATACAGGGTGGCTTTTCTAAAGGTGCCCAAATTCACACAGGATCACACGAGGTTCAGACTCGGTAGTATAATCGTTTATTGAAATAAAAACAAACTTTTTTTTTTCAAGAAATTACCATTCCATTCCATAAAAAGCAGAACTTGTTGACAATGCGGTAGTCATTCATAAGTGCGTCGTATACCTCTACTTTTAAAACGAACTTGTGTGCGTGTTAGTTATGAAAATCGCGCGTAAAATAAATGAGTTGCCCATAAATCACGCACTTTTTGAGATTAGTTTAAATGAATGTATTTAATTAATTACGAGTGATTTTAAATGTTTCTAATTTTATATAACATTATTTATGTCTAGAATTTAATAAAAAAAAATGGATACACTTAGAAAAGGCTTTTCTAAGTGTATCCACTCCATACTGCATCCCTCTATACCACATATTACGAAAATAATGAAGTAATAACGAGGGCGTGTATGAATATCGTGGCTTTCATTATAACAGTAATGATTTGACCATGATGAATGTAATTTTCAGTTATATTTAACGACCGTTGCCGTTTTTAAGGTTCCGTACCCATAGGGCAAAACCTATTATTAAGACCGTGTCTGTCTGCCTGTATGTCTGTCTGTCTGTCCGTCTGACACCAGGCTGTGTATCCCATGAACTGTGATAATTAGACAGTTGATATTTTCGCAGATGTTGTACCTACATATTTCTGTTGCCGCTATAACAAGAAGTATTAAAAAAACAATTAAAAAACTTAAGTGTGGCTGCCATACAACAGTTGCCATTTTATAGATAATGGTATGGAGCACATTGCCATTTTTATAGATAATAGTAGAACCCTTGGCCGGTTTTTATGGAAAAGGAAGCAAACGAGCAGGCGGGCCACCTAATGGTAAGTGCTCACCGACGCCCATGGACATTTGCTACACTAGTGCCCAGTTTCCGAAAGGCCAATCAAAGCAGCAATCACATAACACTATGTCAAAAATGATCAGCTGTTAATCTCTTGTAATCTGCCTTGGGTTTCTGGAAGGTTTGTTCAAGAAAAATTAGCTATTCACTGTATAACCAATGATAATTAATGAAATGAATGATTTACATCAACTAACTCTTTCTATTGTATAGCTGTCCCTTTTTAAACAAAACTTAAATTAACGTCACTATCTAGTCCTGTCACCGTGTGATTGCCAACATAAAAATTCCAGCAATAATAAAATTTAATTTATATAAATATATGCAAAATGTCAAGAAAAAACTTTACAGAACGTGAAAAAAATGAACTTTTATCCATAATAAACAAGTATGTTTTATAAAAAGAAAGAATCCATATTATTTATTAACTTTTGAATTGCATTTTGTATGTTTTCTAATCGCATGATATGTTGGCATAATAATAAATAATAAATAGGTAATAGAACACATGAATGTCCTAACAACGTATTAGGGAATTATGTTTATTTTTAATAAACTAAGATTTTTGATAAAATACATTTTTAACCAACGATTGATCGTCTAAATTGACAGATTACTTTATAAAACTTTGACCACCGAAAAACGCTTTCAGAAACTCGATTTTCTGTTGATTGTCCGTTAATCAGTGACTAATTGCAAATCAAAATCAATGTTGTTTTCTGACGTTCTAGCAACTCAGATCATGTTAAACAACGTTTGACAAGAGATTTATAGTAAATTAAAATTGATTGCGCTTTCGGAAACCGGGTGTAGAGGAGTCACAAATGGGTTGCCGGCCTTAAGTAGGCTCTCTTCTTGAAGGTCCCTAAGTCGTGTCCGTGCGAAAATACCTCTGGCGACTACTAGTCCGATCCCTAATCTATCGAACTTTTGCCGTTTAATTTGTTTCATTCTGTAACAGAGCCTGCATGTTATTTTCTTTTTAAAAAGCATTACCCTCACTTAAGTATAACATCATCCTGCGTTGTAAGGACGTTTAACGAACACAAATTTCACATGGACAAACATCCAGATGCGAAACAACTATCTGTGGGTTACGCAAGCAGTTGTCCCGTGTGGGAATCGAAGCCACGACCACAATCGACGCCGAAGCCAATACCTTGGCAACTGCGCCACGGATTCATCAAATTTTAAACGAGATTAGATAGTCTATGTACAGCGCCATCTACCAAAAGGCAGCACAACTTTTGTCCGGCCGTCAATTGTGTGGATCATATTATTTCTATGTAATATAATGATATAACGAAACATCTGTGGTTACGATGTGTTCATGTTTAAAGAGTTCGCTTGAATACTGTACGCAAATATTTACCATATCGTCACACCTATCGTGTATTGATTAAATGAAGCACCAGTTATTACAGGCTCCATTTGTAACAGGCACCATTTGTAACAGGCTATATAAATCCCACTGCTGGGCAAAGACCTCCTCTGGATGGAGCGCATTAGGGCATAGTGCGCGACCCCTCTGCGTATGGAGGTCTTCATATATATTCGAAATATTTTTTTATTATTTCGAAAATATGCAGGTTTCCTCAAGATGTTTTTTCCTTCACCGCTTAACACGTGAAAAGTCAGCATTTAAAATTAAAAAATTTCAGGTTGCCCGAGTATACATTAAAGTATACAGCGTGTCTTTACCATCGCGACAATAAATGAACACACATATAGAGGATAACTTTTTAAAGTTGTATTAAACATTTAAATTCTTTAAACATCAATATTTACAGAGTTATAAAATTATCCAAAACAAAGAATTTTAGAACATCCTTACTTATAAAAGCGTAACGTAAAGTTCATTTGTAAAGGTCACAAAGCATATGAATGGGTTGAATGAATTTAAAAGAGACAAAACATACTGTTAGAAGGAGAGGCTTGTAATACGACGCTGTGGCGCGAGTTGTATAGGATGTTACAAATTTTGTTTCTTTTTTACATAATTAGTTTGTTTGAAAAATATTTTTTTTTAATTATGGATTTTGTTTACCGTAAATATTTTTTTATGATTAATGGCAAGTAGCGTTAGGCGTGTGTTCATTTATTGTCGCGATGGTAACGACACGCTGTATATTAAAAGCGAAGGCCCGACACTGCTGGAGCTATCATGGCATATCAAGAGACTAATAACTGCGTCTTGATTAAATATTCATTTATGATTTGCGTTTTTATATTTCAAATTCCACCCAAAATAGGTTTTTTTTATGTTTTTTATTAAAAACTTCCTTTTACTTCTGCTATTTAATACTTTCATTAACGAGGTCGAGAGCTGAATGTTAAATGAAAAAAAAAAGACAATAAAACTGATTAAAGCACATTTTATCCAACACATTTGAATATTTACTCAGTTTGTTGACGATAACAATGAACAAAATTGCTGTGGACGAAGAATTTGTTGTTCACGGAACACCATTTATAAACGCGCAGTTTTTAAATTCGATAAATACAGAATTGTAAAAAGTAGATCCCATATTTTTTTTGCTATAAATAAGCATTTAAAGATGCTTAAAAATCCGCTCTATACGTACGGTAAACGGGGAGGGTTGAAAATTCCCGCGCATTTCCATTACGGCGAACATCTGTTAAGGAAATTTGGCGGCTACGGTGACAAGGAGGCTGTAGTAAGCTAATTTTGTGATTCCTTTCCACATAAAGTAAGGTAATCTACACGTATTTATATATTATCCCACTGCTGTGTAAGCCTCTGATCAGTGGGACTTAAGAAATTATTGGCGGACTTTACACCCTCGCAGTATCTATGTATTACGATTTTTATTAGTGAACCTAATTAATACTTTAATCAATTAAGCATTGTTGAAAGGAAATGAAATTGCCACGCAACACACGTCACGGAAGACCGTCGCGAGGTGGCGAGTGTTTCAATTCTGCATTTCGTCTGTTGAGTGAGTTAGCCACTTTATTGAAAGGTGGCTGCGGCTATCACTTAACATCAGGTGAACCGCCCGCTCACTTGCCATCTCACACGAGAACAAAGTATTGATTTGGTGACTTAATAAATACCTTGCTTACTTGTAATTAGTGAGCCTAATTAATGTTTATGGTTTTCTCTTTGGGGTTGTTCTATTGCGCAGTTAGTTCTGCTACGGCGTATTTACAAACCTCACATAATAATTATTATCATTAGATAGTATAAAACAAAATCGCCTCCGATGTTTGTACGGTTAGGTCTTTTAAAATACACGATGAATTTTAATGCGGTTTTCAGCAATAGATAGTGAAGGTTTGTAGGTACCCAGTATATATTTATATTATAGTAGAGAAAAGCCAAGAAATTCAATATCTACATTGAACCCGTGCGAAGAAGGGGCGGGTTGCTATTTTATTATAATATTTAATTTGAAAAAACTGATGGTTGACAAAATGACCTTTATTTTGAAACTAATTTTTTTCGGTATGTTATTATTATCTGTTAAACCAAAGTTAGGAACGGCTTATTTGTCAATACTCCGCAATGCTCTGCCATATATTATCTGGCCATAAGACACATATAATAGAACAATCCAGCGTATTCTCAGTTAATTTTAGTTCTCTTTCTTTTTCCATTTACCTGTAAATGCTTTTGTCTTTTACCGTTTAACCAGATTTATTTTAAAAAAATAACGAGTGACGCTAAAAACTAAAATCGTAATATACATGAATTTACTCCTTATCCAAATATTCCTTTAGGTTTTATTTAGCAAATCATAACTGTGACCCATTCACGTTTTAGGTAAACGCCGAGACAGGCGAGTCGTTAACGTTCCGGCAACTGGTACAGCAATCTGTCGATATCGCGCTCTCGCTCGTTCGTATCGGCGTGCGAAAGGGAGAGGTGGTAGCGGTGTGCAGCGAGAAGCGATTTGAATTCATACCGACCGTGCTCGGCATTATTTGCGCCGGGGCGACTTACACGGGCGTCGACGTCACCGGCGGGAGAGGTTCGTATGCTAAACGGTCAAATTAGGGACGTGCCGAAGAATTTTATAATTCTTCAATGTAATTTTATAATTAGACGCGTCATTCGCCAACATTATTGGACTAAAAATTACGTACCTGTATTATCTGTCGCACTAGCAGCCTAGTAGGTAGTGTGTGACGGAGATAACGCCCCATGAAACTGTAATTAGCTGATTGTCGCTTATCAAAATTCAATGTGCAGTAATTAGCCAAGTGCAAAACCATCGTAGGTAGTACGAACATGTAGAGTTATGCGATCAACTAAAAAAGTAATATAACTTTAAAACCCTCATGCTATCCCTGTTATTAGAAAGATATGAATGAAGATTTTATGTTGCTCTGTCACGGTACGGGTTTTTTTATGCGAAAAGTTGCCAAACGAGCATACGGGTCACCTGATGTTAAGTGAATACCTCCGCCCATGGAGATCTGCTACACCCGAGGGTCACAGATGCGTTGACAACCTTTTGAAATTGGGCTCCGGCTACCTCACTCACCAGACGAAACGCGAAAGTATTTGTCATACTTCCACTTTACGCTGGTCTTCTGTGAGGTCGTGGTACTTACCCGGACGGGCCTGCCCGTTCGTGCAACAGCCGAGGCTGCTGCGTGGCCCTACCACCCAGCAGCCTCGGTTAAAGGGTTTAAGTGAATGACGGGTTAATACGAGTAACTCGCTGTCACATTAGCTGAAAGATTTTTTTTTTTATTATTATTTCGAAAATACGCAGGTTTCCTTACGACGACGTCATAATTCAGCACTTGAAATTAACAATTTTTTTGCTCGAGAAAGTATGTTGAATTAAAGGCGAGCGCCCGGACACTGAGCTACCAAGGCTCGTAGCTAGTAGCTATTACACATAAGTAAATAATCAGTCTTCTTAATTTAAACAGACTGAATGATCTTTTTACCTATTGCATCCGGACAAGGTTTCGAGTAAACCGTACGGTTAATATAAGGCCCTAACAAAGTTAGACAGCGCTATCTGTCTCCACGCTCCAAATAGAGGTGGTAACAAAGTAAGTCTTGTCACTTCTGTTCCAGCAACGATCCTACATCGGGCTAAGCTGGCGAAGCCATCAGTTATTTTCTGCTCCCCCTCAGCTTACGAAGTCCACAGGGAGACCATAAAATCAATCGATAGTCTGCGAAAGGTCATCATGTTTGAGGGCGGGGAGAGAGAATGGGAGGATGTGCTAGGCTTCAGCCAGTTCTTGTCGGAGAGCGCGCCCCTTGAGGAATTCCAGCCAATAGACGTTGAGGGCTGGTCGGACGTCGCGATCATTCTTTACTCTTCAGGCACAACCGGTCTTCCGAAGGGCATCCCCCACACGCATCTCAACTTGCTCCTCATTTTAGGGGAAACGGGCGATAAAAGGTAATGAAAAATTCTTTATGCAGGCTTAAATTTCGTATTTTAAGTGCGTAAAAAATATTAACTTAAAAACTAAAAAACAGAAAAAAAAAATTAAGTAGTGCGCTCACATACAAAATTTTTTTGGCCGTTTTAATAGATAACGGTACGGAACTTTTCTTTCGCTAGCCCGACTCTCACTTGACAGGTTTTTTAATTTAGCAACTGATACATTTTGTACGTCTTTTGAAATTTGGTTGTAAAAACGTATACATTTTCCCTTAAAGGTTTACTTATTCTACTCAGACTAGTTGTATTTTTTTAATTTATTATTTTTTTTTTCTTTTTTTATTGTCCTTACTTTGGGATAACATTATCCTGCGTTGCAAGGACGTTTTTACAAACATAAATTTCACGCGGACAAACACTGAGATGCGGAACAACTATCTGTGGGTCACGTAGTATAGTAGAAATAATTGCCCCGTGCGGGAATCGAACCCACGGCCCTCGACGCCGAAGCCGATACCTTGGCGACTGCGCCACGGAGTCACCAATTATTTATTTGCAAGAATAAGGTAATACATAATGGCTTTAAATCTAATATAGAACTTCACTTAGATAGGCGTGCAAATATTAAATAAACAAATCAGGTCTAATGTGTTGCAAATTTTCAAAATGTTCTCTGCCTATATTGTTTATCAACAATGATACCCAAAAATACTGCTGTATTGCATCTTCTCTATCGATTTGTTCTCAAATTTAATGTTAATATCTATTTTTCGGAATAAATGCCGAAAATTGTATTCTTTTTGTTTTGTCATTAATGTTAAGGTTATTTAATTTTGGCCAGTTAACTATGCCATGAACAGAGCCATTGATTTGATTACTAAAATTATTTGAGTCATAATATTTTACTACTATTGTGCTGTTGTCGGCGAATAGAATGCATTTTTCTTTCGTAGCTTGAGAGAGGTCAGTGATATATATTAAAAATAAAAGGGGGCCTAAAATACTACCTTGCGGGAACACCATATTTAGAAATTTTATAATCTGATCTATATGATGTTTTTTTTTTGTTTTTAGGCACTATCTTCCAGATTTCAGTACACTGTCGTCTATCCTTTAAATAACTACCTATCCAATAATTTGCTTCACTATGTATACCATACTTTTTTTAATTTTTGAACAAAATGTCATGTACCACATGGTCAAAAGCCTGAGTCATATCTAATAGTATTGCTACTACTTATCCTTTGAGCTTTCGGTGACAATCTTAGTAAGATGAAAGCATGCGAGTGTATTTGAAAATTTATTTACAAACCCAAACTGCAGTGGATGTATAATATATTGCGCTTTGCGAAGAATACGTTCAATCTATTAAACATAGCTTTTTTAAATATTTTCGACAACACAGACACAAGAGTTACTGATCTATAATTATTTACTGTTGTCTTCTTAAAAAGCGGTTTTACAATACCTTGTTTTAACTTCGATGGAAAGATTTCTTTAAAGATAAATTAATCAAAAAGCATAAATTTCAGAGATGTTATTTGTACACGCTTTTAATATTTTGGTTAAAATTTCGTCGTATCCGAACGATTTACTGTTATTGAGATTCATTATTATTTTATGAGAGTCATAGCAATCCGTAAGATACAGAAATATTTATCAATTCGTATTAATATTAATTTTTGGTAGAAATAATCGCCTCGCTTTTCAGCCCATACGCGAACACCAGGACACTCATTACGCGGGAGTGGTACTACTCGTACGGTTTAATGCACACACTTTTAACCCTGTCTTTGGGGTCCACCGTGCTGTACTGCCCCAGCGGTGACACGAGAAATTTCCTCGAGGCCATCCAGAATTATAAGGTATTCTATAAAAAACAAAGTAGATGAATATGTTGAGATTTTCGTCGGTGTGAAGATATGCATGCCGTTTCGTTTAGTGGCTGGAGTGGCGGCGAAGAACCTTTTGATCCACTTTTGTACAAAATTTAAACTTCTTAATGGCAGAGAGTATCACTATACAATTCATCATCATCATCATTACAGCCTGTTTGCGTCCACTGCTGAACACAGGCCTCCCCATAGACTACTATTAATATCATTTAAACGTAACGTATTCTATTAAAAATTGGCAGGTCAGCTTCTAGAAGGCCGGGTTATGTTGAACTGTTAATCGAATCAAGTCTAATGCCTCCTCTACTTCATTATTGTCATCACTTCATCCTGCCCATGGAAGATCCTTCTAATCTTTTTACACTTACTTCAAAAGAAACAATCTTCTGTCTTTAGAAGAAACGCACTAACTCTTTGTGAGCCGATTTAGTTTTTTCATTCAGAAAAGAGAAGAAAGAAATGAATGGGGGACGGAATATTTGGCACGCGTGCAAAATTTTGTTAAGATGTTTTTTCTTATTGTGTTCTAGATTTCATTCTCTCCATTTTTACTTCTTTTTACATATAGTTCAAATGTCAAAATCGAAGTAATAATCACAGAAAAGTTTCACTCCGGCCATTGAGTTTCATGAAATTTTTGTAGTCTGTATGTCATGGAATGACATGTTGGACATATGGGAAAGGACATGTTGGAAGAGTCCAATGTACGATGCGCACTGATGAACGCAAAACTCTACCGCTAGCCAGATAGCCCGTATGAAGTCCGGAAGAGTGAGAGAGTTAGCATATCTAAAAACTGGCCTACCTGAAATTCTTGTTTTCCCGACGTTCCTAGCTCTCGTACCATATGGATGAAATCAAATTTTGAATTCTGTCTTTTTTTACCCGACTTCCTAATGTTTTTCAACTGTGTATTCATGTTTGTCTAATTTATTGGCACGCTATACAGCCTGAAACTTTTGAAGGATTTTAACATATATGGTATGGTATCTCCATTAGATTTGAGTTATCAACTGTTGCCAAAAGTTTCAATGGGTTTATAGCGTTACACGTACCCTCACTGTTAGTGCTTAATCGATTACAGATAGACGTGATTCAAGTGGCTCCCTCAACGGTCTCGGAGCTGGTGGATTCTTCACTTCTGCCACAGTATGACGCGTCTTCCCTCGCCTGCCTAATATCCTGCAGCACGCCCCTCAGCGCGGAGCTGGGGCAGGCGGCAAAGGCAAGGTCAGTATTTAGTCTACTGCGAAGGCTCTTCATCTTCTGTTGTAAATCTTTCATATATTAGCACATTCAGGTTTTGTTCAAATATTTGGGATTGTTAAATTTCAGTATTGCCACCGTTGACTAGAATCCGTCATCTGTGTACAAGAAAAGGGCTGTTATCTTCTCCTGACAATTGACTCTACCGCTGCTTTGACTTTGACTTTGTTGTACTGTATTTAGGCGACCGGACAGTAACTACGTAGGTTGTCGCACTTACAGATTCCCCAACTTGGGGATCATCCACCAGTACTACGCTATGTCGGAGGCGGGTGCCATCTGCGGCGATCAGCGGGCCCCCAAGGGCCAGAAGCCGGGTAGCGTGGGGTGCGTCGCTGATGCTTTTACTCTCAAAGTGAGTTCAATTGCCTCCAAACTACAGTAGAAATTTCGTTATTTGATCCAGGCGTTTTGGGCTTCAGTCAGCTAATTGTAATTTTCTTTATTGCCTTACCGACAAGTTCTTTATACCTCATTCGTATAGTCTAACTGGGTGAATCAAAACGATACAGAGTTGACTCGTTTTTATAGTATTCAAACAAATTAATGTATCCGAAACTTTCTTTACTTGAAGCGAAGTTTAGGTAAATATAAATACCACGAGTAGCGGTCCCTTTAAAGAAATTTATTTGCATCATGCACTTTGCAGAAGTAGTCCGATAATACGATAATACAAACTTTCTTGTCAGGTAGTGGACGTGACTACTCGACGCCCTCTCGGAACTAATCAGCGCGGAGAGATCTGTTTCAAATCTCCATCACTAATGCCCGGTAAGATAAGGTTCAGACCCAATGTCCATTTGACGCAGGAAAAAATAAAGTTATGGTAACAATTGCCTTGTATAGGCAAATAATCGAAAATGGGCAAGAGCTTTCAAGATTTTTTTTCCAACAAAAATTTTAAACCAATTGCTATTAACACTCGATACGTTCGTTCGAAATCAATGCGATGTTCACAACGAAGCTGTCGACAGTAATTTTAAACGGGCGTGAAATCTTGTAGGAAGGCTATGTTTCCTTTGAGATAGCAGGCCTACTACATGAAAAATGTAATTTATAATCGTATGACAGAATTAAAAACGGGATTAAAATTAAGTTTTATCAGATTGCCTTTGGATATTATTTTAAAAAGATTGGTTGACCAAGATACTCAGCGCTATTCAAAAATCAAAACACTAAATTCCATGCTTGCGGGTCTGGATACTGCGCCATTGTGTATTTAACGTTAACAACCTTTTAAAGTTTTGTAACTTGTGTTTGACGAGGACTTCCTTGTCACCGCTGTATAGCTGATGCAGTTGAGGTACCAAGTCTTCATATTCAATTTCCAAATGTAGGTTATATCGGTGAAAAGAGCTCGGACTACTTAGACGAGGAGGGATTCTTCAAGACGGGCGACATTGGCTACTACGACGAAGACCGTTATTTCTACATCGTCGGGAGGATCAAAGAGCTCATCAAGTTCAACTCTTACCAGGTGAGAATACGATGAAAATTTTAATAGTGATTTGCGTTAAAAGGCGTTTCGGTGACTGAAACAGCTGAAAAATAAAAAAGGAGCTATTATATATCGTCGTAACAAACCTTTTAAACGTACTAACAAGAATTGCACAGTGTAAGTTGGTAATTGCAGCAGCAACCAGCAACCTTACTAGCCTTGAGCACAGGCGCAGAGTAGCCACAGCCCTGTAGTCTCGGGCTCGTTGAACCGAGCTAAGGTATCCCCTGCCTGTCGTAAAAGGCGACTAAAAGAAGACACGGATTGGCAGCAGCACGAAGTGGTCTCGTGCTGCTGCCGGTTTAGCCTTGACCGAGGCGTGCTCACGCGCAGTACTGAGGGATACCGGTGCGTTCCGTAGGAGATCCCGGAGTCCCTCCAAAGGTACAGAAGGTGGCCACCGAGGGGGTTTTAGTGGGTACGAACCCTACATAACCCTGTCATATCATAACAGGGTATCTTTTGAAGATTTCTCCCCGATACCAAAAAAAAAAAGGCACAGAGTAGCCAGCCTCTCGGTCTTCTACAGGATGCATTTTGGAGACTGTGCGTTGGAGTTGCATGATTTGATTCCTCCTGCCCCTTTCCATCATCGGACAACTAGGCGTTCGGCGAGACTCCACCCTTATGCTGTCGACGTTCCCAGAAGAAGAACCAAGCTATTTGCTTCGTCATTTCTCATCCGTACAGCTAAGGAATGGAACAACCTGCAGGCGTCCGTCTTTCCATCCGAATACAACGTTGAAGTCTTCAAGGCTAGAGTGAAAAGGTTTCTACTGAGCTAGCGCGCTTACCATCAACGGCTGCATCTCCACTTGCCATCAGGTGGGATGGCAGTCAAGTGCTGGCTAGTTCAAAATAAAAAAATAAAAAGCAAGAAAAGAGGTACCTATTTTACTTTTGTTCCTGATAAAAATTCTTGGGTACGATAGGTAGCTCCAGCGGAATTAGATGCAGTCCTCGCTCAGCACCCGGCTGTTCTTAAGGCGGGAGTTGCGGGGGCTCCTCACCAGGAATATGGCGAAGTACCAACTGCTTTCGTGGTCCTTCGGCCAGGCTGCGAAGCAACGGCCCAGGAACTGGTCGATTACGTCGACGGACAGGTGAGGGTTGAAGAGAAACATTCAGAACTTTGAAGATATTATATTTAAAATTTGCCGGGTGCAGAAACTCATTTGTTATTGTGTGCTGGGCACGTGACTTAACCAACGTAGGGCGGTAAATCGGAGAGTTCTTAATCTAAACTGCAAATCCTGAACACGACTACTGAACAAGCGTTGGAGTTATCTAGCTGGTCTACTATAATTTAATTTGAATTAGCATCTTTGCGTATAAGAGATCACAATGCGAAGCTCGTCTTGAATTGCTTTTTAACTTGAAGCTAAAAATATATGATGATGACTTGTTTCTAAGGGGTTGGGGAGTAAGTCCCAACGACCGTACTGTTTACAAAATGATTCACATGTTGTGGTCCTTCGGTTCTACGCTGCCTGGAACCTGTGTAGGACATTAAAAGGAGCCAATAATGGGTCTATGTTCTCCTAGGTTTCCTACCGCATGAGGCTTGCAGGCGGAGTCAGGTTTGTGGACGACCTCCCGACTGTGGCAAACGGAAAACTTGACAGGAAAAAACTTAAGGCGATTCTGACGGAGGACAGTTAGAAAAAAAAGAAGAAGCGGTGTAAAAAGAATTGTTTCCTATCACGTAGCAATGCGACTGATTAGATTCATTACAGAATAAAAAATAGGACTTTTACATACAGATTATACACAAATGTACTTTAATTATTATCATGATTTGCTCTGACGTAATTAAAAAACATGCCAAACACGGCATGTTTCGAAATGCGAACACTAATAAATAAATTGAAATTGAGGCACTAGTTTAAATGTCATCATGTCACATCCTACTGTCCGTGCTAGTTCGATATACATTGAATGAGCTTACAGTATCTTAACCCTGCTAGGTAACTTTCATAGCTCAGAATAGCTCAGATAAGCTGAAGTGCTAATTGGCCGGCCATATAGATTATGAATCGATAACTGATGGGAAAGGATGGATCTCGAGTGGCCGCAGTCACCAATAGAATTTTGTTTTATTTATTGTGTGAACTTCCTCAAATCCGAAAAAGTGTCCACATAGACATGATAGATATATCCGAGAGCATCGTGGTATTATGCTTACTAAATATTATTATGTGGATGCGTGATGAACCAGCAGAACCAAATCGATGGAAGAAATAAAACAATAGATTTGATCATATCATGGTTTATTTTTTTTACGCCAAAAGATGAAAAGGTGCTTCACATGATTTTAAGTGATTACCGCCACCCATGGACGTCTGCAACACTGAGGGCCTGCAGAAGTGTTGGTAACTTTTAAACAAAAGTACGCCCCAGATACCTCACCAGATAAAACGCGAAAGTATAATGCTAAAACACTTCACGCTGGTCGTCAAATTGTACCGACGGTCCCGTTCTAAGTTGAAACTGGCTGAACGATGGAAGAATTTGCTTCCAGTAATACTTTGATACAGAATTTACTTTGATACGGCCGCGTGTCTTCGCTGTTGCATCAATGGGCAGGTCCGTCCGGGTAAGTACCACCATCTTACAGGACACTAGCGTGAAGTGAAAGTGGTATTAAGGACTCATGTCAATAGAAATGATGATTCTTTGATCATATAATATTGCTGGTATGATCACGATAGTGATTATGATAATTTAATCTTAATATTTATTGTATGATCTATGATAATTTAAGTTTTATAGTGCTAATCTCCGCACTTAAGATTAAACATTAAAATTTTTAGAAAAAGTACGAAAAGATTGTCACCGCTGTGGGAATCGAACCCACGTCTTCGGCATTCGTGGCCCGACGCTTTAGCTACGAACAACAAAAATCTTAACGTCTTTTATCTACATTGTTTTTACCATTTGAAACAATGCTTGACGCATCCATTGTTATATCCTTTACAGCATACAAACAATCTCGAATATCGTTTTACAAAGATAATTCAAAAGAAAGATGTCGCCATTGGATTTTAGAAATGTAAATTTTTTATAGTGCTTATCTCTGCCCTTAAGATTAAACATTAAAATTATCGTCGTAATTAATTATAACTATAAAACGATATTTATTTAACTCTGTGGTGAAGGTGCCGACGCAGAACTTGGTGCTCAGGTAACACGACTGTGAAGTTACCGACTAAGCGAAATTTTTACTTTAAATTGTTCAAACTATTTCTATTGTTATGTTTTTATGTATAATGTGCGCAGTTGCTAATCTATTGGCTCCGGGAATGAGGGTCGATTTCCACACGGGCAAGTATCTATATCATCCATAGATAACTGTTCCGCACCTGGGTGTTTGTTCCCAACGAGGGTATGGAGGATAAGGTCGGCAGGCGGCCGGTCGTAAAAACCGAACCAATACCATTAACTAAGATCCATCTTAGGGTAGGTCGGCACATCATAACATATAATCCCAAGTACCCGGAGGACCGAGCTTTGCTCGGTTTGTTTTTTTTTCTTTTGGTAAATCGTGTATTTTGGAAATTACATTTAGATACAAATTATTGAGTAATGAAATATGCATAATATTTTTCGATCTTATCGACGTAATAATAAGAAAATATGAACTGATGTTTTTCACAAAAGAAAGAACTTTAAAAAAAAAGGGAAAAAAATAACAAAATGAGAAAATAAAATAAAAAATTAATATGTAAATGATCGTGACGCGAACCACGGCCGTCTGTTTTGGGGCCGCCCGATTACCGACCGAGCTATTATGACATTTTCTCTTGCGGCGAAATTTACCGTCATATTCGAATTATATTTTTCATTCCCTGAAAACAGGGATAAAAGGACATTTTCTAAAAATGAAACCTAGCTAGATCGATTTTTCGCCCCCGATCTACGCACATACTAAATTTCATGAAAATCGCTGGAGCCGTTTCCGAGATTCCGATTATATATGTATATATAATATATATATATATACAAGAATTGCTCGTTTAAAGGATAAGAGATAAGGGCAGGAGAAAGAAAAGTAGGGTGTTTTTTTAATTATTAAGCTATGAATTGTACACGCATATCGAGTTGTGCGAGTTGTCGTTCGGAATTAAGAATATACAGGGTGGCTTTTTTAAAGGTGCCCAAATTCACACAGGAGGTTCAGACTTGGTAGTATAATCGTTTATTGAAATAAAAAACCAACTTTCTTTTTTTCAGAAAAATTGCCATTCTATTCCCTAAAAAATAGAACTTGTTGACAATGCGGAAGTCATTCATAAATGTGTCCTATCCTTTTGAAACGAACTTGTGTGCATGTTAGTTATGAATGATCGCGCGTAAAATAAATGAGTTGCCCTTAAATCAAGCACTTTTTGTGATAAGTTCAAATGAATGTAATTAAATAATTACGAGTGATTTTAAATATTTATCGTTTTTTATATAACATTATTTATGTCTAGAATTTAATAAAAAATGGATACACTTAGAAAAGATCTGTATTTAACAGGAGTTGTGGCAAACTGCTGGCAGGGGTTATGTAAGTGCTACGTAAATCAAGCTGTGTACGTTATTTAAACGACGACACTTCTCATTGTTTGTGTATTTTCGGATTCAGGAACATGTTTCTCGTGGTTTCGATTCCCGTACAGGACAAGTATTTGATTGATTCATTGATAAAATACTCTTCATGTGAGCGTTTCCGGCCAAGTGCGAGTCGGACTCGAGTACGTAGGGTTCCGTATCATTATCTATAAAAACGGCAAAAAAATCATGTCTGTTGTATGGGAGCCCTGCTTAAATATTTTTATTGTATTTTAGTATTCGTTACTATACCGGCAACAGAAACATATAATCTGTGAAAATTTCCTGTGGCAGGGCCACGCAGCAGCCACGGTTGTTGCACGAATTGGCAGGCTCGTCCGGGTTAGTCACATACCGATAAGAGTTTCCGACCAATCTATAACATCGGAGCCCGGCATACGTTTAGAGATATTTTTAAAGAGATTAATATATTGTTACGAACACACAAAGAAACTAGCGCCATCTAGCGTCAACCAGTAAAGCCACTCAACGAACAAAGACAACATAAAATCCCCCATTCAATACTAGATGGCGTTAGAGGAACTACTGTGGAACTATAGTCTCGAAAACCAGGTACATTCGCGAACTTTCCGGAATCACGATCATGTTCGCGCGTGTCGGGTACGTTCCAGGAAGGAACTTTCTGGATTAGTCTGGGACCCGTCTCGGCCCATATAAAAAGCCGCAGGGAGGCGAGCGAGTTCAGTTCAGTTTGAGCTACCTTCGAAGCGACTTCGAAGTGAAAACAAGTGATCAAGAGTGATACTAGCGAAACCTACGACTTGGCTACAACCTAGGACATCGTTAGTGCTTAGTGTTTGGACCTAGTGCTTTGTCTTGGACCTAGCGCTAGTGAATAAAGTCTTCAAAAGTGTCAGCAGGTCTTTCTCTCCAAATCCTTCGAACCCTAACACGTAACAACTGGTGTCAGAAGTGGGATTTGGAGATGCCATTGACTCCGAGAGAGGACTTCAAGAAGGGTGTCAGGAATAGGGCACGAGCTGCGGAGGCCACACCCACTGGGGACCAATCCCTGCGCACTGTTGGTCAAGCCCCGCCCACTGGCCCCACCGACCAGGTCACGCCCAATGACCACGCCCCTCAGACTGCGTTCACTCAGGCCCAAGCCCCGCTCACTCTAACTCAAGCCACGCCCATTTCTGCGCAAGCCCCGCCCACTCTGTCTCGGGCCCGCCTACTTTGGTGCAAGCACCGCTGACTGACTCCACCCACCGGGCCACGCCCACCAGCGGCACCGTAACTTCTGCAGTCCCTGAAGTGACTCTTCAATTAGGAAGTATAAATGAACTAATGGAGCTGCAAAGGGCTGAAATTCAAGCAATGAAGGAATCACACGAACGCAAGCTCAGCGCTTTGCAAGAGTCACAAGAACATAAGCTGACTACGATTCAAGAGTTCAAAAAGCTGAAATCAGAGCGATTCGAGAATCACAAGAGCAACAAAAAGACCTCCAAGAAAAAGCGCTATGGGCTATAAATGATGTTAGTAACACGGTGATTAAGCTTCGAAAAGATGTCGACGCAGTGGAAAAACGAGTTACCGGGTTAGGATTGGATGTTGAAAATGTGAAAACCAGCCTCACTGAACTACAGAAGAAAGTAGTGCGCCTTGAAACTACGGGAGTCACGATGCCTAGTGGAACTACCGGAGTGGCGCAAGGACCAAGAGTGAAAGTGCCGCCATACGACGGCACTACTTCTTGGCACGCTTATCGTCGGCAATTCCAGACTGTTGCTACTGCCAACGGATGGACGGAGCTCAGAGGCCAAGTTTTGTCGGTACTGGAAGCACTGCCTGAAACCTGGAGGTCAGTGCCGCAGTAAGACTTCGTCACCATACCTCGCTAAAGGAAGCATTGGCGCATGCTTTGGAGGTCGAGGCTGTTCGCTATGACATACGGCAGACCCATAAGATCCGAGTGCTACAAGTGCGGCGAAAGGGGCCATCTTCAGCTCAACTGCCCGCAGAAGGAGACCCAGATGGCAAGGATGAAAAGGATTGAGGAACAAATAGAGGAGCTTCAGGAAGAAGCAAGGGGCTTCAGGGAAACGAATAAAAACCAGGACTAAGGGGCGAGTACTGGCTGACGCGGACTCAATAACTTCAAGACGGAACAACGCAGCGGAAAGACGCATGAGAATGCCGACGCACTCTCACGAAGGCCGTGTTCGGAAGACTGCAAACATTGTGTTAAGTAGGAATCTAATGAAGTAACATGAAAGCTAACGAGAACAAGTCCTTTGGGTCTCTGGAAGAATAATGCTATGAGGGAGGCTCAAGAAAGTGACGACGACCTTCGGCACATCATCACATGGAATGAGCGGGGCGATGTAAAACCGAACTGGGGTGAGGTTGCACCCACTGGCGCTGTCACTAAGGCGTACTGGGCGCAATGGGACAGTCTGATACTTCAAAACGGAATACTCTACCGGAAATGGGAGAAGACTAATGGCAGAGAGTTCCATCTTCAGATAATTGTCCCGAGAAAGAGAGTATCAGATGTTCTTCGTGTGACATGATGGCGTATCAGGAGGTCATCTAGGTGTCAAGAGGACGTTAACAAAAGTGCGAGAACGATTCTACTGGTTGCATTGTCGAGATGATGTACAAGATTGTTGCCGCAAATGTACTACTTGCTCTGCTGTAAAAGGACCTCAGACCAGAAGCCGTGGGAACCTGCGGTTGTATAACGTCGGTGCACCGTGGGAACGAATTGCAGTTGACGTAGCTGGGCCATTTCCTGTAACGGAATCGGGAAACAAGTATTTTATGGTCGTCATGGACTACTTCACCAAATGGCCCGAAGTGTTCGCCATACCAAACCAAGAAGCTACAACAGTCGCTTCTAAGTTAGTCGAAGAAGTGATATGTGTCTAGGTGTAACTTTAGACAAAAAATTGCGCTTTAATGTCCATATTGACGTGACGATCTGTGTCAAAAAAGCTTTAAAACTTTAGGCTTTCTCTTGAGAAATACAAAATTCATTAGAAATCCACAGACATTAATTATTCTATACAATATTTTAGTTCGAAGTATCTTGGAGTATTGCCCTGTCGTATGGAATCCTCACTATAACATGTACATCAAAAGATTAGAGGGTATACAGAAGCGTTTCTTATGGCATTTGGTTTTTAAGTACGGCCTAACAAAAAAGTTACCTCGGTATATTGACAGACTTAATTACTTTGGGCTGTTTGCACTCTCCGATCGAAGATATTTGCTTGACAACATGTTTTAATACAAATTAGCCTACTTGACTGCCCACAGTTACTTGAAACCTTATGCTTCACAGCTCCTTCGAAGCATCTTAGAATGTGCAGTAGGCCATTATTTCGCTACAATGCGGCTAGGTCTAACTTAGGATACAATGCTCCTATTAATAGATTAATTAAATCATTCAACTTATTAAATAAGGAAACAGAAATCGATATTTTTGACAATAACATATCGATACCTTAATTGGCAAACCAGCTAACTCCACCTTTGGTCAAAAATATTTTTTGGCTTTGTTTGTACGCAAGAGCCGTGATAGCTCAGTGTCCGGGCGCTCGCCTTAATTCAATGTATACTCGAGCAACCTGAGTTCGATCCCCGGTGCCGGCACCAATGAAGTTTTTAACTTTAAGTGCTGAATTATCACGTGCTCCGCGGTGAAGGAAAACATCGTGAGGAAACCTGTATATTTTCGGAATAATAACAAAAAAAAATGTATTTCGAAAATATGTGAAGTCCGCCAATCCGCAGTGGGGCCGCGTGGTGGACTATGCCCTGATACCCTCTGTATAGAGGAGGCCTTTGCCCAGCAGTGGGACATGTATAGGCTGTTACTTTACTTCTTTACTTGTACGCAATAATAATTCCGCTTGATTTGCAAAAACAATAACTACGATACAATCACTATTTCTTTCTATAAATCGCTATTCGCAAATCAGCCAACTCTGCATGTCACGGAACGTTACAATTTTAACAGTCAACTCCACCAAGTCGGCTATTTCGTATGGCGTCCGAGTCATGTGCGGTTACCGCCCTACGTTATTTGGAAAAAAAATTATATAAACGCAACAAAAGGAAAGGTAGTGTTGAAAAAAAATTGAACATTAATACACAGTATGGATACTTATTTTATTTCTTACAAAACATTGCTAGGTAATTGAGCAATTCTAAAATTTAATATTGGCTTTGAGTTGGCTGGCTTGCTTATTACTTTATTACGCTACGGTTGGAAGTTATACATTTTAAAGTTTATTAAAAATTTAAATTAAATTTGATTATACCAATAAACCTGACTCTTTTCTTGTTCTCAATAACCAATTTTCAAAACCATACGATGCTTTGGTTGGGCATGATAGCGTAGCTTCTAATTCATCGAATTTATTTGTGCAAGTGTGCGGGAAGTCGATGGATGCAGGTGGCTCAGGATCCTATTCGTGGCAGTCTATGGCTTATGTTCAGCAGTGGACTCAAACAGGCTGAAATGATGATTTGATAACATTGTATTGGAAATGAACTGTCTGCCATGGAGTATACGCAAACATAATTATGAAATTGTTGTTAATGAAGACATATTTCCGTTTGATAAAGAACAATTCAGTCCAAGTTTGCTATTTGGTCATCTTACACCATCACTTAAATACAATCTTGAAAATGCCTCTAAGTTTTAAGCCAGCTCACCTCTCTACAAGTAATGATTAATCGGATAACGATTAGAACGTTCCTTTGATACAGAAACTACTAAAAAATCATGAAACTAGACTACTGTAAGTAAAAGAGAAATAGTGTTATCCAATGTCATAATATTTCTGAAGATGACGGAAAAATATTATTTGATAAATTTTTAAATAAGACGGGATAAAAAACGAATTTACGTTGATAGTTTAATAAAAATTTTAGATACAATTAGGCAAAGAGATAGGAAAGACCCTTAAAAATGTAAAAAAGTTAACGCTTTTATATACCACCCTTCAAAACGTGTGTATTTATGATATGAAAACCAGAGATGGGTGTTCCTTTCTATGGAATGAAGGCAAAGGCTGAGTTCTGATTAGTTTGCAACGATTATAACCAATTTCTTAGTTGATAAAGTAATTCTAGCAATAGAAATACTATTCATAAGAAGATGACAACAGATATTAAAAAATTAAATTAAATTTGATGATACCAATAAACCTGACTCTTTTCTGGTTGTTAATAACCAATTTTTAAAACTCTACGACGCTTTGGTTGTACACTTGAAAAGAAAAAGAAAGTTTTTATTTAAAATAAATCTATCAAGAAAACCAGCTAACTCCCAGATCACATACTTTTGCACGAAAGAAAAAACGGATAACTCCTAAAAAACGCTGTAGTATGAAAATGAAAATGTATAATGGATTTTATAATATCAAAAATGACAATTTACGATAATATCTACCAACTATATTTTAGATTTTCTCATAAGTAGTCTAAAAAAAATATTATACAGTTTAAGTGTCTCCTGTAAAACTTGCCCATATGGAGTTAGCTTGTTTGCCAATTAAGGTATCGATATCCAGATTCAAACATTCGATAAAATTGTACTTAATTGCCCATAATATTTTTATAAATTGTTAAGTACCTGGAGGTTTGTCTTTTTTTGTAAATCGTATATTTTGGAAATTACATTTAGATACAAATTACTGAGTAATGAAATATGCATAATATTTTTCGATCTTACCGACCTAATAATAAGAAAATATGAAGTGGTGTTTTTCACAAAAGAAACAACTTTAATAAAAAGGGAAAACATAGCAAAATCATCTGGATCAACAAAAAATAAAAAATAAAAAAAGCTATGATCTGGAATCGAAAAAAAAGTAAAAAAAAAGAGTGTGTAATTGATCGTGACACGAACCACGGCCGTCTGTTTTGGGGCCGCCCGATTACTGACCGAGCTATTATAACATTTTATCTTGCGGCGAAATTTACCGTCATATTTGAATGATATTTTTCATTCCCTGAAAACAGGGACAAAAGGACATTTTCTAAGAATGAAACCTACCTAGATCGATTTTTCGCCCCCGAATCTACGCACATACTAAATTTCACATCAATCGTTGGAGCCGTTTCCGATTCCGATTATATATATATATATATATATATATATATCTTCTCTATATTATAAAGAGGAAAGATTTGATTGTTTGTATGTATTGAATAGGCTCCGAAACTACTGAACCGATTTGAAAAATTCTTTCACTGTTGGGAAGCTACATTATCCCCGGTTGATATAGGCTATATTATATTTTCAAAAAAAAATAGGGATCCTTACTAAAACTTCAATAATGTAACCCAAAGTGTACAAAAATTACCTAAAATATTCTTTACATCGCGTACGCTGCGAAAACTATTGATGATAGAATAAAGTAATGTACTACGAATTTGTATAACACATCATTATTTATAAAAAGGGTCGCGATAGTATTTGTCTAACTATTACAGTTATGCCACAATAAGTGTTCTTTTATTTTAAAATTTTGATTGAAATGCCGCCGCTAAAAAAGGGCTCTTTATTTGTATCTTGGTATTAATCCTTTTAAAAGTAAATTACTTCATATTTAAGACTGTTTAAATATCTTTATACGACTTTTTGAATTATTAAATTCGGACATTCCATTCGAAAGATATCACAAGTTTAATAATAAATAAATAAATAAATACATACATAAATAAATACATAAATAAATAAATAAATAAATAGATCTATCAACAATTGTTTACACTATTTCTTATTGTTATGAACACACAAAGGAACTAACGCCATCTAGCGTCAACTATTAAAACCACTAAAGAACAAAGACGACATAAAACCCCCTATTCAACACTAGATGGCGTTAGAGGAACTGCTGTGGAACTATAGTCTCGAAAACCGGGTACATTCGCGAACTTTCCGGAATCACGAATATGTTCGTGCGTGTCGGGTACGTTCCAGGAATGATCTTTCTGGATTAGTCCGGAACCGGTCTCGGCCCATATAAAAAGCCGCAGGGAGGCGAGCGATGACAGTTCAGTTTGAGCTACCTTCGAGGCGACTTCGGAGCGAAAACCTAGTGATCAAGAGCGATATCAGTGAAACCTACGACTTGGCTACAAAATAGGACATTGTTAGTGCTTAGTGTTTGGACCTAGTGCTTTGTGTTGGACCTAGTTCTAGTGAATAAAATCTTCAAAAGAGTCAGCAGGTCTTTCTCTCCAAATCCTTCGAACCCCTAACACGTAACAACTGGTGTCAGAAGTGGGATTTGGAGATGCCATTGACTCCGAGAGAGGACTTCAAGGAGGGTGTCAGGACAAGGGCACGAGCTGCGGAGGCCACACCCACTGGGGACCAAGTCCCGCCCACTCGGGCTCAGGCCCCGCCCACTCGGGCGCAAGCCCCGCCCCCTTTGGCACAAGCACCGCCCACTGACTCCACCCACCGGGCCACGCCCACTGGCCACGCCCACCAGCGGCACCGTAACTTCTGCAGCCCCTGAAATGGCTCTTCAATTAGGAAGTTTAATTGAACTAATTAGCGCTTTGCAAGAGTCACAAGAACGCAAGCTCGGCGCTTTGCAAGAGTCACAAGAACGCAAGTTCGGCGCTTTGCAAGAGTCACAAGAACGCAAGCTGACTACGATTCAAGAGTTTCAAAAGGCTGAAATCAGAGCGATTCGAGAATCACAAGAGCAACAAAAAGACCTCCAAGAAAAGGCGCTTTGGGCTATAAATTATGTTAGTAACACGGTGATTAAACTTCGAAAAGATGTCGACGTAGTGGAAGAACGAGTTACCGGGTTAGGATTGGATGTTGAAAATGTGAAAACCGGCCTCACCGAAATACAGAAGAAAGTAGTGCGCCTTGAAACCACGGAAATCGCGATGTCTAGTGGCACTACTGGAGTGGCACAAGGACCAAAAGTGAAAGTGCCGCCATACGACGGCACTACTTCTTGGCACGCTTATCGTCGGCAATTCCAGACTGTTGCTACTGCCAACTAATGGACGGAAGAGCAATGCCTGACCGCTCTCAATGTGGCGCTCAGAGGGCAAGCTTTGTCGGTCCTGGAAGCACTGCCACGTACAGGAAATGGGTTCCAAGACCTGATGGAGGCACTTGAATTCAGATACGGGGAGCGACACCTGGAGCACGTGTTTCGTGCTCAACTGCGTGACCGAGTCCAACGCTCAGGAGAAGGACTGCAACAATGGGCGTTGGAAATTGAAAAACTCGTCAGGAAGGCACACCCAGGAGCCGACACCAAAATGGTAGACACGAATATTGATCAAGCATTTGTGGACGGAATCAAAGAACTGGAGGTCAGAGCTGCAGTGAGGCTTCATCACCATACCTCGCTAAAGGAGGCATTGGCGCACGCTTTGGAGGTCGAGACTGTTCGTTATGAAATACGGCAGACCCATAAGATCCGCGAGGTCTCTGAGGAAGTCAAGGAGGTTAAGGCTCCTACGAAGAGAAGTTCTGGACCCGTGTGCTACAAGTGTGGCGAGAGGGGCCATCTTCAGCTCAACTGCCCGCAGAAGGAGACCCAGATGGCAAGGATGAAAAGGATTGAGGAACAAATAGAGGAGCTGAAGAATCAAGGGGCTTCAGGGAAACTAATAAAAGCCAGTACTAAGGGACCAGTACTGGCTGACGCGGAGAAAGCCTCGGTAACTGTTATCTCCCAGGCATGCAGCGGGAATAGCCTTGTGATTCAGGGTACTATTAACGGGACGGATTGCAAAATGACTCTAGACACAGGAGTCTCTAGAACAATAGTGAACCCAAAACTGGTAAAAGCCTCAAGGGGACTCAAGAGGAGAATTAACTACCGGCTTCTTACTGCCTCCGGTCAGCCAATACCCGTCCTGGGAGAAATGTCAGTCACGATGTAGGTAGGGGGGCCCTCATACTCTCATAACGTCATCGTGGCTGAGATTATGGATGATTGCATCTTGGGTTTGGATTTCATGAAGAAACACAACTGTAGAGTTAATGTCGCTGACGGAATTTTCAAGTGTGGTGAAGAAGAAATCTTCATTCTTGGAGGCACCTGCGGGAAAGGCGCATGTGTAAAGAAAGTCATTATACCTGGACGAGCGGAAGCCCAGGTGCTGGTGAAACTGCCGCCAGCTGGAAAGAAAATGTCAAACAGATGCGTGTTGATCGAAGGCACTCCTACCAAGACATCGGCGCAAAAACTGATGACGGCGAGAACCCTTGTTAGTGGAAGCAGTAACGCTGTGGTCAAGGTTTTGAATCTTGGTGATCGCGAGGTCTGCTTGAACAAAGGTGACGTCATTGGAAAGTGCGAGGAAGTTGTCTGGATGAAAAAGTGTAGTTCGGTTACAGGCGCAGACTCGGCAAACAGCAACAACTACGGATTAGTGACTGAGCTACTCGATGACTGCAAGAGTAATCTGACTTATTCGCAGGGCATGAAAGCTAGGAAGTTTTTACAGCGCTACGCGAATATCTTCTCCAGTCAAGAAGGGGACCTTGGGAGAACTTCGATGGTTCAGCACAGGATAGATACCGGAAGCGAAATACCAATTCGTCAACGAGCAAGACGGATACCAATTGCAAAGGAAAAAGAAGTTGAAGGCCTTTTGGAGGACATGCGAAGGAATAAGATTATTGAACCGTCTACAAGTCCGTGGTGCTCACCTGTTGTGTTAGTGAAGAAGAAAGATGGTAGCACAAGATTTTGTGTAGACTATAGGCGTCTCAATGATGTCACTAAGAAGGACAGTTACCCGTTACGTGAAAAGTGTCGTTTATTCAGGAGCAAGGTCAACTATCTCGGACATGTTATCTCCAATGATGGAATCCAGACAGACCCGGAGAAACTGGAAGCAGTTCAAAAATGGCCTACCCCTAAGGACAAAACCGAAGTGCGAGCATTCCTCGGCCTATGCTCATACTACAGGCGTTTTGTTAAAGGATTCTCAGAGATAGCTAAGCCATTACATCGACTGACAGAAGATAAACGACAATTTAGTTGGGATGAGACTTGTGAAGATTCTTTTCAGAAATTGAAGAAACATCTATGTGAAACACCAATCCTGGGGTATCCACAATCTGAAGGTCAGTTTATAGTCGACACGGATGCAAGCAACACGGCCATTGGAGGGGTGTTATCTCAAAAACAGGGTGAAAGAGAAGTTGTTATCGCATATTTCAGCAAATCTTTATCCAAGCCAGAGAGAAACTACTGTGTGACAAGAAAAGAACTCTTGGCTGTTGTAAAGACACTACAACATTTCAACAAATATCTCATCGGCAGACAGTTTTTACTGCGAACTGATCACGCAGCCTTGAAGTGGCTACTGCAATTCAAGAACCCTGAAGGTCAAGTAGCTCGATGGATTGAACAGCTCCAGGAGTATGACTTCAAGACGGAACACCGCAGTGGAAAGACGCATGGGAATGCCGACGCACTCTCACGAAGGCCGTGTTCAGAAGACTGCACTGACTAACGGCAGAGACTTCCATCTTCAGATAATTGACCCGAGAACGAGAGTACCAGATGTTCTACGTGAAATACATGATGGTGTATCAGGAGGTCATCTAGGTGTCAAGAGGACGTTAACAAAAGTGCGAGAATGATTCTACTGGTTGCACTGTCGAGATGATGTACAGGATTGGTGCCGCAAATGTACTACTTGCGCTGCTGTAAAAGGACCACAGACCAGAAGCCGTGGGAACGAATTGCAGTTGACGTAGCTGGGCCATTTCCTGTAACGGAGTCGGGAAACAAGTATTTTATGGTCGTCATGGACAACTTCACCAAATGGCCCGAAGTGTTCGCCATACTAAACAAAGAAGCTACAACAGTCGCTTCTAAGTTAGTCGAAGAAGTGATATGTCGCTTTGGTGTGCCTCTAGAAATCCATTCCGATCAGGGCAGGAACTTCGAATCACAAGTATTCCAGGAAGTGTGTAGAATTTTGGGCATGCATAAGACGAGGACCACCGCGTGCCACCCACAGTCTGATGGAATGGTTGAGAGATTTAACCGGACCCTTGAGAGGCATCTGGCGAAATTGGTAGACGACAAACAAAAGGATTGGGACAAGTATATACCACTCTTCCTTCTGTCGTACCGAACCGCCGAGCATGAGAGCATAAAAGCTACCCCGGCGTATGTCAATTACGGTAGAGAATTACGATTACCAGTAGACCTATTGACAGGAGGGTCACCGGAGGGACCAGAGACCGCACAAGACTATGTCTGCAATTTAAGAAAAAAAATGCGCTATATACACGCCTTGGTTCGAGAAAATGGGTTAAAGTCAAGTGAAAACATGAAAACCAGATACGACCGGAAATCGAACATGGACGGCTTCGACGAAGGGTACACTGGTGTGGCTGCATAACCCAACTCGTCGGAAAGGGAAATCCCCAAAGTTGCAGACCAAGTGGGACGGTCCATACAAAGTGGTTACCCGACTGAATGATGTGACTTATAGGATTCAAAAGCAACCAAGAGGGACATTCAAAGTGGTACACATAGACCGTCTGGCGCGTTACCATGGCAGTAACAATGATGCTCGGGACGAGCATCTCTAAGAGGGGAGTAGTGTTATGAACACACAAAGGAACTAACGCCATCTAGCGTCAACTATTAAAACCACTAAAGAACAAAGACGACATAAAACCCCCTATCAACACTAGATGGCGTTAGAGGAACTGCTGTGGAACTATAGTCTCGAAAACCGGGTACATTCGCGAACTTTCCGGAATCACGAACATGTTCATGCGTGTCGGGTACGTTCCAGGAATGATCTTTCTGGATTAGTCCGGAACCGGTCTCGGCCCATATAAAAAGCCGCAGGGAAGCGAGCGATGACAGTTCAGTTTGAGCTACCTTCGAGGCGACTTCGGAGCGAAATCCTAGTGATCAAGAGCGATACCAGTGAAACCTACGACTTGGCTACAAAATAGGACATTGTTAGTGCTTAGTGTTTGGACCTAGTGCTTTGTGTTGGACCTAGTTCTAGTGAATAAAGTCTTCAAAAACGTCAGCAGGTCTTTCTCTCCAAATCCTTCGAACCCCTAACACGTAACATTATCAATAAAATACAAATTAAAACTAAGAAGGAATGAAATGGTATTGTTATGAACACACAAAGGAACTAACGCCATCTAGCATCAACTAGTAAAACCACTAAAGAACAAAGACGACATAAAACACCCTATTCAATACTAGATGGCGTTAGAGGAACTGCTGTGGAACTATAGTCTCGAAAACCGGGTACATTCACGAACTTTCCGGAATCACGATCATGTTTGCGCATGTCGGGTACGTTCCAGGAAGGAACTTTCTGGAATAGTCTGGGGCTCGTCTCGGCCCATATAAAAAGCCGCAGAGAGGCGAGACGAGACAGTTCAGTTTGAGCTACCTTCGAGGCGTACTTCGAAGTGAAAACTAGTGATAAAGAGCGATTCCAGTGAAACCTACGACTTGGCTACAACCTAGGACATCGTCAGTGCTTAGTGTTTGGACCTAGTGCTTTGTGTTGGACCTAGCGCTAGTGAATAAAGTCTTCAAAAGAGTCAGCAGGTCTTTCTCTCCAAATCCTTCGAACCCTAACACGTAACAGTATAGTAAGAAATAAAAAATGTGGCTTGAAATAAACAGTTACAAAATTAAGTCATGGATTGTTCGGAATGTGGTACTAAAGATATAGATATTTAAAGTATAGAAAATGAGTTGTACATCATTTTAGAAACTTTGGCTATTGAGGCATCATGACAATCTATTTGATCGCCAAATAAATTAGTTATTTTGCAAAATTTAAAATAAGAGTTATTACTTCCCAGACCCGCAGGCCTATTACGTAAAAAGCAAATGCAAAGCGATAGCGAAAAAAGCTACTTGGACCACCACCAGCCTTGCTCTTGTGTGTTTTATCTCCAGTCCCCCACAATTAAACACAAATTTTGATAAAAAATAAGCTAATGAAGAAGTATTGACCCAGAGACCACCAAATTACACAAATTATTTAAAAATAAATTACATTACTTAGAATATGCCTTAAAAACAAACCTTTTTCCATCGTTATCCAGATTTTGAAGACCAAGATCCATAGGAATTAAGCTTGGTGGCAAGTTCATTTCATTGCTTATCAAGAATTTAGATCTTGCCCCAAGTCCTACTTCTTTGACTAATCCAAGTTGCCGAGCAAGAAATTCCAAGAGTTCTTCAAATAGGTCGTTCGATATCGTCGACTATTTGCCATATTTTTATATCTACTGAAAAAGAGATAAATTTTAATATTTATATTTCTAGCCGTAATAATTTAAAGCTGAATTAAAAGTAGCTGTTTACTCACTCCACTATTATTCCTCTTTTAAGTTGCGACTTCAAAATCCAAGCAAACACTAAGTTTTAACTTTCGTTAGAGTATTGTATATTTTTTGTTTGACCACTTGTTACAGCGATTACTATAAACCCAAACCCGTGGGTTCTGGCTAGCCCACCGGTTCTGCATCAGATGAAGCTTTAAGCTGCTTTGTTAATAGTCTCGAGACTGAAAGCAAAAACATCAGTTAATACAAGATACAAGATTACTATAACAGCACTTGAAAGTTTAAACCATTAAAAAGACGCCGCACATGCTTTTTTTTTTTTCAATACACTTAAATAAAATTAGAAACATTTGTTTTAGAAACTTTCCGCTTTTCATTTACTAACCTATTGCTTTTGCTACTCGATGGCATATTTGACAGTTTAGCGAGCAAAAAGTGCATATAGGTTAGCGAACAATAGGTTAGCGATGAGTAACGTAATACGAATTTTTTTGACGTAAAGCAATCGATCGCGCGTCGTCTGCACAATTTTCGCTGATCGCTTGCTGATCGCTTATTTTAGCTAATAAGGCCGCCGTTCTTTTTAGTGGTAGACAAAGGTGTAAAAGGTTTGCGAGATACAGTTCGGGACATGGTCGACAAGTAGAACATTAACCAACATAACAAGAGTCATGATGTACTTATGTCAGGGCTGCTGAATATTAAATGAAGCATTGCTATGAGTAATTCTAACCGAATCAATAAACTATTAGTTATATTTAAATATTTACTCAGCTTGTCAAGGATTCTTAAAAACACCTCTGTAGTTGGCGTGAAAATTGTAATCACAGAACAACCGTCTTTTGAACCACAAGATTTCAGTTTTGAAATTCGCCAAACATAGAATTGATAACGGAAACGAATTTGTCCAATAATAAATCTAAAATTGTTAAAATTAGCATTGAAAAATGCTCAAAAATCCGCTTTGCATATACGGCAATCGGCATGCGTTAAAAATTCCCGCGCATCTCCATTACGGCGAACTTCTGATGCAGAAATTCGGCGGCTACGGTGACCAGGCGGCTGTAGAAAGCTATTTTACTTTTCTTTTCCACATATGAACAATAACAGGTTCATTTAAAGTAAGGTTTCCTAAACGTATATGTCCCACTGCTGTGACCCACAGATACTTGTTTCGCATCTGGGTGTTTGTCTGCGTGAAGTTTATGTTTGTAAAACGTCATTACAACAGGATAATATTATCCTAAAGTAATGGCAATGTTTTGACAAAAAAAAAAAGACATGCTTATTAAAGAAGAGAAAGAACCCAGGTAAAAAAAATGCGTGGTTGACAAAATAACAATTGGCTCTTAACCCTTAGATTGGCAGACCTATTTTTGGTTGGATTTGGTAATTCTATCAATTTACTCTTGTTCTAGAGTCAGTAAAAAACTTTTAAAACATAGTAAAAAAAATTGTAAGCTTCAGTTTTCCGAAAAATTGATGTACCACACATGGAACATTGCCAATCTTTTTATGTTAATGGATGTTCCTTGGTTGGTACATTGCTAATGTAAGGGTAAGAGTGTGTAAATAAAAAAAATATTTTAAATCAAATTTTATCCTCTAATTTTGCATATGGCATATTCTTTTATATATATATATATTGAGCCTTAAAATAACAATGGAAAAAAATAGTAATACGGTACGGATACATATTACAAGAACAAATTGAAAATGTTGTAAATTTTTGAATAAATAAACCTACTAAGGGTTTTGAACAAAAAAGCGATACTTAAATCTAGTTCTTAGTATGAAACGATAGAAAACAGTTTTAGGATCTCTTCCAGGAACAAAACAAAGCCTCATGTTGCATTTTATGCAAAAAAACATTGGTTTTCTGTTGAAAATGTCTACAACCACCTCGTTTATTTCTTATATCTGGAAATTGTCCAACGTCGTCATATTTGATGGGACTTGAGGGCCTGGGAATCGTTGGTTTATTTTCTTTACTTTCAACAGAAACCTCATGACCAACTGAAATACCGTGTTTCTTTAGTTCTTCATAAACCTCTCGCCTGAAATGCTTCCGAGTCATAGTCTTTTTCTGCGTTTTCCTGGAGAGCAGCCACGCATTTTTAAGGCATGTGTCGACCAACTGGGTAAATATACTCATATACTATCTATTGGATTTGAAGCGAATTTTATACAGTGAGATCAGCATGTCTGCTAGATCCACCCCCCCCCCCACCCCCCTCCCATGTATTTGTTATACGCCTTTACACCGACACTCTACATCAACTTTGGCTTTGGCTTCTTTACAGTATCTCTTAATTTTACTGACGGGATGGGTACCCACGTATGAACTGATCAACGTGCCTGCTTTATGGTCATTCCATTTCACAATGGACCATTTTTTTTGTCCATTGTGAATGTCCTTGTCTTCTTGAAGGTCTCATCTATATCATCCAAAGGCAATTGGCAGTGACCCACCCGAGGAACATACCAATGAATCATAAAATTCCTTTGCAATTGGCAGTGTATCATGCGTGGAACATCAATATACGGAGGTTGCAAAAGTGATGTAAAACAATCAATAGTGATGAAATCCACACAAGGTGAAGTAAACTTGAGTTTTAGGAGCATACTACAACAAATGTTTACAGCCACAAAGCATAAAAAACTATGAAATTATTATTTTTCCTTGAGCACTGAAAAAGGACGACGTCTCGACGCCGTTGTAGCAGTCAAACTGACAGGTTTAGTTTTGCCAGGTCGAAAAAATATTTTTTTACCAAAAAAGAATAATAGTAGTATATGATTTTTTTTATTTTGAAGTTATTTTCTAAATGATTATTTAGCTAGATTTTTTACAAGGTGGTGTTCCGCACAAGGCACGGTACCAATGGAAGGGTTAAATATTGGTACGTCAGTGAATTTTAATGTATGATGTTGCATTTAAGCCCCCCTTCGTTAATTTTCAGACAATTTCTGATAGTGACGTCAATAAATTTGCTCAACGCTTAACTCTGGCTTTGTCAGTTTATTCGGTTATATCATTAGCCGTACAGTACTGGAATAACCGGTTTCTAAATATACTTCACCCGTGAATACGGTCATCGAAATTGAGACTGCCGCCGAACATTACATTAGCACTGCTAGCCATTATTTCTTGCCAAATTGTTGTATTTGTAGTATTCAAATACAATAAGACACGAAATATACTTTGACTTCGATGCTCGTTTAATAAACGGACGACACACACTGATATTACACTATTCAAACATTACAAACCCATATTATTGTAAAGTTTCATTAAAATCCATTCCGTAGTATTTGCGTGAAAGAGTAACAACAATCCATCCATACATACAAACTTGCGCCTTTATAATATTAGTAAGGATTAATGTAAGGTTACGAAGTTATTTGGAAACCTCGTATGTATATTCTATTCTATAATACCTCTGTTGAATAATCATACCACAACAACCAAATATAAGCTATTTATAGCCGTGGGTAAAGCACCTTAAATTTATGTTACATATTTGTCAAATACAAAATACTTAACTTAAATAAATAACTTTACTTTTTCTTTATTTAATTTTTTAAGATTGAAAGGAATACATAAAGAATGCAATCCCCGTATGAATGCCCAATTTTCAAAAGGTTGTCAACGCATCTGTAACCCTCGGGTGTGGCAGATGTCCATGGGCGGCGGTATTCACTTAACATCAGGTGAACCCTCTGCTCCTTTGACAACTTTTCGCATAAAATAAATAAAAAATAAATAAATAAAATGAAATGAATTTTACATACATCTGATATGGTAAAAAAATAAACATTAATATTATAAGTAATCTATACAAAATGGAATATGGAAATTACCCGAACAAAATGTTTACAAGTAGGCATAGTTTCAACACAAAACTTACCTTACTAATAGCGTCCAAAATATGCCAAAAATTAATTAATAGCCTCCAAGATATTACAAAAAAACACAAGCCGTCGTACGTTTAGCTGGCAAATTTTCAACTCGACCCTAAACACACTCAATTCAAATAAATTTGCAACTCATACTGCCAACGCAGATGTAGAACAACAAAGAAAAAAATAAAATAGACCTCTAGTTAAAAAAAGAAAACGTAATACTTGTTTCGGTATCATAAAAGAAAGATGTTGCTACAAAAAATACGCCATCGGCTTTGTATTGGAGTTTCCCGTGCGTTGTTTCTAGATGGATCTATGGCGCTCATCTTCCGTTCACCGTTACGAAATACGTTCCGTATTTATTTATTATTTATTTATTTCCATCTTAAATCAGCTCTAGAAATTTATCTCTTAATGAATTAAGCTGGACTCAAGCTACGCTGTCAATTCGTTTTGGTGGTATCGGTGTAAGCTAAAATAAATAAATAAATAAACAAAAGAAAATGCTTCCGTGTATAGCATAAATAATTTATGTAATAACATCCTTAATAACGATTCAGAACTTTCCTATGCAGAGGAGGCAAGGATGTCTTGGCAGTCTATCTGCTCCAATGAAAATATCCCACTGGAAGTAAACCTACAAAAACACTGGGATGTCCCTTTGGTGCGGAGAGTACAGAGAGATACGTTTCAATCTTTAGAAAGTAATTTAGAGCGTGCCCGTTTCCTAGGCGTCTCATCAAAAGAATCGAGTTATTGGCTTCACGTTTTACCATCAAGTAACTTGGGCACATTACATGACGATGAAAGTTTACGCATTGCTGTAGGAATTCCTCTGCGGGCACCGATTTGTCAACTACACCAATGCCCTTGTGGTATCAGAGTAGAAAAATTTGGTCTCCACGGGCTTTCTTGTCAAAAAAGTGCTGGCAGTTTTTCCCGCCACGGTTTCCCTGAACGACATCATTCGTAGGGCTCTTGTTTCCATCAATGTTCCATCTATTTTAGAGCCCTGGGGCATTTTTCGCGACGATGGTAAGAGACCTGACGGTTTAACATTGATCCCTTGGGAGAGAGGCAAAACCCTTGCTTGGGACGCCACTTGTGTAGACACTTTGGCTGCTTCCCATCTAAGGGGTACCTCGGTCAGGGCCGGGGCGGCATCGCACATAAAATAAATAATTCCGCCTGTACGATATTCTACTGGGTTTAGGCGACTTACCGCAACAGTCCTCCTGCAACCTCGTGTCTTGGAGTTGGCTAAAGAGAGACTGGGCAAGTCGGCAAAGCGCAGCTATTAAAGTCCCGCAGAATATATCGCACAAGGGTCCATAGGTCACTGAGCACAGTACTTCCAGGGTGAAAGAGATCTCGAGAAGAATATATTGTAATAGCACGCAAAAAACTTCGGTGCGTACGCGGTGATGACAGCAATTCGAATCTCTCACTGACTCGACTGCCGCTAGTTTGTGTGGCGCTAGTAGTAGCCGTAACTCACACGTTAAGGATTGAATTCAGACATAACGGCTGATCGCCAACCCAGTGAAGAAAAAATAATAATAAGTAAATAGCATTAAGATACTCCAAATTGTGTCATCTTATTAAGTATGTTTAGAATGAATATAAAATTATATGAATTAAACTACTCTTGTTCCAGTACGGAACACCGCCCAAAAATATAAATTCTTTATCAAAGAGGTCCTTTGTAAAATCTTTATCAGAAGCGTCCTTTTACTTCTGTTTTTTAATTCTTGCATTATGCAACCAGGTCGAGAGCTGAATGTTAAATGAAGCATTAATAACCCGTGCCGACAGCTCGCTGTTAAATGGTGCATTATTATCAGCTAATGAGACCGATTAAAACACATTTTATCCATTGAATTTCAATATTTACTCAGTTTATTGACCCTAACATAGAATACAACTGCAGTTGACGCGAAACTTTTTATTCACACAACACCTGCATTTATAAACACGCGCTGTTTTGAAATTCGATAAATACATAATTGATAACGCGGAATCCAGTTGGTCCAATATTTCTTGTTGCGTCATAAAATAAGCATTGAAAAATGCTTAAAAATCCGCTTTATGTGTACGGTAAACGGGGAGCGTTGAAGATTCCCGCGCATTTCCATTACGGCGAACTTCTGCTGCAGAGATTCGGCGGCTACGGTGACCAGGCGGCTGTAGTAAGCTATTTTATGATTCCGTTCTACATAAAGACGATACGTGAACCCCGTAGTCTCGGGCTCGTAGAATCGTAATGATAAGCGGTTTAGTAATTATACGTTAAGTGAACTGTTGGCACTGGCAACACTGTATGCCGGATATAACGTAATCTACTTGAGCCAAGTGGTCGCATGTGGTCGCCAACGGTCACTTGGATTTCGGCTGCATTCCCGGACAGTGATACAACCACTAGTGCTCGTCGTTATATAAGTTGTTAATATTCAAGTTCAGTAATAGTTAAAATATTAGAATCAAGGTAAAAACGATAGAACTCTTATATCAGAAGTGGGATTCAATACGAAAACTCGCGTTTGGCTGTTGAAACAATCTGCGACATATTTTCTCCTTGGGTACCTACCCTCGTAAAATAAAACAGTGTGTTTTATACTTACTATACGTAATGGCGATAAAATCTTTTGGTTAAATGTAACGAAAGTTTTTGTGAGTACCTTCCAGTTAATTAATTACTTATCATATTTGAGAAAATGTTAAATAGCGATTATTAGCTTAGAACTATTTTAGAGGTTTCGTTTTGTTATGAATGTTACCACTTCTCTGATCTAATTGGTTGGATCTCGTAAGTTTCTGTCTTATATTATTGTACGGTGTTTCATTTAATTTTTATTTTACTGTTAATTCCGTTCGTCAACTTTCTGACAATGTTTAATTTTAGTTTTGAACTTATTTTGTGGGTATTTTTATTATTTTCGGTTTACCCAAAGTTTAGTAACGGTTTCTTTGCTAAGATTCCACAATGCTTTCGGGGCTGAACATAATATATTTAATATTATAATCCAATATATCCTTAGTTTATTTTAGTTTGTCATTTTCCATTATCCTATGCTGTGGTTTTTCACCATGTGACCAGTGGTATTACCTAGATGGTATCTGTATGGTACCTCTATGGACCTATAGAACCTAGTGGTCGCCCAGTGGTCGAAATTCCACCATAATTAATTACACATGGAAGTGTGTGTAATGATTTAATGTATTTTTAAGCGAAATTTAAAAAAATATTAGCATTCTGCACTCCCTCTCTATATATAAGTGTAGTAAATTACATACTCCACCGTCCGCGTAATTTTCGTAAAAAGAGGTACAAAGCTTTTTCTTCACGTTTTAACATATACATAGTATAAAACAAAGTCGTCCCGCTATCTGTCTGTCTCTGTGTATGCTAAGATCTTTAAAACTACGGAACGGATCTTGATTCGGTTTTTTTAACTAGAGTGATTCAAGAGTAAGGTTTATATGTATAATATATACATCCGTGCAAAGCCAGGGCGGGTCACTAGTAGATAATAAATGACGTTAAAACTACAACCTATCAGAATTATATTTTCAATACGAGAATATATTGAATTTATAATTCCCATTATTAAAAAAATCTATTCTAATCTTCTAAAGTGGTGGACACCAACTTGTTGGAACGTATTATATATAATCCGAACTGTAACATTTTCACGTTTTAGATAAACGCCGAGACAGGCCAATCGTTGACGTTCCGCCAACTGGTACAGCAGTCTGTCGATATCGCGCTCTCGCTCGTTCGTATCGGCGTGCGAAAGGGTGAGGTGGTGGGGGTGTGCAGCGAGAAGCGAATTGAATTCATACCGACCGTTCTCGGCGTTATTTGCGCGGGGGCGACTTACACGGGCGTCGACGTCACCGGCGGGAGAGGTGCGTATGCTAACAGGTTAAATTAGGGACGTGTCAAAGGATTTGATTATAATTGATCAATGTCATTTATACACGCAATATTTAGACGCGCCAAAATTAATGGAATAAAAATAACGTATAACTGTGAACGTAACCTGTAGCTACCAGTCCGCTAGGTAGTGTGTGACAGAGATAGATAACGCTCTACGAAACCGAAATTAGTCGATTGTCCCTTACCAAACGTCGATGTGCAATATTTTCCCGCCGAGTTGTATACATCATCGTGACTAGTAATAACGCAAGCAGTTTTAAAAGAAGATGGCAAGGGTACTGGAGGTTCACCTGATGTTAAGTGATAACCGCCCCCCATGGACAATTGCAACACCCGTAGAGTTGCCACTTTTTGATACAATGGACCCTGGCTACTTCACCCACCAAACGAAACGCAGAAGTATATAACACTTCTACTTCACGCCGTTCTTCTATGAGGTCGTGGGGACTACTACTCAGGACAATCCGTGCAAAAGCCAACTATTGCGTGGCCCTACTACAGTTATGATAGTTGGCGATCCATCACTGAGCGTTTTTTACGCAATTTTCTGTCCGACACAGCTACTTCGTCGAATCAGTTATCACCAGCGGATTTTCCGGACAGGTAAGACTTAAGAAACTTCAAGATAAGAGCGTCCAAATATTGTGAGATGACTCTGAACGTGACCCCATAATATTTTACGTTAAGAAAATTAGACAGCGCCATCGTTTACATCTTATCACTTCCTTTCCAGCAACGATCCTCCATCGGACTGAATTGGCGAAGCCCTCAGTTCTTTTCTGCTCCCCCTCAGCTTACGAAGTCCACAGGGAGACCATAAAATCAATCGATAGTCTGCGAAAGGTCATCATATTTGAGGGCGGGGAGAGAGAGTGGGATGATGCAGTAGAATTCAGCCAATTCCTGACGGAGACTGCACCCGTTGAGGACTTCCAGCCAATAGACGTGGAGGGTTGGTCGGACGTAGCCATCATTCTTTACTCTTCAGGCACAACCGGTCTTCCGAAGGGCATCCCCCTGACGCATCTCAATCTGCTCCTCTTTTTAGGGGACACGGGCGATAAAAGGTAATATGACTGAAATGAGAATAATCGCCGAAAGTATGAAACGGTGGTAGGGCCACGCAACAGAGTTCACTGCACGAATGGACAGGTCCGTCCGGGTTAGTACAACGACCTCACAGAAGACCGGCGTAAAGTAGAAGTTTTGCACTTCTGCGTTTCGTCTGGTGAGTGAGGTAGCCGGGGCCCACGTTATTAAGAGGTGGCAACGCATCTGCAACCCTACATGTGTTGCAAATGTCCATGGGCAGGCGGTTATCACTTAACATCAGGTAAAGTGCCAGCTCGTTTGCCACTTTCTCACGTAAAAAAAAGTCACTATTAGGCCAAGGATTTTTTTTATTTACCAATCATTTAACTGTAAATTATCTTTATATATATAATTCTTCTGTACGTGTGTATGTTAATGAAATCCTCCTAAACGGCTGGACCGATTTCAATGGAATTTTTGTGTCTTCAGATCGATTCGAGAATGGTTTAGATTCACAATTCGGTCCACTACAATTTTTTTTTACTTATAAGTTGTCGGATTTAAGTCTAATATATTAGGTCCTTACATATGAAATTAGCATTTTATCGTACTTGATGCGGTTTTTTTTACTAGATAGTGATTCAAGAGGAAGGTTTATATCTGTAATACATTGCACCCGTGCGAAGCCGGGGCGGTTCGCTAGTTTGTTGTAAATTGAATTCCAAACCGCCTTCAAAGAGTTTATAATGATTCTCCCCCCATGAGATGGCAAAAGTGCATAGATAAACAACGGTGCATACTTTAATTAATTAAATATGTTTTACAAAAAAAAAATTACTTTATATTCCTCCCGTACAAAACGCCAATTTCATATGTAAGGAACTAATATTATAGTCCCCTTGAAAGAACCTGATGAGAACCATTAATTTCCAGAAAGTGTTATTATTTAAATAGTCATTAAATCACGCAATTTAGTTCTTAATAGAAATGATGGCCTCGCTTTTCAGCCCATACGCGAACACCAAGACACTCATTACTCGGGAATGGTACTACTCATACGGTTTAATGCACACCCTCTTCACCCTATATATGGGTTCCACCGTGATGTACTGCCCCAGCGGTGACTTGAGACATTACCTCGAGGCTATCCAGAGCTATAAGGTATTCTATAAAGAACAAAGTACATGAATACGTTGAGGTTTTCGTCGATGTGAAGATAGACCTTTTTGGAAAGTGTCTAGAGCCTTTCCGCAGTTGCGGGACTTGTAAAGGCTGTAAATTTACTTTTTATTTTATTTTACAATCAAAATAGTCCATGCGGAGCTTTCCGTATGGGTGAGATCAAATAATGAGTTCTGTCGTGTGTATCTTTTCACCCGACTATGTGTATGTTTTTCAACCGTATTGCATTTATTTTTAAATTTTTACTTGTGATGAAAAGTGGATACTGTACGATAATTGGAAGCGATTGTCGCAATGGCTAAACTCTGGAGATCCAGCCAAATCCTGCCCTAAACGAAAATTGACTCAGAAAAAGTTACTTGTGAGTGGTGGACTAGCGCCAGTGTCGTTCACTACAGCTTTCTAAAATCTGGTCAGCTGGTAAAAAACTACAGCCGAAGCCTTTTGATGAAATTCAACATTTAAGGTATTATTAAATTTGTCTCATTTGTAGGGTGTCACGTAGGATACATTGAGACAATTTCACGTAGGATATATTATTTCAATATATCCTACGTGACACCCACAAATGAGACAAATCTAATATATATAATAGGAATTTTAATATTTTTACTACTGTAGGTATTCTGTTTTTAAGTACTTAATCACCGAGCTGACAAACGATTATCAACTGTTGGCTAGCGTTCTGTTCAACCACTGTACTAAAGTAAGTACTTAATCGATTACAAGATTGACGTGATTCAAGTGGCTCCTTCAACGGTCTCGGAGCTGCTTTATTCTTCACTGGTGCCGCATTATGACCTGTCCTCCCTCGTCTGCCTAATATCCTGCAGCACGACCCTCAGCGCGGAGCTGGGGGAGGCGGTAAAGGCAAGGTCAGTACTTAGTCTACTGTGAAGGCTCCTCCTTCTGCTGTAAAACTTTCATATATCAGTACATTCAAGTTTTGTTAAAATATTTGGGATTGTTAAATTTCTTTAGATTTTTGACTACACACATTTGACTAGAATCCGTCATATGTATACAAGAAAAGTAGCAGGGCTGTTATCTTCTTCTGACAGTTGATTCTATCGCTACTTTGACTTGGTTGTACTGTATTTTGGCGACCAGAGAGTTACTACGTAGGTTGCCGCACTTACAGATTCCCTAACTTGAGGACCATACTTCTAGTGTTTCGTGGTCTACTGAGTTCAACTGAAAATTCTTATGCTTCTCTGCTTTCTTTAAAAGGAGCACGTGTTTTAGATTCTAATTGGGTAAAATTAGTACTTTACGGTTTTTTTACAATATTTAGTAAATTTTTAACTTTCATGATTGCCGCCTTTGTCTCGAATCCGTCATCCGTATAAAAGAGAAGGATTACCTTCTGCTGACAGTTGACTCATCTGCCGGTTTAACTTTGTTCTACTCTATTTTGATTGGCGACCAGAAAGCCATTAATTAGATTTGCCACATTTTCAGATTCCCTAATTTGGGGTTCACCAGCCAGTACTACGGTATGTCGGAGGCGGGTTGCATCTGCAGCGATCGGCGAGCTCCCAAGGGCCAGAAACCAGGTAGCGTTGGCTGCGTCACTGAGGCCTTCACCATCAAAGTGAGTTCAATTAATTCCATGAGAATTATTTTGTTGGTTAGAGAGAGAGAGAGAGACAACGATACGGAGCTTTTCGTTTTTATAGATGTACGTGTCTGAAACTTTCTTCGATTGAAGCGATGTTTAGGTAAATACCAATACCATCATGTACTTTGGAGAATATAGTTCGATTTGAAGAGAACTGTCAAAGTCAAAGTCAAAGTCAAAGTATATTTATTCAATATAGGCCTAACTTAAGCTCTTATTGAACGTCAACAAAAATCTACCACCGGTTCACTAAACTAGACCTGCACAGAGAAGAACCGGCAAGAAACTTTGCGGTCTTGTTCTTTTTGTTATATATATATTTTTTAATGCAATTATACACACTTATTTGGGTATAAAATCAGCAGCAGCCAGGGGTCTTGCAAGTGCAGAGCAAGAGTAATTTCCAAACATCCTTGTCCTCTATGTATTCTTGGATATTATAGTAGGCCCTTGCCATTAAGGTAGCTTTTACAAATTGTTTGAAATTGTTTATACTTAGTTGTTTGTGGATGTCACCTATTTTATTATAAAAGTTGATGCATCTTCCAAGAAACGACTTTCTGGTTTTAGCCAATCTAAACCTCGGTACTTCCAGAGTGTCACCACGGCCCCGACGCGATGTGGATTATTTTTTCGTAAATAGGTGGATATTATTACGTACATACATGATGTTCTCAAGTATGTAGAGCGAGGGGAGCGTCAAAACGTTTATTTGCTTAAATGTATGTCGTAGCGACTCACGTGGACCCAAGCTATAGACGGCCCGTATAGCCTGCTTTGTGTCTAGTGTGTGTCTAGACCGGATACGGAACCCCAAAGTAAGACACCATAGGACATTATGCTGTGAAAATAAGCATAATAAACTAATTTTGCAGTTTCCTCGTTAGTTAGCTGCCTGATTTTGCGTATGGCAAAGACGGCAGCGCTCAATTTTCTTAACTAACTTATATATATGTAATCCCCATTGCAACTTGGAGTCAACGCTTATTCCAAGAAATGCTGTTGAATCCTCAAGGGGTAGGATTTTCTCATCAATAGAGATTCCTGATTGGTGACACAACTTTGAAAGAGTAAATCTAATACATTTTGTTTTATTGGAGTTTAAAAGTAAGTTATTGGTAGCAAACCAGCCAGACACAACATCTAGTATTTCGTTTGGTTGTTCCAGTGCATCATCTTTCCTTTTAACTTTAAACAATAATGAAGTGTCATCCGCAAACAAAACAATTTGAGACCTTTTTTCCACTATATATGGCAAATCATTAATATAAACTAAAAACAGAAAAGAGCCCAGGATCGATCCTTGAGGAACGCCCATTTTTACTTTTGACCCCGTTGACAATATACCATTTATGATTACTTTTTGTTCCCTGTCAGTAAGATATGAGGAAACAAAGTCAATGGCACAATTGCGAATACCATAATATTCCAATTTCCTGATTAGAATTGTATGATCTACACAGTCAAATGCCTTGGAAAAGTCACAGAACACACCAGTGGTATCATGAAAGCTTTCCCAGGACTGCAGGATATGTGAAACTAATTCTATCCCTGCATCAGTTGTAGATCTACCTTTAGTAAATCCAAATTGGTGCTGATTTAAAATTTTATATTTGTTAAAATGTACTATCATTTGATCCAGCATTATTTTCTCAAACACTTTGCTTAAGGCAGGCAACATAGAGATAGGACGGTAATTAGAGGCATCATCTCTCGAACCCGATTTATATACTGGCACAACTTTACTATATTTCATTAACTTAGGGAATTTGCTACTGTCTAAACATGTATTAAATATTTGGGCTAATATGCAAGCAATGTCATAGATTATAAGATCAATTGCCCATATTGATAAGCACCATAAGTCTTTTGTTTTCTTTTTATTTAGATTTTTAAATGTTTTAATAATATCGTTCAGTAGTTTATCCCTGCTCTTTCTAATTCCCTTAGTTGCCCACTCACTAAAGCAAAGTTTATTGCCTAAAGTTATAGTTTTTCTTTTCGGCATAATTTTATTTAATTCTGTAGTAATCATAGTAAACAAGGCATTGAAATTGTCATCGGGATCATTATTAGTTAATTTTAATAAGGGTAGCTTGCGTTTGACGCTATCTCTAAACTGTTTAATTCTGAATTTATTTACAAGCCTACACTCATTTATAATAACATTATTTTTGTTATTAACATAGATGTCTATTTTAAGGGCTTTATGGTCAGATCTAACACCACTCAATATTTCTTGGTTTACGATTTTACAATTTACTATAATATTATCTATACAAGAGGCACAGGATGGGGTTACTCTTGTTGGTTCATCGAAGACACAGTAAAGATTAAATTTTTTAAGAAGTGACAGAAATCTCACTTTATCTGGAGAATCTGTCAGTAAATCAATGTTAAAATCACCGCATATGACTATATGCTTTTTTATTTTAAATATTTTAATCAAGATGTCTTCAATAATTAATAAAAAATTTATAAGATCAGATGAGGGTGGTCTATAAACACACATTAATAAATAATCTTCTGTCTCTGCACATGCAATCTCACATAGTCGTTCAACGGAGTATGCAACAATATCAGTTCTTTCTTTTAATTTCAAAGTATTTCTATGTAGGATGAGACACCCCCCTCCCATAGCAGATACTCTGTTAAATTTATTGGCTGCTGAATAATTTTTTATACTAAATGACATATCATTGAGCCATGTCTCAGTAAAGCACAAGATATCTATATTATACTTATCAATTAGAAGTTCTACGTCAAGAGAGAAACGGTTTATATTTTGATATAACAAGCTAACAGTTTTAACATCTGGTTTCTCTTTTGTCTGCCTTAAATTACTAAAAAAAATATGAGCTTCAGTATTAATAGACAGTCTATTTAATACTGGATTGTCGTTATTTATATTATATGCTAATAACATAGCAATCTTGGGCTTATATTTATTTGGCAGATACACTGTATCTTGAGTCAAACTGTATTGTATCCACCACCCCCTCACTTCATTTCACTTTTTTTTGTGAAAAGGGACGCAAGCAGACGGTTCACCCGATGTTAAGTAATTACTGGCAACCTTTGACACGTTGCAGTAGATGCGTTGGCAAATTTTAATAATGTAGGCCCCGTCTACCTCACTCACTTTTTTTTAATTCTACGTGGACGAAGTCGCGGGCACAGCTAGTAAAATAATATAACACTCTGTACAGAAACGTTAATGTAAGCTTTCTTTTCAGGTGGTGGACCTAAACACTCGTCTCCCTCTTGGGCCGAAACAGCGCGGAGAAATCTGTTTCAAATCACTATCACTTATGCCCGGTAAGAAAAGTTTCAGGATCCAATGTCCATATTTACGCAAGCAAAATTAAGGTTATGATGAAGTTTAACAATGACTTGTATAGGCAAATAATAGAAAATGGACAAGAGTTCTCAAGACATTTTTTTTTTTTTTCAAAAAAAATTCCTTCAATTTCTGTCAATACATTGAGTATTATATATAAATATTACATGATCGTCACACAACAAGCTCTTTTCAAATCGATGCCATGTACAAAGAAGATTTGATTTCTGGTAAAATTCGAATTCAAATATAGCCTTTATTTAAGCTGTCGACAGTTCTTTTAACGGGGGAATTAGAAACGGCACTATAATTCAGTTTTATCAATTTGAGTAATAAATATCTAAAATGGTCCGTAGAACAAGATGGTATCCCAAATACTAAGCCGGATTCCAATTTCACAAACACTGTAGTCGATGCATTTATGTGATCTGCAAGGATACTGCACCATCGCAATTTTAACATTAACAAGTGTTTAAGTCACCTTAAAAGTTTTGTAACTTCAGATTGATGAGGACTTCTTTGCCACGGCTGTATAACTGATGCAGTTCAGGTACCCAGTCTTCTTATTCAACGTCCAAATGTAGGTTATATCGGTGACAAGAGCTTAGACTATTTGGACGAGGAGGGATGCTTCAAGACGGGCGACATTGGCTACTACGACGAAGACCGTTATTTCTACATAGTCGGAAGGATTAAGGAGCTCATAAAGTTCAACTCTTACCAGGTGAGAATACGATGAACATGAAAAGGGTTAACTTGTTATAAGGGTTTCCCGGTGTGTCTTAAGGCGCTATATGCAGTGTCTTGTATCTTGTATTAACTGATGTTTTTGCTTTCAGTCCCGAGACTATTAAAGCTTCATCTTACGCAGAACCGGTGGGCTAGCCAGAAACCACGGGTTTGGGCCCTCCGCTATTGGTAGGGCTGGCTATATGCAGTAAAAAAGGTTAGGTTAGGTTTAAAAATAGGTTTTTCAAAAGATTTTTTACAAATTCTACACATTTTATAGCAGCAAAAAATATATCTTGATCTTAAATTCTAATGAAACATTGTTTTCAAAACATATTCTCTATATATTTTCTCGATAGGAAAAAATTATGAAACTACTTACCTCTAAAAGGGAAATTCATATCCAAATATGAACGTAATACATCAACAAATCTTAATGAAATTAATATCAGTGGTGTAGAATATTTCAATAACAAGGATTGTTGTCTTAATTTTTTGATTGAAGTAAGATATTTGTAAATATTAATTCAATTCACTAAAATTAATTCGAACACGACGACCAAAACACAGCGCCACCGCGGCATTGTTTCGGTCCTCTTTCATTTCCACATGATGTATAGAGAGCGCTGAGGCGCGTTGGTAAATGGACTTATGCCGCTCGTCTTTCGCTCACCGTTACGAAATATGTTCCGTATTTATTTATTATTGAGAGTTATAATTTTATTAGAACTTTCGAAAACACGAAACTAAAAAATATATATTCACATATTTCGTATTATTTATTATTTGTACAACTAAAGCGTAATTTCAATATCTTATCTTGTGATTGATAAGTTTATTAGTCCTATACATATAGTAATTAAAACTAAATAGCTAACTAAAAACTAACAACTATAATACAAACATGCTTACTTAAAAACTAAACTAGATAAAAAATGCTGGCCAAATCGCCGCCGTCTGTCCCGCGTCTGGGCACGCTGCCCACAGACGGCGGCGAGTTGCCACGCTGTATAGCGAGGCTGATTCGCTGGCCAAAGTACGAGCCAGCTCTTGGGTCACCAGAAATGGTAACCAGACGCGAGCAGTTATCTTTGTACAAACGTTTCGTGACTGGTCCCCACGGCTTGAGTGTCTCCACGCCAAACGGCGCAAATATTTAGCATTCGCGAAGGGCTAAATATTTGCGGCGCTTCATGCACTCCGCCGTCGCTGCAGCAGCGCCTGCCTTGCAAGCAGATCCCGAAACGTGCGATGGCGCTAACGTGTCACACGTCACATCCCAGACCAAAGTGCGCCCGTTTTTTCCAGGGAATGAGCGCCATTCCGTGAGGCCTTTTGTCATCGTCACGGAATATACCGTTTGGCTCTAAAACAGATACACTAGCGCTTATTAAGGCCCGACGAATGACGTCATTAATTGCAGCATGGCGAGGAATACGACCAGCGCTGCGCTGGCACGCTAGGCCATGATGACGCTGATGGTCAACCTCTTTACCACAACGGCAGCGATATGTCTCATTGATTTTTCCTCCAAGTCACCGGCTAACTACAAAAGAAAATGAGGTCTTGCCTAACAGAGTGCAATGCATTCAACCAGTAGCCCGACTCTTCCTCCACACTCGCCCGCTCTCTAAAGCAATTTTCAAGTAATTTTTCCTGTACTTTTATGCAGAGCGGCTCGTCCCAAAGCCTCTGCGAAGCTGGATTTATCGGGTAATCTTGGTCCAACGCAACTTTAGCACCACGAAATCTCGTCACCAATTGATGGGCTATTGGCCCATTTATATTACTAACGAGGTTTAACGTATTATGGGCTGATGACAAGAACGCCGGTAGCGCTAATGTACTAAAAATAATTGCACAGTGTAATGTGGTAATTGCAGCAGCAAGAAAAGAGGTATTTTATTTTTGTTCCTTATAAAATTGTTGGGTACAATAGGTAGCCCCAGCGGAGTTAGATGCAGTCCTCGCTCAGCACCCGGCTGTTCTTAAGGCGGGAGTTGTGGGGGCTCCTCACGACGAATATGGCGAAGTACCAACTGCTTTCGTGGTCCTTCGGCCAGGCTACGAAGCAACGGCCCAGGAACTGGTCGATTACGTCGACGGACAGGTGAGGGTTGAAGATAACCGTTCAGACATTTGGAGATATTAAATTCAAAATGTATCGGGTGCAGAAACTCATTTATAACTGTGTGCTGGGCACGTGATTTAACCAACGTAGAACGGTAAATCAGAGAGTTCTTAATCTAAACTGTACAAATCCTGAAGACGACTCGAGGCGTTGGAGTCATCTAGCTGGTCTACTGTAATTTTATTTGAATTAGCATCTTTGCGGTATAAGAGATCAAAATGCGAAGCTCGTCTTGAATTGCTTTTTAACTTGAAGCCAAAAAGATATGATGATGACTTGTTTTGACTTGATTTGATTTTGAAGATATGATGATGACTTGATGGGGTTGGGTAGTAAGTACCAACGACTGTTCTGTTGTAAAATGATTCACAGATTAACCCATCTAGGTGGGATAATAGAAGGCACTTCATTTGACGATTAGGATAGTTGTACATACGTGCACCCTGTTACACTACTATGATTTTAATTTTGTTCTAATTAATCAACACAACATCAAATGTCAATGCCAGCACCAACGAAAAAAAAAAACGAAACCTGTGAATATCAAATACTGAATCACCAAGTGGCAGCTTGTGTTTTGCAGATGCAGGCGAAATGCAAAAATACGTACAATAAAATTTAACGGCTTTTTAAAAGTCGTGGTACTTTCCCAGACGAGCCAGCAGAGGCGTGTCCCTTACTCGATTCTACACGATCAGAAGCCTTTTCAGTGCACAGGAGCCAATAATGGGAATATGTTCTTCTAGGTTTCCTACCGCATGAGGCTTGCAGGAGGAGTCAGGTTTGTGGACGACCTCCCGACTGTTTCAACCGGAAAACTGGACAGGAAAAAACTTAAAGCGATTCTGACGGAGGGTAGGTAAAAAAATGGAGAAGCGGGGTAAAAAGTGCAATGTGCCTCCTTTCGCGTAACAATGCAACTGAATAGATTCATTACAGAATAAAAAATAGGGCTTTTTCATACTTATTACACATAATACACAAATGCACATCAATCATTATTATGATTTGCTCTTGTCGTAATAAAAAAAAATGCCAGACACGGCATGTTTCGAAATGCGAACGCTAATAAAGAAAATTAGAATTGAGGCACTGGTTTAAATGTCATCATGCCACATCCCAATGTCCTTGCTAGTCCGATATACGAAGATGAGCTAACAGTATCTTAATCCAGGTAGGTAACTACATAGCTCAAGTGGGTAACTACATACAATAAGCTGAAGTGGCAATGGGCCGGCCAGATGGCTTATGAATCGATAACTGATGGGGAAGAAAGGTACTCGATTAGCCGCAGTCATCAATATAACTTTGTCTTATTTATTGTTTGAACTTCGTGTCGATATCGACCATAGGATTCCTTGGGCTTGATAGATAGATCCAAAAGCGTCGTGGTAAGTAAGCTTATTAAATATTATTATTTAGATGCGCGAAGAACCGCCGGGATCAAAACGATGGAAGAAATAAAACAATATATTTAGTTATATCATGGTTTATTTTTTTAAAGGTGATAAGCGTACTAATGTTTCACATGATGTTAAAGGCCCATTTACACGATGCCATTTTCTTGTACATACAAGAGCAATTATTGAATGCAATAAATTGCGCGCAATAATTGTTAAGGCCATTTGTTGTTTAGACCATGCAACTCATTTATTGCTTCAATTTAATTGTATACAACAGGCAAGAAACTGGCACCGTGTAAATGGGCCTTAATTGATTGCCACCTCCTACGGACGTCTGCAACACCCAGGGCTTGCAGTTGTCTTGGCAACTTTTAAACAAAATAAAACCACTTCACGCTGATCGTCAAATCGTACGCGACGGTTCTCTTCCTAGATGAAATTGGCTGAACGATGGAGGATGAAGGAAAGAAAATACCAGTATTTACTTCGATATAGCCGTGTGTCCTCGCTGTTGCACGAATCCGAGTAAGTACCACCTTACAGAAGACCGGCGTGAAGTGGAAGTGTTATACTTCTGCGTTTTTTCTGATAAGTGAGGTAGCCGGGGCCCATTATATTAAAAACTGGTTGTAATTATTTATTGACTTGTTACCTTACGGGTTTTCTAAATGTCCTAGCGAGTCAGTTATCACTTAACGTCTGGTGAACCGCCAGCACGCTTGTCATTTTCTTACACCCAAAAAGGAAAACATTCCCTTTTTGGTAAGAAAATGACAATTACATTTACAATTTTATTTACAATTACACATTAACTGCACCCCATGTTCGCATACATATTATTATTGGCTATTTAGATTGGTTCCAACCAAATTAGGGTCAGCAAAGAAGTTAATTTTTTTACATTATGGACTCGTGACAATGAAAATGATGATGCTGTGATCATAATATTGCTTGTATGATCAACATAGTGATTATGATGTTGTGATCTTAATACTGATTATATGATCACAATAGTGATTATTATGTTTTGATCATAATATTGATTGTATGATCACGATAATTATTGTGGTTTTATGACAGTTGTTATATCATCAACAGTGATTTTGTGAATTAGGTGACAATCGTGACGATTAACCCGGACACGTGGACGTGGGCGTAACGTGGCTGCGGGCTGTGTGTCTGTTCAGCGAGCCCTTGGTGGCGAAGGTGCCGCCGCAGGACGCGCACTCGAACTGCCTCTCTCCTGTATGCGTGACTCGGTGTCGAGCCGCATCCGACCTGAAGAGTTCCTTGGAAGCTTTAGACCTTTCTTGGCTTGGAATTTGTTTGTGTCCAATGATTTTAGTCATTTTAGGGATTACAGTCTATTTGTTATCTATGCGTGTGATAACGTTTTTCGACAGAATTCTTTAGGTGACTGAATGACTGAGCGAAATTATTACTTTATATTGTCCAAACTATTTCTTTTAACGAATGTCGTGATTTTTTATTATGAATCATATATTGGCGCAGTTGTTACGCTATTAGCTCCGGCGTCGGGGGTCGTGGGTTTGACTTCCAAACGCATGTCATCCACAGATAATTCCGCATCTGGATGTTAGTTTACATGTCTTACGGCAACCCTTGATGTAAGGCAAGTGGCCGGAAGGAAGAATATGTTCAACAGTAGACTGCCACTGCAGATTGGTGTTGATGACGATACAATTGCTGCGTAAATCAAACTGTGGCGTTATTTAAACGAAGATACTTCACATTGCCTAATTATGTGTCAGGGACCAAATAAAATAGACTGTGGACGAGCCATGCAACAGTTTTTGTGAAGATTGAATCGGAGGTCTAAACCAACGGTTGCTGATATCTAAAGATGGCGGAAATTATCACGAGGCAAACTGTAACATTTACCACATATGCTATCATATGCTCTATCTATGGACTCAGTCCGCGCATTTGCTAAGCTAATTTGTTTGAACAGTGTAAAGTAATGATTGTCTTCGGCGTTTCGGTTCTCACACATGACAAGTATTTTTGTGCTCCACTGATAATTGCTCTACATGTGAAAGTTTAATGTGAGTAGTTTGTAACCTTGCAAGCGGCTAAAGATATCATAAAGGAACTATGTTAGAAAAAAACGATTCCGACATCAACAACGTCAAAGCCGAGAACGTCAAAGACCTGCTGAAGAAGAGTCGCGGGCACAGGTCGCAGCCCTGTGTGCGCTCCCTGCGGTGCGCACTCCTCACGTGGCCGTTGCGTAGGCCGCGCGTGATGAACGCCTTCTCGCAGAGGGCGCACCTGTGCTCGGGCCGCGGGGCGCCCATGGACCTCCACCAGGTGTCGCGCGCGCTGCCCCTCCTGCGGGAAGCGGCGCTCGCACCTTGGGCACGGGAAGCGGGCCCTGCGACTAGATATATCGAAAGTGAAAAAATATATCGATATTTATAGAAATAATAATTACATTAATAATCATTTTTATAAATATCGATATCGGTCACGATATATCTTTTTATTTTATTACGGACAACATACAGCAACAATATATGATAAAATGCTACAATATTGCACCCCTCTACATTATCTTCGTATTAAACGTACAATATTATTTTAATTAGAACTAGTATCTAGTAGCCACGCTAGTAACGTATACCTAAGACCCATTTAGTAAATAATCGATTTGTTACAAATATGTAGCAAAGCGATTAAAAATATGAAATATCGAGTTTTACGACATCCCTACCTGCGACCAGCGGTGCAGTGTGTTACCCTGTCGTGGTCTATTTTCGCGGCGCGCGTTTCGAATATCAGGGCGCACCGCTCGCAGCGCCACTGCCGATGCGTCCTGCTACGGTGCAGGTTGAGGAACGCCCGGCTGGAGAAGGTGGCGCCGCACGCGTCGCATATCTGCCGCGTGTAGTGCCTGTTCACGTGCACGTTCAGCAGCCGGAAACTGTCGTGCTCTTCGCCGCACAGCTGACAGATTAGCGGAGTGCCGATCTTGAACGGCACCAGTAGGTGCTCGGCGCCGTGGAACGGGACCGAGTGGGTGGCGGAGAGGTGGTCCAGCATTTCATTTAAGTTCGGAAATTCCGCTTGACACCGTTTGCACTCCAAACGGGACACCTCCGCCTTGATCAGGCGGTTCTGTTGCGATTTTATTCTCCTTTCATACTCTGTGAGGCTGTGCTCCGAGGAGTGTGTCCTCAACTGGCCCATGTCGGGGAAAGCCTCGGTGCAGATGAAGCACCGGTACCAACTCTTGTTCCATTGGAATATGCAGACAGTCGTGTTGGCGATCAGATTGAGCGAGTTCTTTCTCACCAGAGGCACGAGCATTCGGTTGCTCGGTGCATTTTCACACGCTTTCTGCTCTCGTTCGCTGTCTGAAAACGGGTGATTTGTTTGGGCGTGAAATTTATATATAAACCTCTAGTTGCTTCCTACTGTTTGACTCTTTCGAATTTAAATTGTATTGATTCTTAGTAGGCTTATGGGTACTTCGAAAACATTGATAAGAAAATATAATTATTTAAAAGGTGATAACCAAAGACTAAATAAATGACCTTTATACGAGAAACCACATTGAGCAGCTGGGCTTAGTATAATATCTGTAGGTTATCAGAAGAAATCACACACGTCAATAATGAGTTTATCGTCATGAGTTAGAGGAAGTGGGCTTAAAGTGTATGCTTTGGAGTAGACTAAATATATCCAAGAGAATCCGTGTGTTTTAATCGAATAAAAACTAGTGTTCGCTCTGTAAACTATTTCTATGAATAGAATCGGGTCAGAGTAGAAGAAAGGAAAAGGAACAAACACGCTATCACAATCATGATATTGGTAGGGGTGGTACTCGTCAATCAACCTAAGACAACTTACTTGTCTCTCCTTCGCCGGAGTTAGCGCTTCGTTTCTCCTTTGCTCTTTTTTCTTTACCAGGACCTTTGCCTGCATTCAATAACTCGTTCAATTCATTGTGCAACTGCAATTTTATATCCTCCAGAGTTTCTGAAACAATATTTTCGGATTGTCACGTTTGTACTTTACAATTTATTTTTATATTTATTTAAACTTTGTTTGCTATACCTTAATGTACAGACTAAAATACAAGGGGGGCTAATGCCTTTTTAAAAGGTTCTTTCGACAGGGTTGAGTAATAAAAAATTAATAGGCAAAGTTCAATTTTCTTTAAGTTCTCTTCAGATTTTTAATTATTATTATTATCATTTTTGAGTTCTTCGCATTTATCTTTAATAATATGATAGCGAAACTTATTGTATTTTAAAAGAGAACTAGATTTTTTCAATGGTTATCTATATATATAAAAATGAATCCCTATTTCCCTTGGTCACGCCATCATCAGCGTGAACGGCTGGACCTATTTCACTTTTTTTTTGTTGTGTTTGTTATTATCGGGAGAAGGTTCTTATGGAAGAAAAAATTTAAAAAATTGCCTGAAAAAGTCTAAAAACAACAATCCCTATTCCCGTACAAAAGATTCGTATAATACTTAAAAGTCAATTTGAACTTTATACATACCATAAAGTTTAAGTGTTAGTGGAGGGGTTCCGGGAAGGCAAAACAAGTGAGTGACTGTGGTAAAATGTCACTTAAAATGTAAACGTCTCTTTACAGTGCATCACAACATAGTATAAAAAAAAGTCGAAATCAAAGTCGTCCCGCTGTTTGTCCGTCCCTATGTAAGCTTAGATCTTTAAAAATACACAACGGATCTTGATGCGGTTTTATTTACTAGATAGAGTGATTCAAGAGCCTTCCTCTTTCATATGTATAAGACATTTCACCCGTGCGAAGCCAGGGAGGGTCGCCAGTATAAAATAAAATTTAATTTTTTTATCTAAGACAATGTGCACGAAGGAGAGCAGGGCCGCCATATTGTTAATGTTTTTATGGTCATAGCTGTTATTATTTTAGTGACTTTCTTTTTTATGTCCTAATTTTTTAAACTTTATCATACATTATCAAGTTCTAAAATATGAATTGACTCGTTTGACATTTCATGAAAGAAAAAAACAGTGAAACCTTAATCAATCGCTTTCCACAATATTCTTCGATTTAACAGATCCAGGATAATAAATGACGTCGCCACGGTTTCCCGGGCGCCATGATATATTAAATTGTGCACCTGTCAAATAAGAAGAATCAGTTTGAAGTTAACATTAACCTGATTTATTTAAAAGTGAATTTAAAAACTTTTTAATCGATATGAGTCATCGCAGCAACCACATGTCAGCTGTATTAATATAATTACTGGTATCGACAACAAGCTTAACTCTGTGCAACTGTTATAACAACAGAACTAGCATACTACTTTCTTTGACATTGACAGTGTCTTTGTAAACAATGAATATCTTATACCTTTAAACGAGCAGTTGTGTACCTATATAAACATATACAGGGTGTTACAGAAAGGTGTTGTAACATTTAAAGGTGTGTATATATATCAGACTTTGAACCAAATGGCATAATTTTAAAATACGAATCTAAGCGTTTTTTGACGATAAAAAATTAAAAAATAATTAACTGTAACAACCCTGATTATAGAAGTCACTGACCGCGCATCGGTGTATCACTCCATACTCACATGCATACATCTGATCGCCCGATTTATTCCCCTCTCCCTCCACTCCTCATTACGTCATTACCCCACTTCCCGCTCCTCAAGTTTATCGGTCCCCTCCGCCCGCCCCTCGCCAACCAAACTTTGACAACGACCGCATCGCGCTGCAGGTCCTGGCGATGCTCTAACACAATGAAACACCGTGCTTATCATCACAGTTTATTTTAATTTATCGGATTTTGTTACAACAGATAGGCACGAAATAGCTATACTGAGAGTCCATGGGCCCTACTTAATATGTTGACTTCTCTTTTGATTAAAGAATAGGTATTTATTATCGGGAAATAAAACACAGACACACTACTTTTACTACGTTTATTTTTCTAAGCAAATATCCGCGTCATACCTACATGAAAACAATTTTACATGGATTTTATAATAAAACCCTATAGTTGGTCAAACATATTCACAATTTCTATGTAACTTTTAATTTTTTAGGTATTAGTTTCTTTAAGTTTCCGGGTGTTTTTCGACGTAAAAAAAATGTAATTAGGTACAGAAAAATCATTAATAAAATACTCACCAAGCAGAATTTAGCGGTCGCTTATAGTTTTCGAGAAAATAAATTATTTAAAACGTAATTTTCACTAAGAAAGTTTACCAATCTGACTTCAAAAACTGAATACACAGTACCGCCAACATGAAAAATATAGGAAGTGGGCGAAGATTAATTTTCTTTTAATTTTAAGAGTGACAGATCCGACACAGAGCGATCCGACTCGGATAAGTTAGGTTAGAAAGTTACGGCGGGAGCAAAGCTCCCGCCTTAGCCTTCGATGTTAGGTTTTTTTTTTATGACCACCCAGAAAACTTTAGTGTAACAGTACTTTTAGTATTTTTAAAGACTCTTTTTTAATAATGCGAAGGTTATAATTTGGAAAAGTGTGTGAATTCGTAAATTTATACATGTTGTCAAACACAAAATGGCGGATTAATTTAGTGAAAATAACAAGTTTTAAATATTTTTTGGTAAATGTAAATAACTTTAACTCCGGCGTAATTCAAGTCAAATAAATTTTAAACGATAGAGATAAATCTCTAATGAATTAATCAACAAGCAGAATTCGGCGGTCGCTTATAGTTTTCGAGAAAAAAAAATATTTAAAACTTGTGTTTTGTACTAAGAAATCCACCATTTTATTTGTTTGACTTCAAAAACTATATAGGAAGCGGGCGACATCATACACGTATCGATATTCCGATTTTTTTAATTTAATGAATCACAGAACCGACACAGAGCGAATCCGACTCGGATAGATTAGGTTAGAAGGTTCAGGCGGGAGCGGAGCTCCCGCCTGAACCTTCGATGTTAGGTTTTTTTTTTATGACCACCAAGAAATACGAGCTGAATTGACATATTGACAACAAAAAAATGGCGGATTTCTATAGTAAAATCACACTATTTCATTATTTATTTTTTCGAAAACTATAAGCGACCGCCGAATTCTGCTTGTTGATACATTCATAAGTGATTTTTCTCTATCGTTTAAAATTTATTTGATTTGAATTACGCCGGAGTTAAAGTTATTTACATTTACCATTTTTTTTTTCTCGAAAACTACAAGCGACCGCCAAATTCTGCTTGTTGATTATTTCATTAGTGATTTTTCTTAACCGAATAAACTTTTTGTTTGGTCGAAAACACCCGGAAACTTTTGGAAATTTTTACCATTTTTTAGTATTGAGATTTTGAATTAAACATTAAATCGCTTGCAGTAGAAGGTACAAACATTTTGGAAGGTTACAACTTACAAATCTTACAACGCCGATAAATTTATTCAACACATCATCAATGAGATACATTATTATGTTATGGCGGATACATAATACATAATGATGACTACAATAATTTTCGAATTAAGTTCAATGTAATCATAAAATATAAAACAATAAAATCTTTATTTTAAATAAATAACCTATACCTAGACATTCCAATAAGATCAGCGTTTACTAAGAAAACTCGTGCTTATCGGTGTCGGTCGGTTCCATTACGCGATACTATTCTTTCACTGTTATAACACTTCAGCACTTGGAATAGTCATTGTCACTAACTTAAAATACACCAAGGTCAAGGGTTGCTTCGTCATTTGCGAAGCTACGAAGCGTATAGGGCGCGGACGCAGACGACGGCCGATACTTCCAGCTGCTTTTTAACACAACTGGCAGTTAATCTAAATTTGTTTCAGCATTCTTGCTCACTGCATACTTGTTTCGGCTTGTGGCAAATGCTCGTGGTGCAGTTGGCGAACCTCCCGTAGTACGCACATACGTCCAGAACATCTTTGCAGACATAATTCGTGGAAGCGACAGTTGCGTCAAAAGCTGGTATAGTTGAAAAGTTCAAAGTAAATCGATGGTCGTTCTATCCGCAACACTGAATAATATCATGTAGTATTTACTGAGCATATGACTATGCCTGTGACATCTTTTATCAATAATGAATCGATAACTATAAAATAAAAATCATGAAATCGACTTCATGCCTAAATGGCTCGAGGGTAACTGATTTGAAAATTTAAGTAACACAAAGGAAGCGACATCATTTTTTATGTATTTACCTACCTAAGCGGTAGTCGGCTTATGTAGTTAAATAAGCAACGTTTGTGCAAGACTATTTCGCCGCGCCGACAATAAGGTTACCATGTCTACTGAGTAAAATTTTAGGACGGCGGTATAATTGGCAATAAAGTAATAAACGAAAAACAAAAAAAATTTTTTCGGTTTTCTTTTAATAGTATTCTACCATTGACTACTGCAAAAACTAATCAAATAACACTAAGAAACTAATTGACCTTCTTTAAAATATCAGGAAATTAAAAGATAACCGTTGTGATTATTTAATCGCTTTACCTAATTTAGAAACTTTTAGACAGATTTTCAAGTATTTGTTTTATTTTAAACTTTCCATTTCACTACTTCAATCGAGGACACTACGCCGGAAAATAAAAAACGATATGAAAATTTCAAAGAAAAATATGAATGCCAAAGTAATGCTAGCTTACAATGTATCCATTTTGCTAAGTTTCTAACTCAAAGTAAAGACTAAGGAGTCTATGAAAATTCTGGATGAACGGACCACTGAATATCGGGATATTCCGCGACAATCGGTACATCTGGTAACTCTAGTTGAAACGAGCGCGGTAAATACAAAGGTGGTCTTTGTTAACTGTTATACGCGCCGACAATCCACCTAGTTGATGAAAGTGACAAGGTCATTCAAAACACGTGTAATTGGTTCGCAGTATCACAACTGATAGCTTTGGATCTTTGAAATTCTCTTTTTTTAACTTTTATTTCTAAAGGATTTTGTATACACTTATTGAGAATTAATACATGAAATTTTATACCGAAACTAATAAATAAATTTTCTAAATATTCAATTTTAATAAGACACATTCAGTTCACATCATTTACACTGGTTTGTCATTTAACTGTGAAACGAGTGTTTTGAATCATATTTTCATTTTTGCTGAACAGAAAATAACGATGAGAAAATAACAACTGCTACTTGTATTTAAAACCCACCAATCGTCTTAATGAAACTTGTAACCGTTACTTTACTATGCATAAGATTTTTTTCTATTAGAGACTTTCTGCTCTAAAATACTAAAATAATGTATTGATTTGTTAAGACAATAAATAATTACAAAAATTAAATAAATAAGTAATTACAAAAATAAATGAGACAAGACATTTATTTTGTTTTTAAAATTTTACCTTTATAATTTTACCAAATAATACAAAAAATCAAAAAATATGAAAATAATGTTAAATATACGGCTTCCTTCTATGAATTTATGATAGCCATTGATCTTACAATCAAAAAAGAAAGCCCATTTATGTATTAGAAATTTGGTCATAAATTAAAGTTAGTGTTTGGTCGATCGATTTCAGATAAAGATTACTTATAATATCATTCTCACACTAATTATAATACATAAATTATGTATACTCTTTTTTCCATTATAACACCATAAGTCTTACTTTAAAATATTACGAACGCTGGATGGGTACTTGTTCCCTAGCAGCTCTAAAGTACAGTGACAAGAGTAGTTTTTTCTCGAAAGAAATAATTATTAGTTTTTACTGTCGTTGTGTTTTTAATTTACGTCATTTCCACGACGTCCACGTGTACTGTCGGTGTATTCAAAGGGCGAGTAAAAGTCTAACTCGTAGGTAACCTATTTGTTTAGCTTAGCACCGCGGGCCAATCAGCGATCGGCGGTCACTTCTCTAAAGGTAAAGACATCTTATTTTCGCTTTTAAATTAAAGTTTAAATTTAATTACAAGGACAACTTAATGACCCATCCTTCGCTGCCAAAATACTTTGGACAGATGAGGCAACGTTCATGCGTAGTGGGCTCGCCAATTTACATAACGAGCACGTGTGGGCGCATGTGAATCCCCATTGCTCCTCTGAAAGCAGTTTACAGCACCAATGGCGGATAAATGTATGGGCGGGCATATTAGGTCAGCGCATTATTGGACCTGAGTTCCTGCCAGCGAGTTTAAATGCAGATCCATATTTGGAGCTTCTAACTGGTGAATTAGAAGAGGAACTCGAATGTTTGCCGGTGGGAGCTTATTTTAACATGTGGTTCCAGCATGACGGAGCACCCGTGCACTATGCACGTCGTGTCCGCGCATATGTTGATGCACGATTTCCGGGACAGTGGATCGGTCGTGGAGGTCCGGTGCGCTGGCCTCCTCGTTCTCCAGACCTGACACCATTGGACTTTTTTCTGTGGGGTCATATTAAAAATGTCGTGTATGCTGTTCCATGTGAAACCAGAGAACAAATGGTAGCACGAATAAGAAATGCGTTTAGCACGGTTACACCACAAATGCTGCAAAGGGTGATGGTGTCAGTGTCTCGTAGAGTTGAATTGTGCATCGAGAGAGAAGGCCAGCATTTCGAACCATTTCTATAAAATTAGGTACACGTTATTTTGAGATATGTATTACAGAAGAAGGCCAGCATTTCGAACCATTTCTATAAAAGTACGCGTTTGTTTGAAATAAGTGTTACAATCTTCAAGCTTTTGTAACATTTGAAATGTAATTGGATGGGCCTTAGCGATTTAAGTGAACCTACTTATGACTTAGTTAAATTCTTAACATTGCATGCTGCCATGGCCCGTAAAGAAAAATAAGTGTTTACAAATAAACACAAATATAAATTTTTATGTATAAAAATATTAAGTTTGTATTCATTACACCGTGTAAAGTTTGCATATGGTAATCAAAATAATTAAAAAACAACTGAAAAACTACTGCTTTTACTATTAAATAGTTAAAAACAGGCCTGGAATATGTGAGACAGGATATGCTGAATGATATTAATCATTAAATAGAACGTCTATGTAGGTACGATATTTCCCTTTTTTTTATATTTAAGCAAGCCTTTTATAACAAATATCACAAAGGACACTTTCCGTCTATAATACACGAAGCTACCAACCTCCTTCACAAGCCAACCATATGCCATAATTGTTAAAAATTTACATAACAAACATACATTTTATTTTACAAAACCACCTGAATTGTTATATTTTATTTTCGTGTTAATTTGTTTCAAAATGTATATGCAGTTTTATCAATAGCATAGACTATTTTATACTTATTGAACGAAATAATTCTCTTTTCATTAATCTATTCATATTATTATACGTTTACTAGCAACCCGTCCCGGCTTCGCACGGGTGCAATGTATGATACATAATTACAAACCTTCCTCTTGAATCACTCTAGCTAATAAAAAACCGCATCGATATCCATTGCATAGTTTTAAAGATCTAAGCATACATAGGGACAGACAGCGCAACGACTTTGTTTTATACTATTTAGTGATTGATGGAATTCATTATCGTTTTCATTAATCTATTCATATTATCATACTTTAACTAGCGACCCGCCCCAGCTTCGCGCGGGTGCAATGTATTACACATAATTATAAACCTTCCTCTTAAATCAGTCTATGTAGTAAAAAAGCCGCATCGAGATCCGTTGCGTAGATTTAAGCATACTTAGGGACAGACGGACAGCGGGACGACCTTGTTTTATACTATGTAGTGATTACTGTATTTCGAATTTCATTTCGTATGATATTTCGAAGAATAATGAATCGAGCATTTTAAAAGCCAAAATACTTTATAGAAAGAAAATCCCAATACATTAGTAAATTTTGACGACAGATAATTTTATAATTTAATTGTTTATGAAGTTGGTTGTCCAGGTGGCGCTGTTATTCGAATTGTAAAATTTTGATAATTATTTTGATGTCACGGATATTAAAAATAACAAAAATTTATCATTCGTTCACATACATGTATGGTTAAATGAAATAAACATTATTGAATAAAAAATGTGTTCACTCTTAATTTGTCTATTATAAATTGGTGCAACACGTACTAATATCATTGCATCAATCTTCAACATCTACAAGATGGCACTGATTCATATTTAATAATTTTGGTCAAATAAAAAAATACGAAATTTATACAAATTGATTTCTGATTCTTTATTGATTCTGAAAAAAGTAGAAAAAGTTATTTCATGGATCCATAAGCATAACTATCAGTTTATAGTTATGATTCTTCGAATTAATTACACGTGTTTTGTTTTGAATGACCTTGTATTCAAATCCATCAGTCCACGTGGATGGTCGGCGTTAAACAGTTAACAAAGACCGCCTTTGTATTAACCGCACTCGTTAGAACTAGCGTTACCAGACGTACCGATCCGCGTGGAATATCCCGATAGTCTGATGTTCGGTCATCCCGAATTTTTATAGACCTCCTTAGTCTGTACCTTGTGCTACAATTTTGATAGGAAAAATAAACAAAACTGTAAGCTGCCATCACATGAAAATAATTTTGCTCTGAAATTTTCACATTTCCCCATGAAGTAGAAGAGAATAGTCTACATAATAGTTAAAATAACTTAAGCTTAAAATAATACTTGTAAATGACCCAAAAGCTCTAAATATCGAGTAGGATTATTTTTTGGTATTTTAAAGAATGTTAACTAGATTCTTAGTTTTGTTTAGTTTTTGTAAGTCAATGGTAAAATACCATTAAAAGAATACCTGACCTTCCAGCAATAGTTAAATGTTGATTCACAAAAACTTTTTGTTTTGTAGCTATGCTGATTTGAAAATTAAATAGCCAATTATTTTCTCCCGTCCTATATTATACTCAGTAGACATGGTAACATTATTATGCGAGCGGGACCGACTGCCGCTTAGGTAGTTCAATACATAAAATATTCCGTTGCTTCATTTGTTATTTAAACTTTTCCATAGGGATGGGTCGTATCGCTTTTTCTGAGTACCGTATCTGAATCCGATATCGATTTCAAATATCAGATTTCGAAACTATGTATTTTAATATCTAGATATTTTACGGTTCCCTATCCACGTTGATTAGTTGAATTCTAAAAAAAAAAAAAAATATAATTATTTATATCCCTCCGGGTTCAAATTCACGTTTAGGAACGTAAGCTCTCTGACTTTATTCGTCGAAAGTCTTGTTCGACGATCATTAATAATTAACCCTGTCTTACTAAAAATGCGTTTTTTTTTAAATTATTAAATTAAAAATTTCATTAAAATATAAATTGAAGTAATAAAAAAATGATTTATTTTAACATCTTTTATACCGCTTAATAATTGACTTTAACATATTTTTAGAACACGCAATCGAGTGGCAATATTTTTATTATTTGTGTAAGAAATAATACATTCAGTATATAATACTTCAATAAAATTTCAAAGACATCGTTAATACCGTAATTCGTATTTAAATGCAACAGAGTTTTTTTCCATGCTGTTAAGATTCAAAATTACTTAACTGCGCGCTTTGTCGCCCGTTACGGCTCAAGGCTAAACAAAACAATAAAAATATAATAATATCGTTGTAGTAATCGCTGATACCAAGATTAGTATTTAAATGAAACGGATCTTATTTGCATGGTGTTAAGATTCAAAATTACTTAACTTATTCATAATATCTGCTTTGTTTTAAAAATCTGATATCGTGCGATATTGCGTTGCCGTCCCACTCTAACTAGTAAGTATTTATATCTCACGCGCTTTGTCGCACGATATCAGATATCGTGCATTGCTTGTCCCCGTCCCACTCTAACTAGTAAGTATTTATATCTCACGCGCTTTGTCGCTCGATATCTGATATCGTGCATTGCTTGCCGCTTGCCGTCCCACTCTAACTAGTAAGTATTTATATCTCACGCGCTTTGTCGCTCGATATCTGATATCGTGCATTGCTTGCCATCCCGCTCTAACTAGTGAGTATTTGTATCTCACGCGCTTTGTCTCTCGAAATCTGTTTAAAAATCAGATATTGTGGCAAACGCGTATGATATCGCCGTATCGCGATTCGTGTCGGTATAGCGAGCGAGCACGGTACATCAGATTTCGGAAATATCAGATATTGTAAAATACATAGATATTGAACGAGCCAGTAAGCGATATTCGGATATTGTACTAATATCTAGTTTTCATATCTGATACGATTTGTATCGCCCACTTCTACTTTTACATGAGTCAGTTACTTTTTAGACGTTTCCGTGTGAAGACATGTTCGTGATTTTTATTTTTTATTCTCGATTAGTTATTGATGAAAGAAATGCATATGCTAATATGCTAAGAAATTGCTTAATGATCAGTCTCAAAAACATAGGAAGCCATAAGAGTTAAGAAGAAACGCCAAAAGACAGTAATCAAGAATACTGAAACAAATTTAGATCAGCTGCCAGTTGTGTTCAAAAGGAGCTGGAAGGATAGGCCCTCGCCCCGCGCCCGCGCCCTATACGCGTCGTATCTTCGCAAATAACGAAGCTACCCGATGCTTTAGGAATTTTTATTCGGACCTTGGTGTGTTTTAAGTTAGTGACAATGACTATCCCAAGTGCTGAAGTGCTATAACAGTGAAAGAATAGTATCGCGTAATGGAACCGACCGACACCGATAAGCACGAGTTTTCTTAGTAAACGCTGTTCTCATTGGAATGTCTAGGTATAGGTTATTTATTTAAAATAAAGATTTTATTGTTTTATATTTTATGATTACATTGAACTTAATTCGAAAATTATTGTAGTCATCATTATGTATTATGTATCCGCCATAACATAATAATGTATCTCATTGATGATGTGTTGAATAAATTTATCGGCGTTGTAAGATTTGTAAGTTGAAAAATACTAAAAAATTATAAGTTACATGGAAATTGTGAATATGTTTGATCAACTATAGGGTTCTATTATAAATTACATGTAAAATTGTTTTTATGTAGGTATGACGCGGATATTTGCTTAGAAAAATAAACGTAGTAAAAATAGTGTCTGTGTTTTATTTCCCGATAATGAATACCTATTCTTTTATCAATAACATATTAAGTAGGGCTCATGGACTATCAGTATAGCTATTTCGTGTCTTTCTGTTGTGATTTCATTTTTAGAAAAAGTCCTTTAATCCCTGTTTTTAGAGAATGAAAAATATCATTCGAATAGATGTAAATTTAGCCGAAAAAGAATTGTACAATACCTCGGTCGGTTCGTGTCACGATCATTTACACACTTTTTTTTTTTTTTTACTTTTTTTTCTATACCAGAGCATTGCTTTTTTATTTTTTACTTTTTTATTTCCAAAATACACGATTTAACAAAAAAAAAACGAGCAAGGCTCGGTCCTCCAGGTGATGCTTATGTTATTTTAATTTAAATCTTAAGTTGTACGATAACGATGCTTTGATAATGGAAGGGCAAGAGATTAAGTACGACTTGTGTTAAATGAATTGTATTGCCTTTTTTCCTAATCTCTTTGTATCTAAAATGGAGAGAATCATTGAGCAATACTCAAAACCATCTTTTTGTGAAATAAAAATATTCATGAATGTGTTTTTTATAAATATCTACCTACCTAATTCATAAGTAATATACATTAATTCAAAAACTTATTAGATAAGTAGCTATTTAAAAGTTGTGTTCTTTTTTTAACACAAAATCCACAGCTCTTTATTACATCGTACGTACATATTATGATCTAAAATTATAGCAAAAAACGGATTTACGTTATTTAAGTAGTAATTAAAATTTTTAACGGACATGTTGAAGACATAAATAAGGGCATCTAGAAATATCTTTCATCTTTGTGGAATACTAGCTCTCACCCGGTCGCCAACCGTCACAATGGAGCCACCCTGGGATAACCCCAGCACAGTTGGCGGGGCAGCCTTTCATGTGTGGCTGGCACACTACTTGGGCCCCCAACTAACCGCGGGCGGCCAGCGGAGCACCATTCGTCGGATCGCGGAGGTTAGCGGTTAACATTAAAAAACCGACGCATCGTACTCGGCATTCATCACAAGGTCCACAAGACCCATCCTCCGTACGGCTTTACCAGACATCATACTGGAACACGACGAATCGCTTGTCAGCATGGCTTTGTCTGATGGGTGAACGAGCAGACGGTTCACCTGAAGTTAAGTGAATACCGCCGCCCATGGACATCTGTTACACCCGAGGGTTACAGATGCGTTGACAACCTTTTGAAAATTGGGCTCCGGCTACCTCACTCACCAGACGAAACGCGAAAGTATTTGTCATACTTCCACTTTACGCTGGTCTTCTGTGAGGTCGTGGTACTTACCCGGACGGGCCTGCCCATTCGTGCAACAGCCGAGGCTGCTACGTGGCCCTACCACCAGTAAACGTAACGGGTTTACGTGAGTTCAGCCGTCTTATTATTACGTTAATAATGTCTCACGAAAGTTTTAATAATTTTACAAACGTTCGCGTATATAATATTAGTAATGATAGTGAGGATATAATATTATAAATCTTTTTCTTCGAAGATAACAGCCCTTAACGGTACCTACGTAAATATAAAAAACTGCTTCATTTTTCTAGCTATTTTCCATAAGTTTTTTAAAAGCGGTAAAAGTCGAAGTATATTGATAGTATCGTTAAGCAAAATCTGTTACCTTATTTGGTAAACGTTTGTAATTTCACAATAAACAAGAAATTACTTTAAAAAACTTTTAAATTAAACGGTTTTATTTTATGTTTTTTTTTGTTAAATTTTTTTTTGTTAATATTGTATTCTCATCTAAATTAAATGTGTGTATCAAATTTCAGATCAATCTGGCAACGGCAAGGTGCTTAAATTTCAATTTCTAATGTTGACCCAAATAAATAAACAAACAAATTCCGTACTAAACAAGAAAAAATTACTTTAAAAAACTTTTAAATTAAACGGTTTTATTTTATGTTTTTTTTTTTGTTAAATTTTTTTGTTAATATTGTATTGTCATCTAAATTAAATGTGTGTACCAAATTTCAGATCAATCTGACAACGGCAAGGTACTTAAATTTCAATTTCTAATTTTGACCCAAATAAATAAACAAACAAATTCCGTACGGGTCGAGCTAAATAAAACCGTTTAATAAAACCGTTTAAATATAACAGCCGTTTAGAATTAATACTCTGTCAGATCGATTTCAATAGAATATTATAGATGTAATATGCTACCCTGTAGGTGCTGGAAACTTCTATGGCCTCATTTGGTTTATTATAACGTTTTTTACATAGAGCGCAGTCTATTTTATATTATTATTAAATATATATAATTGGAATCTCGGAAACGGCTCCAGCGATTTTCATGAAATTTAGTATGTGCGTAGATTCGGGGGCGAAAAGGTTTCATTTTTAGAAAATGTCCTTTTATCCCTGTTTTCAGGGAATGAAAAATATAATTCGAATATGACGGTAAATTTCGCCGCAAGAGAAAATGTCATAATAGCTCAGTCGGTAATCGGGCGGCCCTAAAACAGACGGCCGTGGTTCGCGTCACGATCATATACACATTTCTTTTTTTTACTTTTTTTTCGATTCCAGATCATTGCTTTCTTTATTTTTAATTTTTTGTTGATTTGTTATTTTGTTATTTTATTCCCTTTTTATTTTAAAGTTCTTTCTTTTGTGAAAAACATCAGTTCATATTTTCTTATTATTACGTCGGCAAGATCGAAAAATATTATGCATATTTCATTACTCAGTAATTTGTATCTAAATGTAATTTCCAAAATACACGATTTACCAAAAAAAAAACAAACCGAGCAAAGCTCGGTCCTCCGGGTACTTATTGTTTAAACTCATAGCACTAATACGTATGCGTATATGACATAAACTCAAAATTTTAAAGCGAAATTTCGATTATGGTGTAAAAAAATTATGGTGTAAAAAAAGTAGGTAGAAATAGAAATTCAGTTGCGTTTAAAAGTTCTCCCTTACTGCTGCAAATTATGAAGTGTCAATTCCTTCATATAACATCACTCGTATGGATACAGTAAGAAATATCCCTAAGGAATGGACACTTGAAGATTTTATTTCTTCAATTAACATACCAATGGGGATCGGTCTAATCATTAAAGCTCGAAGAATTAATAGGCGCTCAACCATAGAAGGTAATTCTTCAACATGAATACCTACCCAGACTATTGTACTAACATTTCCTTCACATATTTATAACATTTCCTTCGCATATTTATAGCTTTTATACGTCCTTACCTGTTGAGAAATATGTACTTCCTATAATACAATGTCTTAAATGGTGTAGATTTGGTCATATAACATCACAATGCAGATCCATGCCCCGTTGTTATAATTGTGCTCAAAATCGTGAAGGTTTACCTTGCCCTAAACGAATTGCGACTTGTCTATTTTCCTCAGGATCTCATACTGCAAGAGATCCAGCTTGCCCAGAGTATTCTCGGCAGAAGAGCATAAAATTAATAATTTCATAAGACATCATTTCTTATATTGAAGCAACTGTTCGCTTTCTTTTCGTAAGAAGATCCTTTGCTGATATCGCAAGGATTAATCCACCTAATTCTCTTTCACAAATTCCTTATCCTAGTCCAAGCTCCCATATTCCTTCAGATACTTCTAACTTATGTTATAAAAAAACTGTCAACATCTCTAGACACCCATACAAACCTTCCTCTACTTTAGGCTATGATAAATCCATTCATCAATCCATAGTAAAAACCCCAGCCTCTTCGCTATCTAAAGGTTGTGCCTTAGTAAAGAATACTAATAGTTCCCCTAATGATAATCTTTGTGAACTTTTAATCTCAATGCTTGTTAGCATGATATCTCGTCTTTCGGATACTTAGCTTCCATTTATTTTGCGCCAAAAACTTACTGAGCTTATTTTTTTAACATGCAACATTCCCAATAATTCCCAATTCTACAATGGAACTGTCACAGCATTAGAAATAAAAAAAAAATGAATTAGTACACCTTATAAGTAAACTTAATCCCAACATTCTTGCTATCCAGGAGACATGGCTAAAACCGGGTTCTCATTTTCGAATTTCTGGCTATTCATGTGTCCGGGATGACAGGAATGATGATCATGTCGGTTCCTTAATCCTAGTTTCAAGAAAAATTCTTTGTACCCCTATTACTCTTCCCACTCATTGCTCATCTTTCAATGTTCTATCTCTTGCAAGATCTTTCCTGTATATTTTCTACTCTTCCTCGGCCCATTGTAATCTTAGGAGATTTTAATGTTCATAATACATTATGAAGTTCTCACTTCTGTGATTCTTTATCCATTCCTTTTCAAGATCTTTTAAATGATTCAGAACTGTGTTTCCTCAATGATGGTTCCCCTACCCGGCGAACAACACCATTTCAAAACGTAAATAGTTCTGTAGATCTCACCCTTTGTTCTCCAGAACTATGCCCTCTCCTCTCTTGGAATATTTTGTCGTCATCTTATGGAAGTGATCATTTCCCAATTCTGTTGACCACTCCTAACTGTCAAAATAATCCCTCTGAATTTAATCCTCGTTTTAAATATAACATTTCTAATACAAATTGGTCATTTTATTCTTCTCTTTTAGATCAACAGATTTCATCTTTTCATCCAGTACAAGAAAGTAATTTTCTTATTATTTATAATGAACTTAGAAATTCTATCCTTTCTTCTGCAAGTCAATCCATCCCTAAAAAAAAACATTTAAAAATAACCTGTCGTCTCCTCCATGGTGGGACCAGGAATGCACTATGGCTTGCAAACTTCGTAAAGAAGCTGAATCTAAGTACTCCTCTTCTACGACAAAAGAAAAATTTTTACTACGAAAAAAAAAACTGCCGCTGAAACTTTAAAATTATTAATAGCGAAAGAACGAGAAGGGTGGTACAGAGTTTGCGCATCACTGTCGCCAAAAAGTCCTCCATCATTAGTATGCAAAAATATAAGAAAATGTCGTTGTGCTTTGTCAGATGATGAGAAATCAAACATGGGACCCTTCATGCTGGCTGGATAAGTTCTCAAGCACACTTGCCCCTTATTCTGTTCCTACATATGCTCAAGTTGTAAATTATTCTTGTCCCCCCAGTCACTGTAAAATTAAATTTTATGAACCATTTTATCTCCAAGAATTTACATCTGTCCTAGACGCCTTAAAGGATTCATCTCCGGGTATTCATGTGGTATTCTCTAGACGAAGGACTACTCCTCATGTCAACATCTTGTATGAAAATCAATATATCCCTGTAAGAGATAGTGTAAAATTCTTGGGTGTCTTTCTTTTGTTCGTCATATTGACTATATTTTTAAAAAAAATGAAAAAAAAATTAAATATTATGCGCTCTCTATCTGGCGTATGGTGGGGTTCACATCCATTTTCTCAAAAAATATTGTACAATGCTCTCATTCGTAGTCACCTTGATAATGGTAGTTTTCTTTTCCAACCTTGCAATTAAGTCTTCTCCAATCAATGTCCTCCAATTAGAGTGTGGCGAACCTCCACTGGAATTAAGGAGACAATATTTTTCTGATCGATTCTTCTTTAAAACTTACCAATGCTCGATACACCCTCTTATTCCCAGCCTTCATACTCTTTCTGAATATATTTCTTCAGGCAATTTCTGGCTCCATAAATCTATATGGAGCCGATTGTCCTTGTCTATTTAAAAGCTTACTTACACTTTTTCATCTTCCCAACCCTGTCTTCAGATCTAAAAACAATCTCTTGTTTGAATGCTCCTATTGTTGACGCGCTAAGCGCCTGACAAAATTATATCATACGCAGTTACTGTTCTTATGTATTTGCATTTATGCTTTATTATGTACAACCACCGTCAATTTTATTTTTTGTTAGTTAGCTTCTGGTTATAATATCTGAGAAAAAGAAGTTTTAATTTCTCCTTAATTTCAAAAGTATTCACCTATGATGAAATCATTTTTAAACCCAATATTTACATTAACCTTAATATTGAAAAAGATTCTCCTATAGCTGAAATTAAATTACGTAAAATTATTGAGAAAATTGGAAAAACTGAAATATGATTTATACTGATGCATCTAAAACTTTTGATCAAGGTTGTACTGGGGCATCAGTTTGGTTCCCCAGATATAAAATAATTTTGAATTTTAAATGCCCCTCTTTATCCTCTATTATTAAAGGGGAAGCTATTGCTATCTATCAAGCTCCACTATATGTGGAATCACACAACCTCAATAATTCGTTAATTTTGACGGACTCTAAGAGTTGTTTGTAAGCTATTATTTGTAACTAATTTTGAATTAAAGGGAAAAAACCTCTTATCCTTCAAATCAAATCTGTATTACCACCCTGAAAGCCATCCGGTACTATACTAAATATATATAGTACGAAGAAAATAAAATTATGTAAACCGTCACTAGGGAACTAAGGTACCTACGCGACATAGTGTAAACAAATTCCGTATATCATCAACTAGCGCGTTTTGATTATTTTAATAGCTTCATAGAGACGTTCTTTAGGAAATTATTCAACGAAATAAATTTAACTGGCCACAACTTTCAAGCAGAACGCCATAATAAAATTTAGAAAGTTTATAACTGTAAGTGTGAAGTGATTGTTGACTTAATAAAATATGTCTTAAGTAGATATTAATATACTATTATACATATGAATGATCGGGAAGAATAATGCTACAATATTTTTTTATAATTAAGTAGTTTTAGCATTCAAAAGTTGTAATATTTTGCCTCCGAATAAGTATATCTCATTCTGATGTGTAAGCTATATTGTATGTAGTTTCATTAAAATCCAATTTCAGTAGTATTTGCGTGAAAGAGAAACATCCATCCATATATACAAACTTTTTTGTTTATAATATTAGTAATGGTTAGTGACATCCACAAACAACTTATTTCAAACTAATGAAAAAGGACTATTATAATGTCGAAGAATTTATTGAGGACAAGCATAATTTTTTTTTATTAAACATCTTTCATTACTTATTGTAATAGCTGATAATTATGATGATAAAAATTAAAAGCGTTATTAAGTTAAAGTATCGGAAGAAATCCTATATGAGCCATCTCTTCGAAATAAAGAGAAAAAATTTAATATTACGGTATTAATTAAAAATGAGATTAATCAATAAAAGAAAAAATTATAATGTTGTTACGTAGAATTTAGAATTATACACTTAGGCTTACCTGATGGCCCTTGACAGCTGATTAGTTAATATCTACGATGATCAGTGTTTCAGAAAACGGGCGTTAATATATTTATTTTTTAACCGGGCGTTAATATAATATTTTAAACATTGTTTCAACCAAACCAAACCTTACTACTTCCAGAGTATCATCATGGCCCCGATGAGACGTGCTATATATCATGCGAAACATAATAGCTTTAGTGTTTAGCATTATCCTTTTTTTGATAAAAAATTAACATTCCTATTCAATATGACACACAATGAATTTTAAATTTGTTGAATGTCCTCAAAAATACCTGTTTGGATCAAGAAACTTCGAAAACGACTTCGGCAGTAACCGTTTGTACTCACATTTTAAAGATGTGCCATTGTTTGTTTGTACGTAGCGAAAATTATTTCACTAAATGGAAATGTGCTTTATATCAGAGTGATCTAGGCCGTGCTTTATATACATAAGTTAGGTTAAGCTATCGATAAAAAAAATAGGTTAAGTAAAGTAAGAGCCTGTTCTTGTCCCACAGCTGGACAAAGGACTCTTATGTACAGAGCAGTCTTTGCCTGCGGATTAGTTACAAGGGTCGCAGCCTCCTTTTTTATACGAAATAACTGTCCAGTCATTTTTATTGAAAGAAATTATTGAAGTAATAAAAACCTGTTCATATAAAATAGTTGAATTTCAAACTTTAAACCGTGTGTGTGTGTATGTGTGCGTGCCTGTGTGTGCGTGCGTGCGTGCGTGAGTGCGTGCGTGCGTGCGTGCGTGCGTGCGTGCGTGCGTCCGTGCGTGCGTGTGTGTGCGTGTGTGTGTGTGAGATTGTTGCGTGTCAGATTTGTAGTCGGAATAATCTATATACATATAAATGAATCCCTATTTCCCTTGGTCACGCCATCATCAGCGTGAACGGCTGGACCTATTTCACTTTTTTTTTGTTGTGTTTGTTATTATCGGAAGAAGGTTCTTATGGAAGAAAAAATTTAATAAATTGCCTGAAAAAGTCTAAAAACAACAATCCCTATTCCCGTACAAAAGATTCGTATAATACTTAAAAGTCAATTTCAACTTTAATACCATACCATAAAGTTTAAGTGTTAGTGGAGGGGTTCCGGGAAGGCAAAACAAGTGAGTGACTGTGGTAAAATGTCACTTGAAACGTAAATGTCTCTTTACTGTGCATCACTGCATAGTATAAAACAAAGTCGTCCCGCTGTCTATCTGTCCCTATGTGTGCTTAGATCTTTAAAACTACCCAACGGATCTTGATGCGGTTTTTTACTAGATGAGTGATTCAAGAGGAAGGTTATGTATAATACATTGCACCAGTGTGAAGCCGGGGAGTGTCGCTAGTCATTAATAAAAATCTAGGCCCAGTCGAATCTTACCTAGATCGGACACGAAGTTAATAATTTAAAACTAGCCACAGTCTGTCCTCTAACCATGTAAAGAGTTACATGGACACGGCCTTAGTTATTTTACTAATGTCATATTTAAGGGATTTGAAAAGTTTAGGGAAGGCGTATATATTTCAAATATATAGCTTTCTAGACGGTAGTAAATCGCTAGCACATAAGGTTATGGTAGGCCATGTATATGGTTTGTTTATGTATTTATTTATTTATTTACACAACTTTTAATAAAAGGGTATCTTAAAATTTGAATCCGATAAATATTGGAAAATTCGGTATCACTACATATACCTAATAAAACAAAGTCATCGCGCTGTCTGTCTGGTCGCTATGTATGCTTAGATCTTTAAAACTACGCAACGGATCTTGATGGGGTTTCTTTTATTAGATAGAGTGATTCAAGTGGAAGGTTTACGATTATGTGTATTACATTGCACCTTACATGACACACCATAATTAAACGCACGCATGAGCACATGCGCGGCCCTACCCACAGCGGAGGGCCCAAACCCGTGGGTTCTGGCTAGCCCACAGGTTCTGCGTCAGATGAAGCTTTAATAGTCTCGGGACTGAAAGCAAAAACATCAGTTAATACAAGATACAAGAGACATTGCACCAGCGCGAAGCCGGGACGGGTCGCTACTAATTTATAAGTAAAATTTTTTTTTTTTTATTATAAAGATAGTTTCGTATATTTTAGTCATATTATAGTCAGATTTGCAATACTAAAATGCCGTTCCTATTGCCAGCAAAAGACAATAATATGAATTATAGATCTCGGCGAGAAATATTGCACATCAACTTTTGGAAAGAGACACTCTGTTAATTTCGGTTTCGTATAGCGTCATCTCTGTCATATACTACCGACCGTACTGCTAGTACCGTGTGCGACAGGGATAACGCTCTGCAAAGCCGAACTTGGCCGATGGTCTCTTTCTGTTGGGCGATGTGCAATAATTGTCGCGGAGTACTGTATTAAATAATGGATGGCGTCTCTACACGCTTTACTCTCCACTTCCTGTTACGCACTTCCGTCTCTTTCACCAAATTGCACAATCGCCTAGAACTATGGCGTAACACGAAGAAAATCGAAAAAATAAACAATGTGGGTGGAACAGGTTATGTTGTAAATAATGAAATACATAGTTTAAGCAACCTTAGTAAACTGGTTCGTAAACGGCCACCGTATATACTACGTCAAATAGTCGGACTGATCATTTCACAGTCGACTATTTGCCAGGAAACTGTTATATTCGTGATATGAATTGGTTATTCCATTGCGAACTTAAATTTTCAATATCGTGTGTTAACTTTTTGGTTCTGTGACATATCGACGCGTAAGTTGTGTTGAGCAATTAATTAGATACTATTACAATTATTTGGCCATATGCAGTAGGGCTTTAGGTCCGTGGAATCTAGGAAGATTGAAAGTGATATGTCCTTGACAAGCCTGTTGTGGCAGGCCATAGTAGGCCAGTTTACTAGTTAATATTGTAAATATTTTCGGCGCTAATAAAATTATTATTGCTAAATAAATAATATTTACGTAGGTACAATAAATAATAAAAATAACTTTATTTTATCACCACACGGGTTTGTAAAATCTATGGAATATACAACATCATATAAGGTTAAAAGCGCAGTGGAACTAAGCAACGCCTATATTTTAGACCATCAGTTCCCCATCCCAGTTATAAATATGGACTATAAATTAAATTAAATTTCAAAAAAAGTATGCTAGCATCTAATTTCTAAATTAATTTTAAATTAATTCCGATTGGAACAAATACGTTTCAATTTATACCGATCTACACAAAATGTCCCTAAAATTTTTACATACGGATTACGTAAGGATAAAATACCGATTTTAAAGCAATCAAGTCGGATGATTTGATTTAATTATGCATTGAGGTAGAGCCACTTAGCAATTTCATTCCTTGCATAACGTGATAACAATATTTTGTTGCTTTTTTACCGTTTAATGCAAAATAAGGTGTACCAAAATTTAAATAAGACAGTGGCTATAATTTCATTTTTTATTTATTTGGTTAACCAGCAATTGTTACATTTACACATAAAATATAAGTAATGTGCATTATAGTTCTATAGCTAAATGAACAATTGACTACAGGTAAACACTACATGCGAAGTATTCAGTTTCAAGTAAAATCATTAACATTTTGTATAACATAGTAATTACTTAAAAACGAAACCTAACATAAAAGTGAAACAAACAGCAGTTTTTGAGACATGTCGTCATGAGAAAAAATAAATATATGATTACAGGAACAACTCGCCGAATGCAAATATCTGACCTTGACTAAATAATAGGAGGAGGGCTTTTCACCACCGATTATTTCTTATGATCGTGTCCTGAGCGCGGGAGCTCGATTAAAAAAACAAAAGTCCTTTTCGCATAATTTGGAGAGATGCTCAAGAATCCACTTTACGTTTACGGTGACAGTAATTCACTTAGGGTTCCCGCGCATTTGCATTATGGCAAACATTTGATGGAACAATATGGCCGCTATGGTGACACTGCTGCGATCGTAAGTGAAATTCAAATATATCTTTATTCAATAAAAAACCATTATACTTACTTACTTATTGTCAAAAAATACTACTACCGCCGCTTCGGAAAAACTAAGAAGAACCGGCGAAAGAAACTCAGCGGGACATATTTTTTTTAACATTATTTGATAAAGAAACATGTTTACAATGTTGTGTCCGTTTGATTGAAACTCCGTAGGTATCCTATTTTTTGTCATATCTTTTTCCTCTAACAATTTTTTTAGAAATAGCTTGGGAGCGTGTTTTATGTTTGAATTTGTACTATAATATCCCTTAAAAATCTTTTCTTTAATAAATTTCTCAAACCTTAATAGACAGGCTTTGCGCAATAACTGGGATTGTGATGTAGAAGCACCGTCCCATGAACGAGCTACGAACTCTAATGAATCCATATTTCCCTTGGTCACGCCATCACGCGTGAACGGCGATTTCGCTAATTATTTTTTTATAATATTCCTTGAATTAGGAAGATGGTTCTTACGGAGAGAAAAATTTTAAAAATTACCTGAAAAAGTCTAAAAACGACACTTTTCTACATTCCCGTACAAAAGATTCGTAATAATAATTCGTAAAGTCAATTTGAACTTTAATACCATACCATAAAGTTTAAGTGTTAGTGGAGGGGTTCCGGGAAGGCAAAACAAGTGAATATCTGTGGTAAAATGTCACTTGAAATGTAAACAAACGTCTCTTTGCTGTGCATCACTACATAGTATAAAACAAAGTCGTCCCGCTGTCTGTCTGTATGTCCCTATGTACGCTTAGATGTTTAAAACTACGCAACGGATCTTGATGCGTTTTTTTTACTAAATAGAGCGATTCAAGAGGAAAGTTTATATGTATAATTCATTGCACCCGTGCGAAGCCGGGGCGGCTCGCTAGTTAATAATAACGGATAAGTGTACTGGTTGACATTTGACAATTTACTAATAATGGTAGGTCAGCTAAATGAGGTTATATATATTTTGACTTAAACCTCAATTATTATTAATGCTAAACAGGTGCAAAAATGGTGTGTCTTGGAATATATAACATTTTAAACGAATGAATGATACTAAACAATAATACACTTTTATTTTACACCACAAATAAGAGTATACATAAAAGTGACAATAGAACAACAAATTTGTGCAATGTGCAATTTGGGGGCCATATCGCTTCATAGCGATCTCTTCCTGGGCAACCAATGGCGTAAAGAAACGTATACTACGTAGGTTCTGCAATATGTATCTGATTCAAGCATGTACATTACATATGATTGAATCAGATACATACAATAAAACATAATTATGTGTGTATGTGTATACAGGGTGGCTTTTATAATGACGCCGGTGGGATTCTAATGATGATTTCGGTGGTATAATCGTTTATTGTAATAAACTTATTTAAAATAACATTAGTTATGTCTAGAATTTAATAAAAAAAAATGGATACACTTAGAAAAGCCTCCCTGTATAACATGAACAAGAACATGTTTATTCACATTACATGTATGTTTACGATTTTATCGCATTTATTTTTACCTTGACCATGAACGCTGAGAAGGGTTCGAAACGAAACTTAAAAATAACATAAACGAAACTCAAAAATAAACGCGATAAATCCTTTGCGTAAACATAGTTACATCTTTTTTAATACATTCAACTTTGTGCATGACGCTTGAGCCGATTTTTTGTAGTCTCCACTCTGCTAGATGATAATTAGGGTTTTGAGGGTTCCATACCGAAAGGCCAAAACGAGTCCCTATTACTAAGACGCTATCAGTCTGTTTGTCTGTCCGTCCGTCTATCACCAGTCTGTATCTTATAAACCGTGCAAGTAAGACAGTTGACATTTTCATAGATGATGTATACTGTTGCCGATATAATAACAAATACTAAAAATAGAATAAAACAAAAAAAAAAGCATTTAAGGAGCCTCCCATACAACGCAAGGCGGTTGACAGACAACCTATAGGTACTTGCCAATATACTTAACACAATCTATTAACAGGTTTCAGAAATTATTTAAAGAAAAACTTTTACAAAAGGGTTATTATAATATAGATGAATACATAAATGATAACAACCACTGGGAATGAGATGATCGCTCCTAAGCTGTTTCTAAAAAAAATAATGTAATATGTAACAATGTAATTGTTCGAAATACAAATTAAAAAAAAGACGATGCCTACGGAGTTCTTCTTCGTTAGCGGAACTTCATTGTGAAACGGCGAAAACGGCGAAAAAAAATGACTATCGATAGACCAAATAAATTTCTTACTTAGATGAATAAATGATTTGATTTGATTTAATTTGATATAGATTAGATAATTGTACGGAACCCTACGTGCGCAAGTCCTGCTTACACTTGGCCAGTTTTTATATTTTGTATGTATGCTTTGTCTTTTTGTCGTGTTGAATTTTTTGTCCGTCTGTCTGCCCAACTGTTTGTAACTTCGATGTGAGCCACAGAAACCGGTTGGGGTTTCCAGTCGAACTTTATATACCAAACAGTTACAAGTAAAAGTTTAGCCACCTGAGTCGATGCAATCAATAAACTTTTTTATGATTCGCAAAACTGTAGAATACTCAACCAAGAATCATGTTATTGGCAAGAAACCTAGTTTGGTGGATCAACGATAGATTAGACGAAGATTTTTTAATTTATACAAATGTTAACTGTCCTTGTATTTTTAATAACATTTCCGATGGTTTAAATATAGTTTAACATTTTCAAATGTCAAGGTTATACCCAAGGTATGTGACTTTGACTCGAAGTGTACATGTGTGGACTTAAAACTTGTCAGTTAACCCCAGCCGAGGCGGGTCGGTTTGTAACAATAATGTAAATTAAAGTAATTCAACGTTGAAATTTATAGAGATTACTGTTGTTTTCTAAAGTTAAAAAAGCTTTTTAACCAGAAAACAGTGACGGCATAGTCACTTAAAACGTTAATTATTATTACCCATTAAAAAAAAAGGAATAAGACTTAACCCTGCTATTAAAACCTGCCCAGAGAAATTAAATATATTTCATATTCTCTTATCCTTTAAACGAGCAATTCTTGTATATATATAATCGGAATCTCGGATGAAATTTAGTATGTGCGTAGATTCGGGGGCGAAAAATCGATCTGGCTTGGTTTTATTTTTATAATGTCCTTTTATCCCTGTTTTCAGGGAATGAAAAATATTATTCGAATATGACAGTAAATTTCGCCGCAAAATAAAATGTTATAATAGCTCGGCCGGTAATCGGGCGGCCCCAAAACAGACGGCCGTGGTTCGTATCACGATCATTTACACACTTATTTTTTTTACTTTTTTTCTATACCAGATTTCTTTATTTTTTATTTTTTTTATTTCCAAAATACATAATTTACAAAAAACCACCGAGCAAAGCTCGGTCCTCCAGGTACTATTTATTTTATGTAAGAATTATTGGCCATTTTAGTGTAAGAAGATCCCCCTCGGCTACCTACGGCTGCTTACCATTAGTGAGGCACTAGGTAGCTATATAAGGATAAAGTTGGCAAGCGAGCAGACGGTTCATCTGATCTTAGTGACTCTACCAGTGCTTATAGAAGTTTTTGTGGGACATTCCTTTTTGTATCATTCTCACGATTGTTTTTGCAAACCCGACCCGGTCGACGAACCTGGCCCTTGGGCCCGAGGGTGGGTTCGATCCCCATTGCGGGAAAAGAATGCTGTGAAGAAAAGTGTCTGTAGTGTCTGGGTGCAGTTTTAATTTATTTTTTCATCAATCAAAAGAAAAGTATATTTTAGTATGTTTATCCATATAAACTATGTTTTAGTATGTTTACCTAGCACCCATATTACGATCTTAGCTTAGTTTGGTACTGGATAACGTTGTTTGTTTGTTTTGCATTGTTCTAGATAATTATACTCAAAACGATATTTTTAGATAAACGCCGAGACGGGGGAGTCGTTGACTTATAGGGAGCTGGTACGGCTAGCCGCCGATATCGCGCTCTCGCTCGTTCGTTTGGGCGTGCGAAAGGGAGAGGTGGTGGCTGTGTGCAGCGAGAAGCGGCTGGAGTTCATGCCGACCGTGTTCGGGGTAATATGCGCGGGCGCGACCTTCACCGCCATTGACACCACTGGCGGGAGGGGTATGAATGCATTCACTTTGTTTTTCCTTATTTAAGTAACGAATCTCGCACTTAAACCGTTCAAGGTTGTACTGACGGTGGTAGGGCCACTCGTGCAATGGGCAGGCTCGTCCGGGTAAGTACCACGACCTCACAGAAGACCGGCGTAAAGTGCAAGTATAATACTTTCACGTTTCGTCTTGTGAGTGCGGTGGCCGGAGCCAAATTTTCAAAAGGTTGTCAACGCATCTGGAACCCTCGGGTGTAGCAGATGTCCATGGGTGGCGGTATTCACTTAACATCAGGTGAACCGTCTGCTCGCTTGGCAACTTTCAGCATTAAAAAAAACTTGAACAGATCAAGGTTGTGCTGCAGTCGATTTAATATACGCGTAAATACAACCGGTCTTGCAACAACTACTTATGGATAGCACAACTCTTTCCCCGTAATAGGATCAAACCCAAAACGAAGCGCGAGGCAGTTCGCGAGGTGGCCACCTTTATAAGTATTTACCACTAGCAACCTCAAATTCCAATTGGTTCCGCATTGAAAGGTCGTAAAAGAATACGGAACATGTATCGTTGAATTTTATTTCTGTTTCTATAAACACGAATAGAATATATTTTCACTGACGCAACTCTCTCTATCAAATGTGGATCAGTCAATTTACATCTGTGTTGATTTGCATCAAAATCTATTAGGTTAAAAGAAATGGTTTAATAATTAAATATTTTCAAAAACGACCAAAGAATTCGATGTAAAGTAAATTAAAAACCTCCAGTCTATAAGTATAAGAGCTCAAGTTATAATGGATGTTTATTATAAACTAAAAATGATCTTTTAAATGTCACGCGTTGAAGTCTTTTTTACTGAATTTTTTCATTGTCTATTTTTAATGTTTTTATTCGTGTTTTTGTAATCGATACAAAATTAAAATAAGAAACTTTTGAAAACACTTTTTTTATTTGTGCTAACAACAAAGTTTCAATAAGATTTTTGATTGTAGATAGTGGTAGTTTTTTTGGTGACGTCCAATTAGAGCTTTTAAGTCTATATAAAATTTTGACTTTGAGTTTGATTAATGGACGCGTAGAATCATCTCTATATATTTTTTCTCAAAAGTGTTTTTCGTCGGACAGGGATTACCTCATTAATTCTTCAAACGTATGATATATTTAATGATTCGAACAATGTTTTATAAGCCTTTTTTGCCGCTTTACACGCTAAAAACCTTCGCTTAAAAACTTCTTATAAACAATGTATGATAATGCCATCTTTGTCAATTAGTTTGACTGAAATGTAGCGAAATGGACTAAATTATTGTTATAGTTATTTAACACTTATTTGCAAAATATTATATTATCATCGGGTTATAGTTCACGGTACTATGCAAAAATTTCGCAGGGTGGACTAGTAAGATTTATGGTCCAGACCTGTCTTCTGTAAATATTTATATTTATTAAAAAAATTAATAGCCTATATATGTCTCACTGCTGGGCAAAGACCTCTCTACAGAGCGGTGAGTAGGATAGCAAATGATACAGGGCGTTCTTTTTAGGGTTCCGTACACAAAGGGTATAACGGGACCCTATTAATAAGACTCGGCTATCTGTCTGTATGTCCGTCTGTCACCAGGCTATGTCTCATGAACCGTGTTCGTCAGACAGTTGAAATTTTCATAAATGATGTATTTTTGTTGTCGATATAAAAACAAATACTAAAAAACAAAATAAAATAAAAAAGTATTTAAGTTGGCTCCCATACAACAGACATGATTTTTTTGCCGTTAGTATAGATAATGGTACGAACCCCTCGTGCGCAAGTCCGACTCTTACTTGGCCGGTTTTATAACTATTATAATCATTTGTCGATGTCCGATATTCCTATAGTCGAAAGTCGAATTTAGGTAGTACGATAGTTTAAATTTGACCGCTATTATATTACTTCCGCTTTTATTCCAGCAACGATTCTCCACAGGGTGAACTTGGCGAAGCCGTCCGTCCTGTTCTGCTCCGCCTCGGCATACGAAGTGCACAGGGATACCATAAAATCGATCGGGACAGTGCGAAACATCGTCATATACGAGGACGGGGCCGAGGAGTGGGTTGGTGTGCTAAGGTTCAGTCAGTTTCTGACTGAAAGGGCGGTCATTGAGGACTTCCTGCCAATAGACGTGGACGGTTGGGCTGACGCCGCCATGATTCTGTACTCCTCGGGCACCACCGGTCTACCGAAGGCCATCCCAAAGACTCATCTCAATCTACTCATCTCGCTAGGGGACACGGGCGAGCAAAGGTGATAAACGGGACGAGTTTCTACATAAAAAGTTATTAGCGACATTCGGTCATTATATTATATTGTACTTTTTTGCAAACTGGTATGAAAGACTTTATTAGTAATGACCCATTGCATATTGGGATTAAATGTATTTGTTGCTTGTTCGTTGTTGTTAAAGTACAAGTACATTTTTAGTGACAAGAAACAAAATCAACGCCAAACATTTCACTCACTATACATTTTCTATTTGATTTGGATGAATTCCCTGATGTATATCCGTGGTCCAAAGTCTACAAATTAATTTTATATGGGAGCTAAATGGAAACCAATTCAAAAAGAATTTTTAAAATCCGTTCATTAACTCTGTCAGTTCTGAGAAACCCCTCCCTTTTTTGAATGCAGTTGAATATACAATATGCTACTATATACAATGTTGCTAATTAAAGAAATAAATATGACAAAGTTAGCCGCGGGACTTACCGCTACGTTGTCTTTCAGAACGCACGCTGCGGGTCCTAGTGCTCTAATCACGCGGGAATGGTGCTACTCTTATGGCCTATTGCACACAATAATCACCCTTTACCAGGGCTCTACCGTCCTGTACTGTCCTAGCTCTGACGAAAGAAGCTTCCTCGAGGCAATACAGAAGTATAAGGTAGAGTTTTTGTTCAGAACGAGAGTTAAAATTTAAGATATTAAGATGTGTCATTCGCCAATAAAATACTTTGCCTCAGTAGAACGGCTATAAACTCGAAGTCTATCTGTCACGTGATAAGAAACTCTATGTGAAATCAAGACCACGCTACTGGTGGTTTTCTTGTGATGATTCCAGGATGATGTGATCTCGGTAGCAGAAAACAAAAGTTAACTAGGATTCTAGTACAATGTACAAGAATCCTAGTTATCTTCTTCTTTCTCTTTTCTTGTTAGCTGCTGTCGTGTGCAATATATTTTGGGGACTTTCTGTTTATGAACAAGGACCATGCCTCCGAATGTTCATCCATTGAACATCTGTCCTCTTCTTACTGAGTACGTGAGTGAGCATCGAGAGAGTTTAAGTACATAAAAGAATTTCATAAACAAGGTTTTGCCTCCAAGGAAATATCCTCTACAAGCTCGCTAAGGGTATCCTGCTTTATAATTGAAAAAAAAAAAGGCCAGATAAATCAATGTATCGTAATTTTCAGATCCAGGTGATGATACTAGCTCCTGCAACAGCCACGGAGATGGTCAAATCTTCAATACTGGCACAGTATGACGTATCCTCTATCCAATGCTTGATTTCCAGCAGCACGCCATTCAGCGCTGAGCTAATAAAAGCGACACAGGCCAGGTCAGTCTATTCTATAGTTCCTACCCTCATCCTCTATTGAGAAATTCCAACATCAGGCGGTCGACCACACAGATAACAATATAATACTTTAATAACCGTAACAGGGATTTTTGCTTGAAATGCTGTCCATCATTCATCGTGCTAGGTCGGGTCTGCAGAACATATGAATCATGTTTTTGGTTATATTATCTAGGTTTTAGTTAGTTACTATGTTAGGGTTTAGTTGTTTGTTCCATAGAGGTTGATTCTCTTTTATAGTGTTAGAACAGACTATAGTTATGAGAGGCATTATTATCAAGACTTTTTAATAATGAAGCCTTCTTTTTATGTGAGAAGGTGGCAGATGAGCTGGCTTTCATAAACCTGATTTTAAGTGAGAACTCCTATCCATGGACATTTTCAAAAACCGGGTGGGTGATGTACCCACCATTTCATATGTTGGGCTGTTACCCCACTCACCAGACGAAACGCAGAGGTATAAAACTTTCTGTTGTACTTCCCTTTACCTACTGTGGTACTTCCCCGGACGGACCTGCCTCGTATTTCAATTCGTGTAACAACGAAGACTATTTCGTGGCTCAACCACAGTGAAATAACTCAAATAACGTATCTTATTTCGGCGCTGTCACTATTCCAGATGTCCCAATCTGCAAGCTGTCTGTCAGGTCTACGGAATGTCGGAGACTGGTTGCGTATGCAGTGATCAGCGCGCTCCTAAAGGCCCGAAGCCGGGCAGCGTGGGAATAATGTCACGGGCTATTACCATCAAAGTAATGAAATTACCGTAAGCTTCCGTAAACCTATTAGATTCTAGCGATAGTTTTCTAACAGACAACTTGTCTAAATAAGATACGCTAAAGGTTCCCAACAAGAAACTAGCTAACTGGGATGTGGACTGATGATATGAATGTTTGTAATTTCATAATTAATACATAATTCTCTACTTACTTTTCCATGTATATCGAAATGTTTTTCTGAGCCACTGACCATGTGAATTGCTCGGGAGAATCCAATATAATTTCTCATAAGCAATTAATCACAGTGGTTGAAAAAGCTATTTCTTCACACAGCGCCATCTATACGCCGAGGTATACGAGGTATAATGTTCATCTACCGTCACGTCAATTAAACTTTATGCCCGGTTCCCTTATTCAACGAACGGCCATTAGTTACATAGCTTCGTAACTTTCATAAGGACTTGTAGATAAAAGGCATGTACGCCCGGTTCCTATATTAACAAAACGAGGCATTTTCCTTACGAGTCGTTGCATTAACTACGGAAAGTGAGTTACTAGCGTTCTCTTAATCTACAATTCGTTATGAAAGTTACGAAGCTATGTAACTGACGGCCGTTCGTTGAATATAGGAACCGGGCATTAATCAATTAATATAAAATTTCAATATTTCCATCCTTCACTGTATTTACATAGAAGTAACTAAAGAGATAAAAAATAAAATATCTTTTGTCAGATAGTCGACATGAACACTCGCCAACCCGTCGGGCCGAATCAGCGCGGCGAGATCTGCCTTAAGTCACCGTTGCTAATGCGTAGTAAGTGCCCAAGTCTTTATTGTTTAATTCGTTTGTATACTTTGATAGATAGGTGATTTAACTGTGATAGGCAACGCAACAGGTGAAGCGCCAGCTTAGTTGCTACCATAAAAAAAATACAACGGCGCGGCAATTCTAATAAGTTAAGGCCAAAAACACCTTAAAATCTCTCATCATCTTGCCACATCTTAAGCCTCATTTCTCCGACTACACGGCTTAGTCAGTTAAAGTAGCCTTGTTATGCAGGGTATATCGGTGACGCGGTAGAAGACTATCTGGACGACGAGGGGTTCTTCAAGACAGGCGATATCGGCTATTACGACGACGATCGCTACTTCTACATAGTGGACAGGATCAAGGAGCTCATCAAGTTTAACTCCTATCAGGTGAGAGACGATTCCCGTGTAAATGTACAGACCCTCAAGTGCTAATGCTCATAAGTCTTCAAGGTTTTTTTATAAAGAAATCAGGAGGTGGTCAGTTTTGTGTTGTGATAATTAAAATGTACTTGTTTCTTTTGCCTTGAATCCGGTTAGTGAAAAAGGAGTATCACGGTCCATGTGATCTAAACTGGCTATCGGCTGAACTGCTTAGTTTTTATCCAACCTTTGAAAACGATAAAAAATGTTTCGGTATAGACAATTCTACGTCTCCAGCACAGTTCCACTCTTAGGTAGCCCCAGCGGAGTTGGAGGCGGTCCTTTCTGAGCATCCGGCTGTCTTCAAGGCGGGAGTTGTTGGGGCTCCCCACCTAGAATACGGGGAAGTCCCGACAGCGTTCGTGGTGCTTCGACCAGGGTACAAAGCGACAGCGGAGGAGCTGGTCGAATACGTGGACGGGCAGGTGAGGTCTGCAGCTAGTAAGATTAATTATTATTTACTAAAGCATTCTTTCTCGTAGCTTAGGCTCATTTATGATAATTAGGTTAGATTTGGCGCAATTTTTTGTAAAGCTTTTAGCGTAATTTCACCGACACTGTCTCTCACGTGTATGAAAAAATATTTCTTACTACAGTTCTGCCCTGTAACAAAAAATATGACTGCACACTGATCCGCAGGGATAAAAATAATTCGTACAATATTCGTTGTAGTCCATGAAATGCTAAGGACACGGTGCCGATGGTTTTTAGCTCTTACTTGCCAAAAGTTCAAAACGGGCTTTGAATTTTTTTTAAATCCCATCGCAAGAATTAGTTCGTATATACAAACCAAACTCTAATGCCCCATGGCGCACGGAATCTTGTATTCATTAGGATTTTATATACCAAGGTCTCATATCGGATGCGGCTCGCCGGCGGCGTTAGGTTTTTAGACGACCTTCCGATGGGTGGAAGCGGCAAACTCGACAGGAAAGCACTTAAGAAGATCCTGTCAGAGGGTAACTAGGAGAAAATAAGAGAGTAGCGGAACTAGAGAATTACAAGTTTCATTCTTGTGGATGGAATTCTATTTAATAGACCAATTATTGATTAAGAACCAAAATAAAAGAAATGTGAGTAAACGTTTTTTTTTATTTCTTCATTAATTCAATAGAGGCAATTTTTTATTAATTATTCATATACATACACGTAAATAAATAAATAAAACACAATACTATTCCTATGCTGCCTATTTTGCATCACATTCAATTTTTTTTAGTTACTATTTATGGATAAAATATGCTACGGCACATGTTGTGTGACAGTATTCTTCATTTTCTTATTTTGAGCATAATTCTGAACAGGTTATAGAATTTCTCTACGTGCTGTCACAATCCCGGCAGTGTACAAGTTGCAATTTATTATACAGAAAAGCCTCATTTCTTTCTTTCAACTACCTTTCGCGCATTCTAACTCAGCAGTTTACTGTGTCGAAAAATATGAGTACAGCAGAAATTGCAAACTGATCGCTGATTTGGAAACATAAAGGAAAGTCGCGAAGTGTCATCTGGTGGGACTGAGTACGGTTGCCGAGATCAGGCGTCGCCGTGCTTCTTAGCCACGTGCTTGTCCAAGAACAGCTGGCTGGTAAACGTCCTGGAGCAACTGGCACACGTGTAGCCCGAACCCGAGTCCTTAATCACGCGGTGCACGCGCGCCACGTGGTTGTATTTCCCCGAGCGCGACTTGAACCTCTTCCGACAGAGAGCGCACTCGTAGCCGTCGACCGCGCTGCCGTAGTTGTGCACTTCCAGCAGGTGCCGCTTGCGCGCCTCCCACGTGGCGAAGCGCGGCCTTTGCTCGCAGTACGAGCACACGTAAGGTGTCGATGTGTGTTGCGACTTCACGTGTGCGTCCCTGTCCATCAGGCTGCGGAAAGTCGCCACGCAGCGGCTGCAGCTGTACTTGTTCTCGTGGGGCGTCCTGCTGTGCGCTACCATTGCGGACTCGGTTATGAAACCCTCGCCGCAAGCGTCGCACACGTAGTTCTGGAAGTGGCCGTGGGTGTGCCTCTTAAGGGAGAGCAGGTCCTTGAAGCGGTCTGTGCACATCGCGCAACGCCACACAGTACCGTCGCCCAGCCTGAAGGGCAGTACACCAGGCTGGGCGTCAGTTCTGATCGGCTGCCGGTGCTCTTTCATCAGGTGCTCCACCAAATGGTCGAAGCCGTCGATCGGGGCGGTGCAGAGCTTGCAGCGGAGGTCCGTTATGTCAACGCTGAGGAAGGCCTTCCCTAGCTTCTTATAGAAAGCGGCTTGAACGTCGTACGCGGCGTGCTGCGTGGCCATATGATCGCGAAAGGCGGTCGGATCCCTCGTCTTGGTCGTGCAGAACACGCAGTTGATGTTGCTCATCCACATCCTGAAGGGGTAGGCGGTGGAGCAGCGCAGGATGATCTCCGCGTTTCCCCTCGGCCGTGTGGAGCGGCCGTTTCGCGGCTTGTACGCGACTCGGTGGCACTTCACCTGGCGCTGGTGGTCGCGGAGCGCGTGGCGCGACACGAACGCCGTGCCGCACCTATCACAGTTGTGGTCCATGTAGTGGGAGGAGACGTGTCGCTTGTAATCTACAAAGCCACCGTAGCTCCTCTCGCAGCAGACGCACACCCAGCGGCCGTCGCGCAGCCTGTAAGGTAGCACGCCGTAGCACGCGTTCAGCTTGACGGGGAGCCCGTGCTGTTGCGAGAAGTGGCGCATCAAAGACTCGACATCAGACAGCGGCTCGCGGCACAGCTTGCACCCCAGCTCGCTGATGTCCACTTTAATCAGGTTTCCCTTCATCCTGTAGAAGACGCTCTTGAAATCGGCGTTCGCGTGCTCGCTCTGCATGTGGTACCTCAGCTCCGGCAGCAGAGCGTACTCGGTGTGGCAGTACACGCACAGTATCTGGCTGAAACGCGTCTTGAACGGACACGCTGTGGAGTGTCGCAGTATCAGCTCGGCGTTGCGCCGCTGCGGCGTCTGGTAGACGAGTACTATCCTCGATTCCGAACGCGCGTCATCGCGCCCGCGCATTTCCAACGCGGCTCCTAAAAAGAGAAAACGAGAATGACTCCGTGGCGCAGTTTCCAAGGTATTGGCTTCGATGTCAGGATTCGTGGGTTAGATTCCCACACGGGACAGCTATTTGTGTGACTTACAGATCGTTGTTTCACAGGGTGTTTGTCCGCGTGAAATTTATGTTTGGAAAAAGTCTTTACAATACAGGATAATGTTATCCTAAAGTAAGGGCAATGATTTAAAAAAAAGAAGAAAAGAAAGAAACAGTGTAAACTGGGAATATCTATCCCGCAGACTATGATTTACGACATTTGACATACCTGCGTTCTTTGCTTGATTCAAAAGTCGACTTAGGGTCCTCGATATGTATAAACACCTTATTTGACAGGATAGAATAAATGATAATTTAAGGCCGAAATAAGAACAAATACAACAAGCAATTAACCGTTTTCGATACAATCTTACTTTTGGACTCTTGAAGATTACAAAGGAATTTCTATTTTAGGACCTTTTTTTCTTTGCAAAATCTCAAGAAATAAATCCATAAGCGAAATTCCTTGTACTTTTTGTTTCCTAAAAATGTAAAACTATATTTGCAAATAATATAAGAAATAATAATAAAGTAAAGTAAAACAATAGATAAATTCTCGAAAACTTTTTGGAACCTGTACCTTTTCACGGCGTTAAAATCTGGACCAGTTTTAATTTAATGTTGATTCATTATTTGTTACATCAATAAACTTCTTATATTTCGTTAAAACTCGATATTTGTAGAAGTTAATATCAAAGTTCTACGGAAAATATTTGGACAAGTTGGTACATAAGTTACTCGTTTTTATCTTCTAGTGACTTGTGACTATGTAAGCAGTATATTAATATTATTCTTTACATAATTTTTCATTACTATTTATATTAATGTTTTTTATAAGTTTTCATGTTATTGCTATAGATGTTGGCAACTCTAAAGGAAGTCGTTCCTTGAAGTTGTTGGCAACACTGAAAGAAGTGTCATTCTTTGAGGTATAAATGTAGCTGCATGAAGCATTTCATGGTCGCCTTCATCGTGGTCTTCGTCTTTCTCTGGCTGTCATCAAGAAGTATACGTGATAGTGCTGCCCAATCGATATCTAGAGTGGTGTTTCATTAGTGATATTAAAGTGATAAAATAAGTAATTATACCAGTGTTATTGTTGTGCAAAGTAAAACTACGGTGATTTGGTAAAGGTATTTATATTTCTACCTTCTTAGCTCGATAAAACAAAGTATAGCTAACATAGATTTGTTTTTTTTTATTCGCTTTTACATCTACTTCTTTTGTCCCTGCATTGATCTTTAGGTTGACTGCTGGAGTTTGCATTAAACATTTCGTTGCCATACACAACATTTGCGGGTATGGGCAAATAAATATTGCGTTATAAATGACATTTGGCCCCCTGAAAGGGTTTAAAGCAAGCGAAAAGACGCACTGGTATTTTTGAGGGAAGGTGGCGCAGGGGAAATAGATCCATGAGGTGGTTAGTGATATTCGCGCCGTGGGCGTGACCAGGAATACATGCGCATTGCCAATGTTTAATAGGTCGGGACCCCCATTAGGGGCTAGCCAAATGTGTAAAGATGAAATTACTTCCACTCCTCTCCGGCCCTCTGTAGGACCTAATGACCTTATCCACTCGTACAAAAGCAGAACTAGCTGCGAGACCCCAGAAATGTTGGCAGAAAAACATAACCTGTTTACAATAAGCTGCTAGAATCGATTATGAATAGGTTACTTAAGTAGATTTTCTTATATATAACTAGATATTGGTAATAATCATGCCCGTTAAAACATGTATAAGATAAACCGAGGTTATTGTGTTTTAACAATTTATTTTGAATAAATCATCTAACCCTCAAAATACATCAGCTCCTGTACATGCTGACAGGTTTCGTGTTTAAACAGAACCAAGTCAGATTTAGGCGTATCGTATCGACCATAGCCTCATTTAGAGGTGGTGCTATATAAGCAAGCGGTTCGCTGCAGAGATGGTAAGTGTTCACCGCCGCCCAAGCAGCAGACACCAGCGGCCTTTAAGGTAACAAATTAAACAGTTATCTTTTGCGTTGGCCTACTGCGAGGCGGGAATTTCCCGGACGAGACGGCGCTCGGCCATGATAGAAGCTGAGCTGTCGTTTGCAGAGAATTCATTCGTGTGTCACCATGTGCTTCCTGTACTCGATCTTGCCGCGGAAGCCGACCCAGCAACGGGGGCAGGCGAACCTCCAATCGGGGTTGTGGACCCGCATGTGCTCCTTCAGATTCTTCTCGTATCTATACGCCTTGGAGCACAGCGGGCAGGGGTGGTCGCGAGCGTGCGTGTGCACCGCCATGTGCTTTTTCAGGTGATTGCGCTCAGCGAAAGGTCTGTCGCACACCTCGCAGGTCAGAGCCGATGTGTGCTGCTTCCTCGTGTGGAAGTACAACGACTTGCGTGTTGTGAACACCGCGCCGCAGGCTTTGCACGGGTGGTTATGCGCGATCCCGTGCATCTCCCTCAAGTGCTTCATCTTCTCGTAGTGGTGCTCGAATCTGGCGTCGCAGACCGGGCACTTTGAGGGTTTTACCTTTGCTTGGCCGCCGTGTGCCTTGCTCGCGTGGTATCGGAGTTTGGGCGGGCTGGTGAACGTGCGGCCGCATTGCTCGCACGGGTATCGCCCCGTCAAGTGGGTCTCCATGTGCTGCAGCAGGCGAGCGTGCGTCGCGAACGCCTTGCCGCACGTGTCGCAGACGGCGGCGCTGTAGTGCACGTTTATGTGCTTGTTCAGCTGAAAGAAGCCGTGGAAGGTCTCCGAGCACTCGCGGCAGCTGTACTCCCCGTTTGTGGTCTTCAAGCCGAAGGCGATTATTCCGTTGCCGGCTTCCGTGAAGCGCTCGCCGTGATTTGAGCTCAGATGCCCTCGTGCTTCGTCCAGACTGGAAAGAGGCGCGTCGCAGATTCTGCACAGCAGCTCGGATATATCAGCCTTGATGGTTTTCTTGCCCTTCCTCAGGTGTTGCGTCATCAGAACACTCAGCTCGGGCACGACATGGGCTTTCGTGTGCGCTAGAATTTTTCCTAGCTCGGTACTCCTCTCGGGACAGTAGAAGCATCTGAAGGAGAAGGGGTAGGAGAGGTAGGTGAACGGGTTCGCGGTGGTGTTCTGCAAGAGAACCGCCGCGTTCTCCCTTTCAGACAGCGTCATCGCCCACAAGCTCGTGGCGGGGCGGACTCTGCCGGCCGCTGGAAATGAAACGGCACCTTTACTTCGAAATAATTTATTTCAAGATCCACGCGAACAAACAAATGGACACTTTGGTATGATTTAATAATCTAGCGGGATCGCATATACACTGTTCTTAAATTAATTAGAAAATCACAATTTTTTCACACTTATAAAAACTAAAACAAATAATACTGAGTACAACTGTACTCATATATTAATAAATAGCAGCTTTATTTTATTAACGTAGTATTCATTTTTAGACTCCTAGTATAAAAATTATATTTTTCCCTTTTGATTATTGTACGTCGTGGTTCATGCCAAAAAGGGCATCAATTAGCAGAACGATGCAGTGAAAAACTGCAACGCTGATTTTCAGTGATAACCAAACAATTGGAAAATACAGTCCCGAGTCCAAAAGCAAAAAAACAATATATTAGTCAGAAACCAAAAGTAAAAAAATAAAATTATAATAAAATAAACACTCAAAAAAGGAATTAGAAATGTGTGAGCCAAGTAGAATCGACAAAGGAAATTATTGTTAGTTTATTTCTAACTTCAGCAATAACCACTTCAATCGTGTAGCCAGAGGGGGCCTCCAGAGGGAGCCTCCCCCTCGAAATATTCAACATAGTACAACAGCGTTCAGTGGCGGATTTCCAGTCTTGGCTGCCCTAAGCGCCAGGCCATGTACTAAGTACCAATCGCCCTTTTCTTAGCACCCGTCATATTTAATACATAATGAATTTAAATTATTGCCAACTTGTAACGAAATCGATGCAGAAAGCTACTACCAAGGCTGCTAGTTTATATTTCCGATGTTTCAGATATATTTTCTCCTTTTAATGAAACATTCAAACAGTTTCAGGTTTTATTGTGTGCATATCGGCCAAGGTGGAGAATCGGTCAACGTCTATTTTTCATCCCCCTAAATGTTAAGGGTAGTCCACCCCTAAACTTTTTCCACGCTGCAATTAATTTATATGGCAAAACAACGTTTTTCGGGTCAGCTAGTCCTTACTTAATATTATAAAGACGAAAGTTTGTATGTATGGATGGATGTTTGATACTCTTTCACACAAATACTACTGAATGGATTTTAATGAAACTTTACAATAGTATTATAGCTTATACATCAGAATAAGACATAGGCTATAATTTATATACATATTTTTATGTATATCTGTCTTTCTGTCTTAATATTACACCTTCAGCCTATCGCAGTCGTAATTGCGGGCAGCAGCTAGTAATATTATAAATGTGAATGTAAGTTTGTTTGTTACGCTTTCACGCCAACACTACTCAACTGTTTATCATGAAACTGTACACATATTCTTAGAAGTATTAAAAGGACATAGGACATATTTATTAAAAATTACAGGGATAAGGGCTTCAACGCGAGCGAAGTCGCGGGCGATAAGCTAGTATTGTATACAGTAAGGGGCGATGTTATTAATATAAAAAAATAATAATAAGAACATTTATCGAATTCCTCATGTTGAAACAGCTCATAGAAGCATTTAGCGATCCCCGAAAGGTTTTCTAAGGGATAATGATTGGATTTTTACTGAGCTGTGTGTTAATCATTAATGACAGCATCACCATTTAGCATTAGGTCTGATGAGAGTTAAGTTTTTATTTATTTATTTATTGATTTTTATCAGCACTTGTTACACCGATACAATTTATATACAATACAGTAATTATAACTTAGTGTTATTTTTAGGTAAACACAACATGCATACATTATAGAATAAAAAAAATTGAAATCATATTAAAAAGCCTACCGTATTACATTGAAAAAGTAATTCAGGTTTTTAAAGTTAACTTACAATAACTACTTGCTAATGTTTAGGCAAAAAGTAAAAATTTATTTAGAATAACCAGAACAATAACAAAAATAAAAATTATAAAAAAATCAATAAAAAAACGGTACATAATGATAAATTCTAATACAAAAATAAAAAATTAAAAGAAGGATGAAAAAGCATTGATTATTTGTGTTCAATTTCGAATTAATTTGTAACATATCCGCTGCAGATTAATTCGCGAGTTATTTCGATATCTTGATAAAATTCATTACAAAAGGTTATAGAATGAAATTGTCCTTCGTCAAATAACATATCCGAATGGGGGTCGTTGTCATATGCAACTGAAAAGTACCTATTTTGTAAAAGAATTACATACAGAGCCATCATTGAATTCGGCAGGATAGGTGACTCTTTGCTTTTCTTTTGTTTTTTTATTTATATAATACCAAAAGATTTTATGGTTCGACTTAACTCCCTCTTCAGTGTCTCTCAGGTAATTATTATAACTTTCTTTGGCAATCTCTTTAGATCGCTAAATAGATTTAATTCACTCTTGTCTTAAAGATTTTTATATTTGTTAAGTGAGCAATCGGCGTATTAACCATAACCGAACGAATTATTATGGCTTAAGATAACTTGAACTTGGCGTCATTCGATGCTTCACTGGCGGCGGTGTGACTACGCATATGTTTCCTCAGCGTTGTCTTGTGCATATACGGCTTGTTGCATACGGGGCACACGAAACTCCGCTCGCCGCTGTGGCTCACCACGTGCTGCTTCAGTTTCGAGGATACCGCGAAGCATTTGGAGCACGTCTCGCACTTGAACTTTTCGGTGTGCGTTTTCGTGGTGTGGTCGGTGAGGGCGCGCCGCGTGACGAATACGGCGTTGCACACGTGGCAGTTGAAGCTCCTCGCCAGGCCGTGCGCTCGCTTCAAATGCAGCATCTTGCTGTGGTGTTCTTTGAACGTCAGCGAGCAGAGGTGGCACTTCTTCGGCTTGACCCTGTCCTTTAGAAGGTGCACGGTGTCCGTGTGGTACTTCCGCTGGCTCCTCTTGGCGAAGACCCTGTCGCAGTGTTTGCAGCCGAAGCGTTCGGTGAGGTGGGTCTCGGTGTGCTTCGAGAGCAGGTGCTGGTTGGGGAAGCCGGCGCCGCAGCGCTCGCACACGACTTTGCCGACGTGACGGTACACGTGCGCGCTGAGCAGGGCGAAACTGTGGAAGGTGTCCTCGCACATGTGGCATTTCAGCGGGCCGTCTTGCGCCGCCACTTTGTACTCGGTCATGCCGTTGCCCGCCGGCCGGAACCGCTTCCCGTGCTCCATCTCCAAATGCCGCCTGACCGCGTCCAGATCCTGGTGGTGCTGTTCGCATAGTCGACATTGCAGATTCGACACATCGGCTAGCATGAATCGTTTCCCGCGCGGTATGTGTCTGTTGAGAATTGTCTCCCTATCGTCGATTTGGTGGGTCGACGTGTGCTCGAGCAGACTGCCAAATTCTGGATAGTACTGCGTGCAGTAGAAGCATTTGAATGTCGAGCCCATGTACGAGAACGGCTTGACCGTCGTGAACTGGATGAAGGTCGCCGCATTGCTTCTCTCGGCTACGGACATTTGCCAAATGCTGTGCGCTACATGTCTGTCGCCTGCGAAAGAAACAGAAATCTTCAAAGCAAAGCGAAATGGAGCAATCCCAGGATTATTAAACATTCAAATGTAAAAATTTAACAAAAAAAATTTTCTGGACATTCATTAAGAATTCTAAATTTATTATACACTGGCAGAATAATTTACTAGCTTCAAGCCGTGATAACAAATTTTGATCTCATTCAAGCGTAAGTATTTTAAATACTGAACAGAGCAGAACAGCATTGTTTGTGTGTCCTAATATATTTGTATCATTAGAAGTAAGCTCAACCCGCTACTTTATGTCACTCACGATTAGTTTTATATCAAGTTTACACTCTAGCTGACCCCATGGTCGAAACGTGGGTGCCACTCTTTTACGTGTCTATCGAGCTCAACTACACTGGGGAATCGGTTCCCGCACTCGGTACAAGGGAGCATTCGTGTGTCGTCGTGCGTCCGCTTGTGATTCTGCAGGCTCCTCCGGTGGCGGTACGACTTGTCGCAGAGCTCGCACCGGTAGCCCCTCTCGCCGGTGTGCGAGGCCATGTGCTTCCGCAGCGAGCTCAAACACCCGAAGCTCTTCTCGCACAGCGAGCAGCGTGTCTTCGCAGTGTGGTGCTTGTTCGTGTGCATCGTCAGTGCCCGTCGGCTCGAGAACGTCGAGCGGCACTGCTCGCAGTCGAAGCTGAAGGTTATCCCGTGCGAGTCCCTCAAATGCTTCAGCTTCCTAAAGTGCTCGGCGAAGCGTTCGGGACAGCGTGGGCAGCGCAGCATGCGCTTTCTCGTTCCCCCGTGGCACTTCTCCACGTGGTGCCTCAGGTTGGAGCTGGTCGTGTACACTTTGGCGCACTCGCCGCACCGGTGGCCGCCGGTGTGTATCTCCTTGTGCAGCATCAGACGCTGGTGCGTCATGAAACCGGCGCCGCAGGTGTCGCACACCGCGTTGCTGAAATGCACGTTCATGTGCCGGTTCAGCAGCACGAAGGTGTTGAACTGTTTGCCGCACACGTGGCAAGAGAGGCGGCCGTCGGTAGAGGTCAGATCGTAGGCGATGAGCCCAGTGCCCGACGCCGTGAAGGCCTTGCCGTGATCCGAGACCAGATGCTCGCGGGCCATGTCCACACCCTCGAGCGCCTTTCCACAAAGTCTACATTTTAGATCGGATATGTCGACTTTCACGGTACGCTTGCCCTTCGGCACCAGCTCTTTAAGAATAGTGGCGTAGTCCGGCATGGCATGTGTAGCGCTGTGGGCGATAAGAGACCTGAGCTCGGAGTGCTGCTCGTGACAGAAGAAGCATTTGAAATAGTAGCGACAATACACGAACGGGCGGGCGGTAGTGCTCTCTAGGAGGTGCGCGGCGTTCTGCCGCTCCGAAAGTGTCATCTCCCATTTGCTGGTGAGAGCGCCCTGTCGGCCTGAGCCGGCCTCTGTCTCCCCTGGGAAGGTAAAAAATGGGGTTTTACACGCTTGCACTTCGTTTCCAAAAAGTTGTAAAAGAGGAAATTGTAAGCAGGTACGTCAATGATGCTTGAGAATAGACCAAAATAGGTTGGATGGAGGCCAACTTTTGAAATTGTTTATATCAAAATATCGACAAAAATTATCAAGGTACAGCATGAGCTTAACTGCTATATGAAAGGTTAACGTAAATTTTTTGGATTCTGCTGTTATATATAGATGTACCTATTGTAGGTTACGATAATTCTGCGTTGTATACACGTTATGCAAGCACGAATTAAACAGGACAATCACGCAGATCTAAAACATTCGCGCCGAAGCAATATACCGCAGCACTAGTCTTTCTACTAGTATTCTAAAAAAAAACTTACTATTGCACTCGACTTTATTTTTTACGCGTTAAAGTCAGGAGTTCTATCTAGATAGCTTTAATGTGTCTCAAATGTCACAGATGTGGTACTTAAACGTTCACGAATCTAAATCGTTAATATTCATTACTAGGTTCGTGATTATTAGATAAAGTAATTAAAATTTTATTTGCATGCGAAAAAAATTGTATAAATTGAGTGAAATGTGTTAATAATTAAGTGATTTAGATTGTCAACCAATAAATTTATGATAGGACTAGTGGTCTTACGTTCTTCAGTCTTCCTCTGTCAAATTAAGAAAAGGCCTAATATAAAATAAATAATAAAGAGAAATAGACAGTAAAATAAACAACACTATGAGATCTATGTATTCTTCCATAACACTTACAACGCCAATTCGTATTTCTAATGGTAATGGTGCATAAAGCTAGAGCAATTCAAGTAAAACAAATACTACTATAGATCCACGAACATATATTTTAGCACTAAATTTTACATTGACAGCGTCTTCAAAAAACCACGTGCAGGTTCTTCTTCACGGAGAGAACAGTCATTACAACAACAAGATTATTCACTGCAACATTCCACGTGGTTACGGCGTATCAATTCCCAGGTACATCGGTGACACTCTTGGTGGTCTGCTGCCAGTTGGGATGCCAGTGCTTCATGTGCTTGTCGAGCTCGCAGCGGCCGTGGAATCCGCTGCCGCACTCCGGGCACGCGAGCCGCCATGCGGGCGTGTGCGTCCGCATATGCTGGCGCAGAGTGCGCTCGTGCATGTAGGCCTTGTGGCACACCGCGCACGAGAAGTTGCGCTCACCGGTGTGGCCGCGCGCGTGCATCTTCAGCAGGGACTTGGTGCCGAAACACTTGCCGCAGACCGCGCACTCGATGCGGCGCGTGTGCTGCTTCGTCGTGTGCTCGGTGAGGGCGCGCCGCTGCGGGAACACCGCGCCGCAGAGCTGGCAGTCGAACGTGAACGCGATCCCGTGCGCCTCCCTCAGATGCGTCATCTTGCGGTAGTGCTCGGCGAAGCGCTCCAGGCAGTGCGGGCACTTCAGCGGCCGCGACTTCTTCGCGTCCGCCGTTTCGTGCTTCTTGAACACGTGGTAGCGCAGCTTGAGCTTGGTGGGGAACACGGCCTGGCAACGGTCGCACCTGTGGACGCCGTCCTGGTGCACCGCGCGGTGGTTGACTAGACGCTGGTGCGACACGAAACCCAGGCCGCACGTCTCGCAGACCACGCTGAAGTGGGCGTTCATGTGCCTGTTCAAGAGGAAAAACGAGTTGAAGCTCTTCCCGCACCTGTGACAGGTCAGAAGGCCGTCGTTTGCGATCAAACTGTAAGCCATCAGGCCGTTGCCGGCCGAGTTGAATTCCTTGTTGTGCACCGCGGCAAGGTGTCGACGCACGTCGTCCAAGTCCGAGTACCGTTGATCGCAAAGCTTGCACTTTAGCTCAGATATGTCGACCTTGATGACCCGCTTTCCCTTTCTGAGGTAATGTTTCAGGAGGCTGGCCCTCTCCGGCGCCTCGTGGAGCCTTGTGTGCTGCAACACGGAGTGCACTTCTGGGAACACTTCGTTGCAATAGAAACATTTGAAATTGGCCTGCTGGTAATAGAAAGGCTTCACGGTGGTACACTCAATGAACGTCGCTGCGTTCTGTCTTTCCGATATTGTCATTTGCCATATGCTAGTCCTGGGCCCTGGGCGCAGCTTTGTCGATTCCCCTGGGGAAGAAATAAAAGTTTTTCTTGTAAAGTGTATCCTTTTTCAACTATTCGACGAGCTAATAACACACACCATTTGCTCGCATGCTAAATGTCAAATAATAATGACCGTACTAGTCAGCTGTTCTCTGACAAAAATAACACAAATATACTTTTTAATGCATACATTTAATGGAAATGAACTATGACGCAAAATCTTGACTTGTACGATTGCACCACTCAGTGAATTGTATTCATACTTAAGATTAATGTTGCGTATTCGATGAATGTGCTACGGCGCAGGAGCTTTGTAATAGTTCATGGAACATCAGGTGCTCTTGAAGACTCTTCTTCTTAGCGTAAACTTTTCCACAAACTTCGCATTTGAATTTCTTGTCGCCCGTGTGTACAACCATATGCCTCGAGAGACAGTATTTAGTGAAGAATCGCGAATGGCATATCCCACACTCGTAGTTCCGCTCCTGCAAGTGAACAGATCTCATGTGCAGTAACAAGTGGTACTTCAGATCGTACTGACGGCCACATTTCTCGCATTTAAACATGTTAGTCTGATTGTGAACAACCCTCAAGTGTTTGGTGCGTTGGTAGTTGGAGTTGAAGCGTTCAGGGCAAAGGGGACAGATTCTAGTGTACTTCTTTAAATGGACGCCCTTGATGTGACTGATCCGTTTTGCTGAATTGGTGAAGACTTTGTTGCACTTCTCACACGGGTAGCTACCGGCTTTGTGGGTCTGCTGATGCCTCTTGAGCGAAATCAAGGAGACGAACACGCTGCCGCAAATCTCACAATTGTAGTTGTTAAAGTGTTTGCTCATGTGTATTATTAGAAGACGCAACCTCTGAAAACTCTCTCCACAAACCTGACAATCGAACGTGTCATCGCCGAGTTTAAAGGGTATAATATTGTCCTGACAGCCTGGATCAATCTGTTTCCCGTGATCTCTGAGATGTACTTTAAGGCTGCCCAAGGTTGTGGAAGTTTCGTTGCACAGTTTGCATTGCAACTGCACCACGTCTACTTTCAGAGTCTTGTCGCGAACCTTTTTATTCATCTCTTCCTTCAGTTCCTCTATGGAATGCTCATTTAAAGAATGCTCTCTAAAAGCGTTCGCATCAACAAACGACTTGGAGCACACAAAGCACTTAAATTTGTTGCCCGCATACACAAACGGATAGACATAAGCAAACTCGAAGAGTGTAATAGCATTCAACTGCCCGGGCTGACTGTCTGGATTCGTGCACCTACGAGATGATCTGCACCCTATATTTCCCGCTTTTAATGGCTTCGCGCTTAACAAAGGCAATTCTTTTCCGTCACCGATGTCATCTAAACAAATCGGAACCTTTAAAAACGTTAAATTTGGTTTTTCGTTAGGCGAATTATCGAGGTCCTCTTCCGAGTTCTTATCGATTGTTTTGCCTATTTCATTCTCTTCGTCTATTTGAACCGTTTCTGTATCGTCAGCTACTTGTTCGTACACTAGATTATCAATAGGTATGGGCTTCTTAAGAACCGCTAACCTAATGTCGGAGCCATCATCCCCTTTCAGTGTTAGTGACGTGTCTGTTGCTTGGATGAGCCCTAGAAAAAGAATAAAGTGTGAAACGAAACTTTTATGCTGATGATGCCATATCAGTTATTCGATTTTTAACAATATTAAAGAAAACAATGAACTATGCACGAATGAACTTAAACTATTTTGTGCATTGTAAAATCGAGTTTTTTATGGAATAAGAGAAAAACTAGTAAGTGGGTGACCTGATAGAAAGCGCACTACCAACCATGGATACTCGCAACACCAGAGGAGTCACAAATGCTTTACTGGCGTTAGAGATAGAAATAGGCTCCCGTTTGGCTACTAATAATACTGTCGATAAGAACTGATTCCACAAATAAAACTGCGTAAAAATCGCACAGTGGCTAACCACCAAGGCGGTATCGAAGCAGCCTGACGCGTTGTACGGATAATTTGGCGGGCTGACGCTATGTACTAAGTAAGAACTCGGCTGCAGGTATTAATCTGAACAATTTCTCAAAGCACTCCCCGTGATAAATGCAACCGAGGCAATTGAAGAGGACATGGTCACACATTTAACGGTGGTAGGGCCACGCAGCAGTCTGGGTAAGTACCACGCCCTCACAGAAGACCAGCGTAAAGTGGAAGTATGACAAATACTTTCGCGTTTCGTCTGGTGAGTGAGATAGCCGGAGCCCAATTTTCAAAAGGTTGTCAACGCCTCTGTAGCCCTCGGGTGTAGTAGTTGTACATGAGCAGCGGTATTCACTTACCATCAGGTGAACCGTCTGCTCGTTTGGCAACATTTCACAAATGGTCATCGCCGATTCGAGCGGCTCTTTGGATATTGACGTATGGAAGGAGGAATGGAGATTGAGGTACCACCGCCCACTGTCATTTATAAAGACCATGGAATGTTGAAAACTAAGTTGTCAGCGCACGTGCTTGAATTTAATGTCCATACAGAATTGATCAATCGCGCTCCTATAACCTAAGAGCAGATTAGAGCAGGCCTAGATTATTTATCACTGTCGCGATGTGAACAAAAATGTTTTTAGCACGGTTTTTATAAATTTGGTTAACACCCCTATCAGTATTACCTGTACGTACCAAATTAGATATGTGTGTGTGTGTGTGTGTGATGTAACATGCACTAAACTATTACTTATTTTCGATAAATGTTTTACTAATTAAATTGATAGACGAAAAACCCGGCCAAGTGCGAGTCGGACTCGCGCACGAAGGATTTGGTACCATTATCTAAAAAAAGGCATAAAAATCATGTATGTTGTATGGCAGCCACAATAAAATATTTTTTATTCTGTTTTTTAGTATCTGTTGTTATAGCGGAAACAAAATACAATACATCTTTAGTTTCCATCAGAACTTATTTCTCCTGTAACCTGAATAGTTTTCACTTCAAAGAAATGATAATTACGACATTAATTCAAAATTATATAATTATTTACATTATATTTACCACTCAGATATTTTATAGTATCAATAATATTATGACTGACACGATTGACAAGATATGGCGTATCTGACATTGATGATGGAAGAATCAAAAGAGTTACTCATGAAAAGTTATTTGCTTTTTAGTCAGAGTTTTGCCAGATTTCACTGCAAAGAACCTCTTTTTTTTTCGGTGCGAAAATATGTCTGTTTCGTCTGGTACGCAAACCGTACTGACAATTTATTTTCCTACATCTGATACCTCGTTTAACCACGCGTTGACGTGCCGGACTAGGTAATCTAGAATTATACTAGAGGACCAAGCAGACGTTGTCCTGTACACACGACTTAAATCCGATAACTTAAAAAAGGTGTGAATGTAAACCATTCTCGAATCGACATGAACACAACCAAAAAATTCCATTCAAATCGGTCCAGCTGTTTAGGAGTTCAGTGCAATACACACGTACAGAAGAATTATATATATAAAGATACAATAAAAGTGTCAAGCAAATAAAGAATAATGATCAAAATTATAGATGATTAAAATCCAGAATTATCTTACATCCGCTTTATTTTAAAAATCCACATTTACAATAAACAATTAAATTAACATTTAAAACAGTCGTCATTATCAGATCAATTTATTTCAGATCATTTTTATTCCTTGCTTCTAAATGTACTTGTGATCGAATCTTATCCTAGCATTAAATTATAGATTAATCTCATTTTCATTTGTGATGCTTCATCATCGCCGCCACGTTCAGAGTACGTCGTGCAGCCTTAAATGGTCCTTCAAGTTTTTCCGGCGCAGAAACGCTTGCCCGCACAGATCGCACTTGTAGTTCTTCTCGCCCGTGTGTATCACCATGTGCCGCTTTAGCGTCTCCTTGTTGCAGAACCTCTGCGAGCAGACCTTGCACTGGTGGTTCCTCTCCTGCAGATGGACGGAGCGCGTGTGGCACACCAAATGGTACTTTAGATTGAACCCGCGGCCGCATGTCTTGCACTTGTGCACACGGGTCGACTGATTGTGGACGTCCTGCAAGTGCTTGGTGCGCCGGTAGTTCGAGTTGAAGCGCTCCGGGCAAATTGGGCAGCGTCTGGGGAACTGCTTCAGATGCACGCCTCTGATGTGCAACGACAGCTTGTAGGAGGTGTTGAACACCTTGTTGCAACGGTCGCAATGGAAGTTGCCGCTCTCGTGCACTTCCAGGTGCTTCTTCAGCAGCCGTAGGGTCATGAAGCCGGAGCCGCAGATCTCGCAGCTGTAGTTGTTGAAGTGGACGCTCATGTGGATAACAAGTGTGCGCACTTTGATGAAGGTGCTGTCGCACATCACGCACTGGTAGCCCTCCTCCCCTCCCTCCAGCATGAAGGGTATTATGTTGTCCTTCAGCTCCGGATCTATCAGCTTCTGGTGCACCTCCTTCAGATGCTGCTTCAGCTGCTGCAGGTCTTTTGGCTGGATCGGACATAGTTTGCAGTTCATTTCTCTCACGTCGACCTTGATCACGTTCTCGCGGCGGTTGTTGAGTAGTCGCTTTAACGGGGCGAAGGTGTGCGTGTCTTGCATGTGGCGGCGCAAGAGCGCAGTCTCGAGGAACGGCTGCGAGCACACGAAGCACTTGAACTTGTTGTTGCCGTAGACGAATGGGTAGACGGTGGTGAATTCGAAGAGAGTAAGGGCATTCTGTCTGATATCGGCACGTTTCCTCGGTGTGCGCTTTGTTAAGGCGTGTGCGGGGCTGCCGACGGTGTGGGGCGAGGGGCTCTTGTTGCCGTACGACAGAGGCGAGGGGCTGCGGGATGCCGGCAGGGAGTGGGTCGATATCGGCGCTATGGCAGCGGATCTGGGGGGCCTCGCCATAGCGAGCAGCTTGCTAAAGTCGGCAACGGTGCCCAACGGTTTACAGAGGCTGCGATCGTATTGCACCTGGAAGAGCGGCACTATCCGTTCGGCCGGCGCTTGTAGTATATCCCTTATGTCCGACCCTAGAAACAAACAAATCGTATGAAGATGCGGACGCTCTTATATTCACGGAAGCAGACACACTGACACCGAGATCTGAGTTAGGTTAATTCTCAATATGCTCCCGGACCGCGTTGTCGACGCGAATTCCCGGCCATAAGTGACATCGTTGAAGTAAAGACATAGTAGTACACAAGTAATAGAAAAATTGTCTTATTTAGACATGTCTAAAACCACCATACGGAAGTAACTAAATGCATGTGAACATAATAACTGCTTTAGAAATCACATATCATCGAAATAACATGTCGAATATAAATTTTCAAAAACGAACGAATTTTTGGACAGCCAAAGTTCAGTTTCGTATGTAATAAATGATGAATAGAAAAATGGATCCATTTTTTATATTCTTGACCGCGGCTTTTCTCGCGTGATTTTCAATTTCAGAGTTAGAAGTGGTCTTAAAAGCCCTGAAATTTGCTGTAGATAGTTTTCTTTTTTTTTTCAAAACTCTTAGTTTTTCGTGATAAAAAGTATCATGTGGTGATCTTCAATCCATAATATGTTTTCATGTAAGAGTCATGACTTCCCGTTGCTTAATCCATTGCTTTATTGTCAATCCAAAACACACACAATGTGCCACGCAATATTTTTAGCAACTTGAAAGACATGCAATTCACAAACTGAATACCAAAGCTTAATGCTAGTTTCGATATCCTAGTGAGATCTCTTGTTGTAGAACCATACTCGACGTGCTCTTGAAGCGACTACGGTATTGTTCGCAAAACACTATTATGAACTCATTTTAAACCAAACCAAAGAAGAAAAGCAGGGGGTCCTAAGGTCATCTGATGTGTGTCGTGAATGCTGTTATTGCGTTTCGAACCGAATAGTGTTTAACTAAATTTAATTATCATCTAAAAGCATGTGGCCGGGTCTTAGGTGGCATAGTGCAAACGTGAAAATGATTAATGCTCTTCTGAAGTTCAAATCGCTGACTTGTCAAGAGTGAATCTAACAGGGATGTACTCTATCATACCTTGTTCTAAACCGTTTCTTGTTTCGCTCCCACTATCCAGTTTTGTAGTTTCATGTTGCATACAACGTGATTTCTTATATGGAAAAAACTTATGACGTATTAGCTGTTCTATGCAATTTTATCCGCGAGAAACTTTATATTAAATACACTACAACTTTCGTCAAGCATTGAGCTATCACATGCAAACAGACTTTTGAAATCCGACTGGCGACTGCCAGTAAGCCAATCTCTGGAACTCCAGAGATTAGCGCGTTCAAACACTCTTCATCTTTATTATATTACACAGATTATTTAGTTTAGTATTTTTTTACTTTTGCCTACCTAACAGATTATTACACAAGACATGAATAACTCTCCCCGGGTAAACAATGCTATATTAATCTACTTAATGTAATAAAGAAGCCAAACATATTTGAGCGAAAGCAACATTTACAATCATGGTAGTACAACGCAGCAGTTCTGTTGTACGAATAGACCGGCTCGCCCAAAGAAGCACCACGGCAAGGACACAGGAGACCAACGTAAAGTGGAAGTATGACTCCGTGGCAAGTATTGGCTAGTTGTCAAGTTATTGGCTTCGACCCCGGGTATCGTCCATTCGATTCCCGCACGGGAAAACTATTTGTGAGAACCATAAATAATTGTTTCGGACCCAGACTGTTTGTCCACGTCAAATTTATATTTGTAATACGTTCTTACAACACAGGATCATGTAATGCTAAAGTAATAGCATTTATATATAAATAAAAAGAATTTGTAACCTCCCCTTGACTGTGAAAAGATGGCTGTGTCCGGGCACCAATTTTTAATTAAATTTTTACTCGAGCAACCAGGGTGCAAATCCAGGTGTCGGCACCAAAGAAATTATTAATTACAATTTTAGTTGCTGAATCAACTGAACTGAAATAAACGTGGTAGGGCCTCGCAACAGAACCCTCTGTTGCACGAATGGGCAGGCCCGTCCGGGGTGGTACCACGGCCTCACAGAAGACCGGCGTAAAGTGGAGGCTTTATGCTTCTGCGTTTCGTCTGGTGAGTGAGGTTGCCGGATGCCCACTTCCCCCCCCCCCCCCCCCCCCGTTCTTCTATAACATGCTAGGTATCGGAAAAAAACCTACCCCAGGGGGGGTACCAGTCCCAGTGGTTCTGGAGAATCCCCCCCTGGGCGGCTGCGACCAGATGACTATTCGCTTTCTGAGCGTAGGCGCTCAGGCTGCCCCACGTATTCTGGGGGGGGCCAAATACCGCTCTCAACTCCCATTGCTCGAGGCAAACGTAGCAGGCTCACTTCGGCAACCCCTTCCACGCTCTCCGTAGATTTGTGCAACATCAGGGGACTTCTCTCCAACCTTAATACCGTCCACTACCACCTAGAGACGGCAAAGCCGGCCTTGCTGTTCCTTACTGAGACTCAGATATCTTCTCCGGCTGATACTTCTTTCCTCTCCTACCCCGGGTACAAATTGGAACATTCCTTTGTACCGCGGGTGGGGGTGTGCGTGTACGTCAGAGAGGATATCTGTTCTCGTCGCCTCGGCAGTCTTGGAGGACGGGACCTATCCATCCTCTGGCTACGCGTAGACTGCGACGACCATCCGCGTATCTACGCGTGCCTATATAGGTCCCATAGCGGTAATGCCGAAACTGACCAACTCATTCAAATGGCTACAGACTCCGTGCTGCAGCAGATCCCATCCGCAGTGATCGTGATTCTAGGCGACTTTAACGCCCATCACGCCGATTGGCTCAGTTCACGCACCACCGATCATGCGGGTGTAACGTTTTTATAGTGGGTGTCTAGATAATGATGGGAAGATTTAATAAAAGATTTATTAGCAGTTAAGAAGTTGTATTCATCCAATGTCTTTAGATAAACGACAATTTAGACAAAGTGATGAAATCACATGTTACACGGGGAGATCTGTTCACAACTTCGCAATAGCTTATGATCTGACACAACTGGTCACCTCGCCAACGCGAATCCCAGATGTGGAGGATCATACACCTTCCCTGTTGGACCTTCTGCTGACCTCGCATCCGGACGGCTACCTGGTTTCCGTCGATCCTCCTCTTGGTTCGTCGGACCACTGTCTTGTCAGGAGTACAGTGCCCGTTGCGCGCTCTACATGGCCTCGCTTCGCAGGCTGCCGCCGCGTATGGCACTATAGGTCAGCAGATTGGAACGGGATGCGGTCATTCTTTGCGTCCTACCCATGGGGGCAAATTTGCTTCTCGTTGGATGATCCAGACGCCGTTGCTGACTCTGTCACCGATGTGGTGCTTCAGGGTATGGAAATGTTTATTCCATTTTCTGCAATACCCATCGGTGGCAAATTCCACCCTTGGTTTGGTCGTTCCTGCAAGACGGCATTACGCCGAAAGTGGGAATGCTACCGAGCCTGGGCTGAAGCTTCGGCGTCTAGTGATGTAAAGACCAGCGCATTAAAAAAGGAGTATAACTCTGCTTCTAGGTCCTTCAAAAGCGTTATTGCTAAAGCGAAGTTGGAGCACATTAGCAGAATTGGCGAGAGATTGGCGCGTCTCCCGTCGGGAACACGTGCGTTTTGGTCTCTCGCCAAAGCTGTCTTAGGGAATTTCTGTAAGCCATCTTTTCCACCCCTGCACACGGAGGATGATTCGTTGGCCCATGCCGCGAAGGAGAAAGCCGATCTTCTGGGCTCTCTCTTTGCGTCCAACTCGACTTTGGATGACCGAGGAAATTCACCACCATCAATCCCCCAGTGCGACGTTACGATGCCGGAGGTAACATTCCGGCAAAGTGCAGTTCGCAAAGCACTTCTTTCCTTGGACATTCACAAGTCGAGTGGGCCTCATGGCATCCCTCCGATCATGTTACAGACATGTGCTCCAGAGTTGGCGCCGGTTTTAACGCGTCTCTTCCGGCACTCCTATACTTTAGGCGTAGTCCCGAAATCATGGAAGGCCGCGTTAGTGCACCCGATCCCTAAAAAAGGCAACCGCTTGTAACGTTTTTTTTTAGTGGGTGTCTAGATAATGATGGGAAGATTGTATTTATCCCTTCAATTTAAAGTTACAATCCCTGGACTAGCTCAGACACAACATTTTGTAATATAATAATAATAATAAGTTGGGCACCTTGTCTGTTAGGAACAGACTGTTGTAATAATCACAATTAAGTATCTCAGGGAGTCGTGAGTACATAGGACCTACACATTACTTTGTGCGACCATAAAAGGTTAAATAATTAAATTAATTTGAAATGGTAAAACTTATGCAATTCAATTTAAAAACTAAGTCCAATCAGGTAGTTATTTAAAATCCATGTCACCGCAGAGACACCTGCCCTGTGTGCACAGGTCAGCGTTGAGCTCAGAACCAGTAGAGAAAGTCAGGCCAAGTGTAGTGTGTACAGCCACACTGTTGGGGGTATATAGGAGACCTCCTGCCAACAAACACTACATTGTAGAACTAACAAAGGCAGGGATTTGAATCCACCTACAATTATAAGATGTGAAACACTTACCAACTGGAGGTAAAAAAACAATATTTAATAGAGCAGCAGCTCAGACCAGCTTGCCAGCCACCTATGCCTTCAGCATCCACCAAGAGGGATAACAAATCCAGCACAGAGTTTCCCAGACAGCAATCACAAATAATACGACCAGGAACGTGTTCTGATTCAACCTCTAGCCATGCACAGTCGAAGATAATGGATCTACAAAAAACTAATTTATCCAATGTCGATTCGAACCGGCGGCAATCTCAAATGACAAGTCCGACCAAATGAAGTTAACTTTTTGATTCGACCTTTCGAAAAGGCAAAGGTTCATAGGACATGCAGCCTAGTCTTTAGAAAAACAACAATTTCGACAAAGTGATGAAATCACACGTTACAATATCCCCCAAGCACACAGAATTCACCTTGGTGAATTCACGGCTGTCCTCAGCCGTAAACTACTAAACTGAAGAAATGCAGTAAAGATCAAATATCAAAACAAATACTAAGATTTAAAAAAAAACTACAAGTCTCAAGTCAAACTGAAAGAATAACTGAACAATCCTCAAAGCAACATTAACAGTTTTCATCTTATAACTAAATTAAACATCCACCAAAAATAACTTTTAAGGAAAACCTCAACATCAAAATAAAACTTATCTATCTAAAAGACATGTGCTCGAATGAGAAAATTTTCAATAAATAAATAATGTATAGGTGACGATTTTCTGGATCAATCACAATCAGCTCTTCCTGCATAAATTACATACATCATAGAAATATAAATAATTCCCTAATATTCCACATAAATCCCACTATCGCAACCATCCCTATCAGACCATAGAAAGAAATCAAAGAAATAGAAAAGAAAATGAAGAGAAGAGTCAGCAGTCATCATAAGTCTCACAAACACTACCTTCCAACAACAACCTAGCATAGTTCCATCAACCACATAACCATGTTTACTGTTTATTGAAATAAATATTAAGTTATGTAAATTAATAATAAATATATATTGATACTAAATATATGTGGAAACCATATTCATATTATTCACTCCCCAACTAGTGATTAATAACCCTAATCTGACTATACAGTTCGCCTTTTCAATATAAGACTAACTGAAATCAATGTCTTTGAGTCACCCTTTTTCATAATTATGACTGACTCTAGACAATCCCCTATCACTAATCAAGTATTGAGTGAAAAACAAATACATAAATAATATCTAATGTGAATGAGTTAGCATAGCTTTAGGCTTATTTTAAGAGTTGCTAACCGCTCTGTAAAAAAAAATGCTACTCGAATGTTTAAGACTACCAAAATTATGTAGGTTTTAAGGCTTATTTAACGAGTTACCTACCACCGCTCACTATTGTTCACTATGGCAATTATAAATAGATAATTATTATAATTTTACATATATAAATAATGTTATTATATAACTTCAAAATTTTTTTTTTTTTTTTTTTCACTCGAGACAGTCCCCTTACCTATCTACAGTATTCCTAACCTAATCCAAATTATTTCCATCTTTTACATTTCCATTTCAGTAATCATTCCCTTGCATAACCTGCACCTAGGACACAAACTAACTAACCTGTGGTCCGAGGGTTAGTCACCAAAATTAACTAATATTTCCTGCTAATTACATTTCCTTTTCAGTAATCAATCCATTAAATAACCTGCGCCTAGGACACAAACTAACACAGCCTAACCTGTGGTCCGAGGGTTAATCCTCAACAAGAAAAAATAACTCAAATAAATTGTATTTAAAACAAGAGTTATAGCAACAGACCACAAAAATTGTCTCTCAAGTACAGCTACAAATTATTACATAATCAGGCTTACAAACAACTACAACGACGGACATTTCCGCTCACAGCAGTCAAATTATCTGCCAAGAGCAGCCAATTCTGCCAACAGCAGCCAATTCGACCAACAGCAGCCAATTATTCATAAATCAGTCCAAATTGGCCAACAGCAGCCAAATCTTCCACAAATCCAACCTATCGGCAACAGAATCAAAAAATTAAAACACCTATTAACACAACTAGCTGTAATTACCACCTTAAACGTTAACGTTACATTGGCCCCACGTTGGGCGCCAATGTAACGTTTTTTTTTAGTGGGTGTCTAGATAATGATGGGAAGATTGTATTTATCCCTTCAATTTAAAGTTACAATCCCTGGACTAGCTCAGACACAACATTTTGTAATATAATAATAATAATAAGTTGGGCACCTTGTCTGTTAGGAACAGACTGTTGTAATAATCACAATTAAGTATCTCAGGGAGTCGTGAGTACATAGGACCTACACATTACTTTGTGCGACCATAAAAGGTTAAATAATTAAATTAATTTGAAATGGTAAAACTTATGCAATTCAATTTAAAAACTAAGTCCAATCAGGTAGTTATTTAAAATCCATGTCACCGCAGAGACACCTGCCCTGTGTGCACAGGTCAGCGTTGAGCTCAGAACCAGTAGAGAAAGTCAGGCCAAGTGTAGTGTGTACAGCCACACTGTTGGGGGTATATAGGAGACCTCCTGCCAACAAACACTACATTGTAGAACTAACAAAGGCAGGGATTTGAATCCACCTACAATTATAAGATGTGAAACACTTACCAACTGGAGGTAAAAAACAATATTTAATAGAGCAGCAGCTCAGACCAGCTTGCCAGCCACCTATGCCTTCAGCATCCACCATGAGGGATAACAAATCCAGCACAGAGTTTCCCAGACAGCAATCACAAATAATACGACCAGGAACGTGTTCTGATTCAACCTCTAGCCATGCACAGTCGAAGATAATGGATCTACAAAAACTAATTTATCCAATGTCGATTCGAACCGGCGGCAATCTCAAATGACAAGTCCGACCAAATGAAGTTAACTTTTTGATTCGACCTTTCGAAAAGGCAAAGGTTCATAGGACATGCAGCCTAGTCTTTAGAAAAACAACAATTTCGACAAAGTGATGAAATCACACGTTACACGCTCTGATCCGTCCAATTACAGGCCAATAGCCATCACCTCCTTGTTCTCCAAGATAATGGAGTCTGTTATCAACGGCCAGCTCCTGCGGTACCTAGAGGAGCACCGGCTGATTAGCGACCGCCAGTATGGATTTCGTCGGGGTCGCTCAGCCGGTGATCTTCTGGTCTACCTTACACATCGATGGGCAGAAGCAGTTGAGAGCAAGGGGGAGGCGCTTGCAGCCAGTCTGGACATAGCGAAGGCCTTTGATCGGGTATGGTACAAAGCGCTTCTTTCGAAGCTGCCTTCCTATGGGCTTCCCGAGAAATTATGCAATTGGATCACCAACTTTTTGGCAGATCGGAGCATCAAGGTCGTCGTCGACGGTGCATGCTCCGATCCTAAATTTGTCAATGCTGGTGTTCCACAAGGCTGCGTACTGTCTCCTACTCTCTTTTTCTTCTGCATATCAATGACATGTTGCAAATCAGCAACGTCCATTGTTATGCAGACGATAGCACTGTGGATGTCTCGTACACTGGCCGAGCTAACATTTCTCGGGAAAACGTCTACGAGTGTCGGAACAAGCTTGTGTCTGAGGTCGAGGCTTTGTTAACCAAAGTCTCAGACTGGGGTCGACTAAACATAGTCCAATTCAACCCCAAAAAGACACAAGTTTGCGCGTTAACCGCTAAAAAGTCCCCATTTGTCGTGACTCCTCATTTCGAGAACACTCCCCTACCTGCCACAGCTAGTATCGGAATGCTTGGCGTCGAAATCTCGAGCAACGTCCAGTTCCGTGGTCAATTGGAAGGTAAGGCCAAATTGGCCTCAAAGAAGCTTGGCGTGCTCAGCAAGGCGAGACGGTACTTCACGGCTGCCAAACGCCTAAACCTGTATAAGGCGCAAATTCGGCGCCACATGGAGTACTGTTCTCACCTCTGGGCGGGAGCCCCCTATTACCAGCTTCTTCCATTTGACCGCATTCAACGTAGGGCGGCTAGGGTTATCGCCGATCAAAGTCTTTCCGATCGCCTTGATCCTCTGACTCTGCGTAGAGATGTTGGATCACTCTGCATCTTCTACCGCATTTATCACGGGGAGTGTTCTGAGGAATTGTTTGGATTGATCCCGGCGGCTGAATTCCACCATCGGACATCGCGCCAGAACCAAAAATTTCATCCACACCACCTCGATGTCCAACGTTCCACAACAGCGCGATTTTTAAGGCATTTCTTGCCTCGCACAACAACTCTGTGGAACCAACTGCCGCCGGCGGTCTTTCCGAACCGTTACGACCTGGGAACCTTCAAAAAGAGAGCGTACTCTTTCTTAAAAGGCCGGCAACGCATTTGTGAGCCCTCGGGTGTTGCAGGTGTTCATGGGCGGCGGTAATCACTTACCATCAGGTGAGCCTCCTGATCGTTTGCCCCTTTTCTCCATAAAAAAAAAAAAAAAATCACAGACAACCAGTTTCCGAAAGCGCAATCAATTTTAATTTACGACAAATCTCTTGTCAAACGTTGTTTAACATGATCTGAATTGCTAGAACGTCTGAAAACAACATTGATTTTGATTTGCAATTAGTCTCTGATTAACGGACAATCAACAGAAAATCGAGTTTCTGAAAGCGTTTTTCGGTGGTCAACGAGCTGTCAAAAGTTTTATTAAGTAATCTGTCAATTTGGACGATCGATCGTTGGTTAAAAATGTATTTTATCAAAAATCTTAGTTTTTATTTGAAATTAACATTTGCATGTATTTATTTAAATTAAATTTTATTATAACTCGGATTTTTACGTTGGCAATCACACGGTGACAAGACTGGATAGTGACGTTATTTAAGTTTTGTTTAAAAAGGGACAGCTATACAATAGAAAGTGTTAGTTGAAGTAAATCATTCATTTCATTCATTATCGTTGGTTATACAGTGATTAGCTAATTTTTCTTGAACAAACCTTCCAGAAACCCAAGGCAGTTTAACAAGAGATTAACAGCTGATCATTTTTGACATAGTCTTATGTGATTGCTGCTTTGATTGGCCTTTCGGAAACTGGGCGTTAGCGTTGAAGGAAAACATCCTGACCTGCATATTTTCGCAATAAAAATTAATAAATTATTTCGAAGATGCGTGAAGTTTGCACACGGGCTGCGTTGAAGACTATACCCTAATACTCTATGTTCATAGGCCTTTGCCTAGTGTATTACACTAGGCACATTGTGACAGAGTATTAATTCTTATGGGCTGATAAATATTGTGATGAAGCTTAAAACTTTTCCAAATTAGGTAATAAATTCTCCCTGACAATAGCTAGCAACAATAGTGCATTTTAAAAGAAACTTATAAATAAGCCTCGATTTGCAAAATAACCAGAATATAAAAAATATGAAGCAGTTTTTTATATTTACTTAGGTAACGTTAAGGACAGGACAGGGCAGTTGTAATCAACTGTTTTTCTTCAAAGAGAACAGTTATTACAACTGTTTTTCTTCTGTAACATTAGTTAGATATTCCATAAATAAAAAAACCTTTTCTTTTAAATTATTTATTCCTTATTATATCTTATGACAATACCACCAAGGAAACCTGCTGGTCCTAAAATACTTTGGTAATCCTGGTCCATCCAAGGTACCAAGATTTAGTAATTGTATTAACACAACACTCAACTGTATGCCTTCCAACTTAAATAAAGCTGAATGAGCCCATACTTATTCAGCTGTATAGCTAGGAAACGGCGAAAAATATGGATATTTTTCTATACAATTATCAATATTCGTATTAATAGAATTCGTGTCAATTTGGATATATTTTTAACGCAACTCTGGTTTCGTGTTTTTATGCTAATAGTTACTTTCACATCTTATTTCTCCGCGCGGAAGAAGTGAAGCTTCGTAATGTTGAAATGAAAATAGGAAGCTGTAGGAATTGATTTTTAGAGAAATCATATTGTTTCTTTAAGACAAACTTTATTAATATTACTTACAATTCACAATTGATCGCATATTTTAATTATCATTTTCGAGTGGAGAAATATCCAAATCTATAACATTTACAGTGGTATTATGATAAATAAAATAAGATACGAAATGTTTGAGTTCTATTTTTCCAATATTTCTTGCAAAAACTGCATCAATGGTAGTTCACCTTTGGTTTACCATTTATCCATTATCATTTATCATTTCCAATCCAAATTTGTCTTTAAGGAAGGTGTTAGCTTCAGGTAACGAGAAATTCACATTAAAATCTCCTGCAAGGATCACAGGCCGCTCACAATAATCAATTTCTTTACCAGTAACGTCTGCCAGAGATTGTGAACCTGCAGTGGATAGTGGCAATAAAGATTTTGCAATAAATAATTTAATATCCCTCATGGCTGCATTTGGTGAAATATACATGGCAATTAGAATCAATTTATTCGGATTATTTTCGCTGTGGTTGACTATGCACTCTACAGCACATATGTGTCGAATTCTTTTTGACGTTGAAATTGTCACATCAGGATTACCTGAGTAAAGAGCTTTTATATCTAAATGTGGAGTAACAATATGACATCTATTTTTCTAATTGTGATAGAAAACAACCCTTGCATTCCGAATTTACGTTGAAATCTTACAATTAAATCAAAATTCGGTATGAGAACAGGAGGTTCATTATCGTCCATAAATGTTTCCGATAACATTAAAATGTTCGGTTTTTCAAAAACTTTATCCGTCAAATCATTGGCGTGTGCACGAACACTTTAACAATTGAATGCTACGATTAATAAGTTTCTTTTCGAGATGATTTTACATAGTTCTTCATAAGTGGAAAGTGGATTTAGACGCAGTTTCATCACCTCATTCCGTAAAGCGGCACACGTTACTCCTGTTCCTATAGTAATTTTTTTTTATGTTTGTTGACTGGGATAATATAGCCTTCAATTGAAACCGCTCTCGACATCGCAACGTAAACCAACTGTTGGGATTGAATTTTTTCATAATAATAAACCACCTCATTGAAAGTTCCTCCTTGCGACTTCAGAATCGTCAATCCTCAGGCCGGTGCCAGTGGAAAATGATTTCTTTTAGCTGAAATACTACTTTGTCTAGTAAGATAGAGTGTAGCATTTCGTTGACCGATCCGGAAAACTAAAGGATTAAGATTATTAGCAATCATAAATGAACGTGCCACGGCCAGAGCTTTTACTCCAGTTCTTTCACAATTCGGAAATATCACCATACCCGAGTAACTTCCCCTTTATCATTTCTTTCGATGTGGTCCATTTTTCTCAGGCGCCGTTGGCCAATCCATCAGCAACTTCAATGTTGGTCGTTATGATGTAATATTGCCCTAGTACATATGTCAAACGTTTCAGTAATCCACCGGTGTCTGCTGGTAATTTTTTCTTTTCAAGTGCTCTACGTGCACTCTCAAGTTGTTCCTCGTTTTCACAACCTGAGTTGAAATCTAGTATCTATAGGTATTTTGTTATGCTGCACTGACAAAACACGGTGTACACAATTCGATACTTTCTCTGGGAACATTTGGTAAGATTTTGTCCAGAACTTCCTGACCAATATCTGAAGAGAGTCCTCTCAAATCTTGTTTAAACCAGGGGTGAGCAACCTTTTTAATCAATGGGCTAATTTAAATTTAAAATTTTTTGGCGGGCCGCACATAATAATTTACGAATCTTTATTTATAATAAATATTAGAATAAAAAAATATAAAATAAAAAAAGTAAAGATTTCATATACAAATTTTAATGCAAGGTAAAAACAAACAAGAAAAGAACAGAAAAACGAACAAAAAATATTTCGGTTCAGTATGTACTACCATTTTACTGAAATTCGATAAAATAAATTCAATTTTAGAAATGCTTGGCGGGCCGCATAAACATGTTTAAGGGGCCGCAAGCGGCCCGCGGGCCGCGCGTTTCTCATCCTTGGTTTAAACCATAATCGATCACATATCGAGCATGCAAAACCAATATTGTTCTCGGTGAATTATGTTCTAATGTAGTTGTGAGCTTTCTTATGCTGATGGGATGTGGTATATGGGACTTGTAGATTTATCCTTGGATTTTCGTCACCAATATTGCTGGTATTTTCATCAGCAACCTCCAGTGAACCGTCGTTGGTTTTCGCAGCCCTCGTAGATTCCCGTTGAGCTTTTTTCCTTGCTCTATATTCTCGCTGATATTCTGCGGGTGTTTTCCTCCTTATTGGCTTTGCAAACCAAATATCACTACTCGCCGAAGGCCTAGCAGTCGTTGGTGGATTAATAGAAGGCTCAGTAGTTGTTAGTTTGTCTACTATAGTTGATTGATGAGTGTTTGTAAATCCCCCCGTCGGAATTGATGGAATTACAGCTAGCAAATCAATTAGTTTATTGTCACGTTTGGCTTTTTTACGCGCTCGGTACTCTCTCTGGTATTCCGCGGCTGATTTCCTTTTCTTCGATGTTACTGATCCTGCGACGTTAATTGTAGAAGAATCAGCAGTCGTAGAAGGATCACTAGTTCTATTCAACGACTCTTTTTCCTGCTCCACTCGCTTCCGTGCTCTGTAATCACGGTAATACTGTGCATTTTTCCCTCGTGGACCTCTTGAACCAGTGGTATTGCTTGTGGTTGCCGCATCGTCTCGCCCTGGAAAATGTATTTGTGTTAATAATGTATGATTCACATATAATGTAATTTCAAAAGAGAAAACTTAATAATCAATTGGTATTCACAAGAGACGTACCTTGACATAACCTTGTACGTGGGATTTTTTCACTCATTTGTTGCAATTTTTATCCACAAAATTTGAAAATAAAAAATACTGCCCTATTAAATTATGTGTATCAAATCAAACCAAAAAACCAGTAAATGAAATAATGAATATTATAAATGAAAATAGGAAACTAAGTACGTATCTCAGCTAATTTTACGATGCTCACACTGTTTACTTCGGTAAGTATAGCTACTTTACTTAACTTAGCAAGAATACGACGCGCATGTGCTTGGGATCTACCGACTTACTCTCTTTCTCTCTCCTACTTTCTGCCTTTCTGTATCTTTCTTTCTCTCTCCCTCTTGCGTTGGAATATTGGACACTACTCGTTGCTAATGCTCGCGCAGGTATGCTGTAACAGGTATACTACGTGCATGCGTTCGAGTGCCACGCATTCACTCTCGCTCGGTCTCTTTCTATTCCCCCTCCTCAGGATCGTTGAACGTTTAACGCAACAGTGCTTTCAAACCCCCTCCATGCTAGCGTCAAAGGTTTAACGCAGTCGTTTAACGTCAACGATGTGGCATTAGAAGTTTCACTTCTAAAAACACAGGTTATAAGCCTTACGTAATTTAATTCCGATATAAATGAAACACATTTTTATAGTAGAAAAACTTCTTGTTTAGTTTACAAGACAGTGTTAAATTTATTACATTTTAATAAAGCTGTACGAATTCAGTTCTTTATTTTTATTAGTTTCTTTGTTCCATGAGATGTACCAAAGTGCACAGATTTATGAGGTCTGCACCTCTGGCCAAAGTTACTCATAGAAATCGAATTACGATAATTTCACAAATCTCTAAAATAATTTCACGCCGTCAATCTTCCAAGGGACCGAAAATGTCCTGAAATTCCACTAATGCAAGTAAGACAAGTGACAACTCATTTTATCGTTTCTGCAGGTCCAATGGTGATATAGAGAAGAGTGAGATCAAATCAAATACGAACGACATAAGGGCACTCATAGTCTTCGACGGCCATGGGGAATGAGATAAACAGTCCTAAGATCAAATTTACTAGCCGCATCAGGAGATCGATTCCCGAAATGGGGCGTCCGCCTTCGCTGCGGCCGGGTGGTGGACCCTGGCGTGGTGCTTCAGGCTGCAGTTCTGCACGAAGGAGCGGCCGCACACCTGACAGACGAAGCGTCTGTCGTTCTCGTGGATGCGCATGTGCTCGCGCAGCGTGTACTTGCGCGCGTACGACTTGCGGCAAACGGCGCACTGGAACTTCCTCTCGCCGCCGTGCCGCACCATGTGCTCCCTCAGCTCCGACCTCGAGTAGAACTTCCATTCGCACACGTCGCACGAGTGCCGTTTAACTTTCAGGTGGACGGTGCGCACGTGAACGCCGAGCTTCCCGCTGAGCGTGAACACTTTGGGGCAGAGGCTGCACCTGAATTCCTTGAGTTTTAGCCCGTGGACGGAGGCCACGTGCTTGTTTCGCTGGAAGTAGTTGCGGAATGCCTCCGCGCAGTGCGGGCAGCGGTGACGCTTCACCCGCCTGTGGACGGTCGCGTAGTGCTCGTTCTTGGCGACGGTCGAGCGGAACACCTTGTCGCAGCCGTCGCACGGGTGGGCGCCGGTGCCGTGCGACTGCGAGTGGGTCCTCAGGCGGTCGGGCGTGATGAATCCGGCGCCGCACTGCTCGCAGATGAAGTGCTGGAAGTGCACGTTCATATGGTGGTTGAGGGATTTGAACTCGTCGTGCCGCTGCTGGCAGAGGGCGCACTGGTAGCTGTCCCTCGCCACCTTGAAGGGGAGGAGGCCGTCCCCAGATCCGGGGTCGATTTGCTTCCCGTGCGCCTGCACCAAATGACCCTTGAGAGTGGCTAGTTCGCGGCAAGGCTCGCTGCATAGCCTGCAGCTGACGTCGGTCACATCCACTTTGATCAGCTCGTGCTTCTTCTGCTTCGAGAGCTCGCACTTTATCTGCACCGGCGACGGGGCCGCATGGTCAAGCGCATTGTGATCCCTCAGAATCGCCGGATCGGAGAACTGCTGGTCGCAGTAGAAGCAGATGTACAAGTTCTTCGTCCATCGGAACGGGCATATCTTCGAACATTCCAGAATCAATGTAGCGTTCCTTCTGCGAGCGGCTATAGTATCGTTGTCGTTCAACGCGCTCGTTGCCGTTTTCGTTACCGCCGACTGTTGTTTTGTTTTCGCGCCATTTTGTTCCTCGATGGGCGCTTTATCACTACCTATAAACGAGAAAACATAAGTGCATGAACGCCACGAGTCCGCATATCGCATGCAATGCATTATAATTTTTACTTAACATAAATGAGACACCAATTGGTTGCTATTCAAAACGCCGCTCAGGCACTATGTTTTCTCTGAGAAATCCTTCAACTAAATATTAAGAAATCATTTAGCCCTTAGCGAAAATATCGGTTAATATATAATGCATTAATATTTTCTCATTTTCTTTTCTTATCTTGAACTGTATGGTAAGATAGCCGAGTTTTAGAGACATTTTACGACTACAAATTAAGAAAACACGCAGCGCTCCTACAACCATATCCCCAATTAGCACCTTGTTTTTACACATTATCTAAATAAGTAGATATTTATTACAAGTAGCCCCTTGGCCTTGAAAAATTTTATATTTGGGATGAATATTCGTTTTGTATACTTTGCACTAATCATGATCATGGAAATGACTAAGAGTTTTACGTACTATCAGGCAACATTGGCATCTTCTGGTGTTTGAAAACCAATTCATCATATTTGGTCTTCGAAAGTGTTTCAACAATTTGACATTCTAACCTTTAACAAAATTTTCTAATTTTTGACATATGAAAGTGCAAATATTAGTGTTCTGCATTCCTTTTCAATCAAAATTCTAACTATGGCAAACCTCACATTGGTCCTTGCGCGCAATATATTGAAAGTGCCGTTTCTTCTCTTATTAATATCTAGATATAACATCCATGGGTTTGAATAGGTTTCGGTGTAATTTGGTATTTTAATAACTTTTACGGTGGATACTATACTTTTGATCTATTATCTGTGTCTAAACCAACCATAGGTATCAAATTGCAAATAAATTCGTGGACTCATACACGGATAAAAGCAAGATTAACAAGAACATGGGTAACTAATATTAATATAAATAAAGTTATTTTATCAAATTTGGAAACATTAAAAAACTCTAAAAATACATATGATAGAAATTTATTAAGGAATGAAGTTATAAGAGAACTGAAAATTAAATATAATGGCTGGTTTTTTATATTTACAGATGGGTCGAAGAGTGTAGAAGGTCATGGGTGTGCATTCTATGTGCCTAGTCTAGATATTAGATACAATCAAAACTATCATTGTTTTAAAATAAGTGAAAATATATGTATTATGACGCTGGAACTTATTGCAATCTCTGAGGCTTTGTCATATGTAATTAATAACAATGATTACAAAAATATTGTAATATGCACTGACAGCAAGAGTTCCTTGCACCATATAGCTCGATGCACCACTGGACACAGAGGTGCATCGATAGCTTATGAAATTTTACATAAGATAGATGTGTTGAGTTTGAAGGGTATCCAACTGAGATTGCAATGGGTTCCATCGCACGTTGGTTTAGGGGGTAACGAAAAGGCTGACAAGCTAGCCAAGTTTGCAGTTAAGTATGGAAATAAACCCAATTTTATTCCAGACTACACAGAATTTTTGCCCAAATTCAAAAATGTTTGCTATGATCTTTGGAAGGAATATTTTGATAAACGGTCTTTAGATAAGGGTATATGGTATAAAACAATTCAGTGCCAGCCCTGTCGGGTACCGTGGTTCATAAATACTAATTTGTGTAGGAAACTAGTATGTACAGTTCTTAGACTCAGATCTGGACACATTCCATGTAACAATTTGGTCTTCCTTATGAAGAAAATTAATTGACCAAATTGTGAGGAATGTGGAGTGACTGAATACCTTCATCACCAGTTGATGGAATGTGTTAGAAATGAGTCCAATAGGAATAACTTGTTAAGAGACATGAATTTAAGCAAATACAATGTTGGCCTTTTTCATTCTTTGTTATGCCATCCAAATAGTGAAAATGCAAATCTACTGTATGAGTTTATGGCTAAAACTTTAAAATAAGTATTAGTAATAAGTCAAAGTTGTATAACATAAGAGGAGGGCACGATGGGACTGACATGCATATTACGCAAAAGTCCCTTAAACATAAAGAAATAAAAAAAAAAAAAGATTAACAAGCGATTCGTTAAAAGTTATGAATAAACTTTTAGGAAAATCAATTAATTGTTGACGATAATGACTTTAAAAATCACCCTGGTCTTTCTTTTCTTCGTAAAACCACCGAGAAAAAAATGTTATAATAGCTCGATCGGTAATCGGGCGGCCACGAAACAGAAGGCCGTGGTTCGTATCACGATCGTTTACACACTTTTTTACTTTTTTTTCGAATCCAGATCATTGCTTTCTTTATTGTTAATTTTTTGTCGATTTGTTATTTTTTTCCTTTTTTTTTTTTTAATTTGTTTCTTTTGTGAAAAACATCCGTTCATATTTTCGTATCATTACGTCGGTAAGATCTAAAAATATTAGGCATATTTCATTATTCAGTAATTTGTATCTAAATATAATTTCCAAAATACACGATTTACCAACAAAAAAAAAACAAACCAAAAAGTCCTCCAGGTACTTCTTATTTAAATAATATAACTATTTTTAAGAATAAATAAAAAATTAATCCCATTGTTGAAAATATGATTTTGTACCTTGTAACATTGCTATTGTTTTAGTTACTCTGTGACTGCATAGACAAAACTCTCTACTCTGTGTAATTGGTCAAGATGGTGTAGTTGTGATTTGAAGATGATTAAGTTGATTATTGTAATTAAGTAGTATTATGTGAAACCTAGTATAAAGTGTTAAATAATGTAAGTTAAACAGAATAAACCAATCATGAAAGCAGAGCTGCATATTTATTTTGATCCACGGAAACACATTTTCTAACACCCATAATATTACAGATAACAGACAACATTAATTACAGCCTTCTAGAATGCGGTTCATAGAATAGAGCTAACATATACGTAAAAAGTGAATAATGTAGGCAACTGAGCCGACGGACGGTCGGGTCCTGCGTGTGTTCGGATTCCTCTACAAATAATTTATATGGCAAAACAACGTTTACGGGGCCAGCTAGTAATAAATAATTTCCGTTACTTGGTGTTAGTCCATTGTGTCTCATTAGTGTGTATAACACCTGCATAATGGTGTTTTCCCCTATTCCGTCGGCAACGACTGGAGCACTTCGTGTTGCGTGTAGAGTTAGACGAACACTGTAGTGGGCCCTAAAAGTTGTAAGCGGCTGATATAAAGTTTTTGACATATTACACAGACATAGTTGACAGGTACAGTTTGTATGGGAAAATGAAATTGTTGCTATCTCGATTTTTGTAAATTTTCCATAATTTCTCATCGTTTAAACTTAAACCTTCCCTGGACTGCCACAAATATTTAAAAACCAAAATTAGCCAAATCGATCAAGCCGTTCTAGAGTTTTAGCGAGACTAACGAACAGCAATCCATTTTTATATATAAGATTCATCAATGTTCATAGGAATAATTAGCATGTACGAGTATCGAATCTAAGTCACACTGTAAAGACATCAGACCTCTAACAACCACAGTGAGCCAAAAAATAAACGAAATGAAAGCGGTGTTTTTGTTCGACGAAATTCTTTAATCATTGTCGATAAAAATCCTTTTAATATACAAATGTGTGGTTATAATAAAATCTTGTATTATCCAGCCAGTGGTCGAATGGTACAGCAGATGTTACTCTTGCCAATTGACTGAATAGAATTCCCACTATCCTAAGCGGCGAAAACGTTTCCGAAACCGTTCTCCTTACATATTAAACATACGTACTTTAGGTAATATTTTCATACTTATTTTTAGATAGACATGAGATCAGATTAAAAGCTATTTAATATTAGTTTGCTTCTATTAACATATAGCATGTAATTTAATAGCTTTTTTTTTGTAGATAATTTAATAAACATCGAAAGAAATTCTCATTGATACTTTAAACATAACTTCCTTATCGTCGTTCTTTACGGCACTTATCCATAAGCAATTGTCGAACTAAGAGACTTTGGGAAGCGCCGTTTATCCGGCTACAAGGACCAGCGTAAACGTACGCTCCCATACATTGCGCGACACACTCAGCTTGGCTTCCACGCAGCTGTAACAGCACCGCGCAATGTATCGCCTCGTTGCAAACGCCATCAAAACACGCCGCCCTTTCCCTAGCTCGGGTGGTGCACCCTCAGATGCTGCTTCAGGCTGCAGTTCTGCACGAACGCCTGCCCGCACACCTGGCACGCGAAGCGCCTGTCGTTGTTGTGTATCCGCATGTGCTCCCTCAACGTCTTCAGGCGCGCGTACGACTTCTTGCAGACGTCGCACTGGTATATCCTTTCGCCACCGTGCTTCACCGAATGCTCGCGTAGCTCGTAGCGGGTGAAGAACTTCATGTAGCACAGGGGGCACGAGTGGTTGCGCTCTTGCAGGTGCTGGAAGCGAACGTGGGCGGTTCGTCTGCTGCACAGATCGAAGACGCGCGGGCAAGAGGGGCAGGGGAAGAGGGCGGTGCGCACTCCGTGGGCGGCGAGGTGTTTCAGGCGGTGCTTGTACGAGGCGAACTTCTCGTCGCAGACGGGACACTTGTAGCGCTTGTTGGCACGATGGGCGCGTGCGACGTGCGCGTAGAGAGCCGCGTGCGAGGGTAGCGTGTCGCCGCAGCGTTTGCAAGGGAACGCGCCGCGCTCGTGCGTACGGGCGTGGTTCACCATTCGCTGCGATGTGGCGAAGCGCTTGCCGCACGTCTCGCATATGAAGCGTTCGAAATGCTCGTTCATGTGCTTGTGCAGAGTCAAGAAGGTCTCGTAGCAGCCGCCGCATATTTGGCAGCGGTGCGCATCTCTAGTCAGGCTGTATGGCAGAACACTGTCGCCGTGGGAGCAGTCCAAAGGTTTGCCGTGTTCACTCAAGTGTGTCTTGAGGGTTTCGTAGTCTGTAACGGACGCGCCACAAAGTTTGCACGCGGCCAGCGCGAAGTCCATCTTTAACGGCTCATACTTTCGCGGCTTCAGCTGTTTCACGTCAGAGTGTTGGAGCCGCGTATGGTCGCGCAATCGCTCCGGCTCCAGGAAGGAAGTTTTGCAGAAGAAACACAGGTACGCGCCCTTCCTGTATTTGAATGGGCAGGCGGTGCACGTTTCCATTATAATCCGAATGTTATCGCGGAAGGCGGCTCGCCTCTCGTTGCCCGCGTCTCGGGCAGAGGCAAGGACGGCCGCGGCCGTATTCTCCGTGTCGGATCCCACTTCAGTTTTAACAAGTATCTCTTCCGATTTTCTTCCTAAAAATAAGAAAATATCCGATATGAGCTCTTCTTTTTTGATAAGTTATTCTCATTTCGTTTTTTAGGATGCATTAATGCAATTCTAACTTTACTCGGAGATGGGACATAGAAATAAATCGAACTATTGTATCAGTCGCAATTTTTATTGGAAAACAGTGAGGTCGAGGTCTTTCAGCTTGTTGGGAGCTAACGCCGTGGGGTGGTGTGTTCGCGTGTGGCTCTGCAGACTACACTTCTGCACAAACGCCGCATCACAATGCTGGCAGATAAAGCGTTTATCGTTGTTGTGAATGCGCATGTGCTCGCGCAGAGTCTTCATGCGGCAGTATGCCTTTTTGCATATGTCGCATTGATACTTTCTGACACCTACGTGCTTTACCATGTGGCTGCGCAGCCTGGCGGCGGTGGATGACTTGAAAGGACAGTGCTCGCATTCGAATGGCTTGTCTTTAACATGCACCTGTTGTATGTGCTTCGTCCTCTGGTTGCACATCACGAAGACAGCAGTGCACAAGTGGCAGGGATACTCCACCTTCCTATCGTGCACTTCGTTAAGGTGTTTGGTCCTGTCTCCGTAGCCCTTAAACATGGTCTTGCAGTAGGGGCACCGGTACTTGAGCTTCGGGCCGTGCACGTATGTAACGTGGTTGCTCCTCAGTTTGCGGTTGAGAAAGGTATCGCCGCACTTTTGGCATCTATAACCGCCGTCCATTACGTCGTGGGTGACCATGTGCGCCTGGAGACGTCGCGGTGCCGCGAACGTCTTACCGCACTTGAAGCAAACGTTGTTCTTGTAGTGCTGGTTCATGTGAGTGTTGAGATTGGTGAAGAGGTCAAAGCGCTCGCCGCAGATCGAACACGAGTACACGCTGCCACATAGGTTGAACGGGGTGATGCCAAGACTGTGTTGCTTCAGCAAAGGTTTGTTGTGAGCCGTTATCAGGTGGTCAGCGAGCTGATCCAAATCGGTAACAGCGCGCGAGCAAAGCTTGCACTGGAGCTGGTTGATATCCGCCTTGACAGAGTCGAAGGGACGCGCCCAGCGTACAGCCTCAAGCCTATTCTGATGGCCTTCGGTGTGCTCCCTCACACCTGCAAAGTCCCCGAACGAGGCGGGGCAGATGGCGCACACGAACTCGCCGCGCTTCAACCTAAACGGGCATGCGTTCGAACACTCAATGATTATGGCGGCGTTATCCCTGTGATCGTTAAACTTCCGTCTCGGTTTCCACTTAACACTGTTATCCGTGGGCCCTAAAAACAAAAGAAAATATACTGTCAAATGCCGCACTGTACGTTCTATGCCGATGACTAAGATGGTATTTCCTATTTTAAATACGATTTTCCTGTTGTAACAAAATACACTATATTTTATATTGCGAAATAAGATATGGATATTTGTTTATCTACCTTTAGATGTACTTGAGCTATGCCGCAGTCAATAGGGCATCAACAGTGTTAGTTAGGGTAGTAAAACGACTGTCCCTCCGCCCGCGCGTTTTTGTATTTGTGTACATTTCCTTCCTTTAAAAAAAATCCCTTCTAATTAAGCTATAAGTAAATTACTAACCTCGAGTTTGAAGTGTAACATTTTGAACAATATGCTTTCCCCTGTGTTATATATTTTTAGTTAAATGAGTCGTGTATCGGCTTACGTTCTTTATTATATATGGTATCCTTACATCAAAATAAATAGAAGAAAAATAAAAGTGCGTAAATATTTTATTTGGAGCAGAGAATTAACAGAGATAGGTTAGAACATCGCTGCTTCACGTCAGACTGTATCATTTGGCGTTACTCTTCGATTTGTGGACGACCCTCTCATGTGAGTTCCTAAGGGCACCGCTTCCAAACACGGACGAGCACAGGCGACACTTGTACTCGGCTCGCTGCCCATGCTCTCGATCCAGATGCCTCAAACGGGAGTGGTATGAATCGAAATGCTCGCTGCAAATGGGACAGCGGTAGCGTTGGTGAGTACCGTGCGCCACCGCAAAGTGCCTGTTTCTAGCCAAGCGGTCTGTAAAGGTACTGCCACATTTGGCGCACGCAAACTCTCCCAGGTCGTGGCATTTCTGGTGAGCGCGCAGCTTGTGCCTGCCCGAAAAGCTTTTCCCGCAAACAGGGCACACGAAGCTCTGATAGTGCCCGTTCATGTGCACGTGGAGCCTCAGGAAGCTCTCAAACGGCGCGCCACATAGTGCGCACTTGAAACCCTTGCCTGTCAAAGCGAAAGGGACGACACCGTCACCACAATCAGAGCGGAAAACTTTGGCGTGACTGTCTGTGAGATGCATCTTCAGCTCTTCGACGCTCTGGGACTTCTCGCCACAAACGGCGCATGCCAGGTTCGTGACGTCGACGCGCAAAGGAAACGTGTTGCGCACTTGCCGATTTATAAACACGTCCAGCTTGTGGCCGTGCTCGGATGAATGCTGGCGTATATCGTGCACGCTGGGATACGAGCGCGGACAATAGGCGCACATAAACCTGCCCCGCTGCCACCTGAACGCAACGGCGTTCGAGTGCTCAAGGAAGAGCGCCGCGTTAGCCTTTTCGCCACTCAACCGACGCGTCCTCCTCCATTTTACTTTGACCCCGTCATCGGGCGCACGCGGAGAGTCGATTCCATCCACACCTAAAAATAACAAAGGTCACGTTTGTACTGTTCGCGGTGATGCGGCGGCTCGGGGCGATCGACGTGCTGTTGCAGATGGCGTTTCAGTTTCGACCTGCTGACGGAATGCCACGGACAGTGGAGGCACGCGTAGCGCCGCTCAGTAGGCCTATGAGCGGCGCGAAAGTGCGCAGCTCGTTTGCAACTGGTGTCAAAAGTTGTTCCGCATACTGTGCAGTCGTAATCTCGTCTTTTTTGTGCATGACCCTCGACCAAGTGTTTCGCCCGCGCATAATACGTGGTGAAAACTTCGGGGCATCGGGGACAGGTGTAACGCACCCCTTTCCTGTGCACCTTCAGTCTGTGGCACATTCGAGCCGCGCGCGTTTGCAGCACCTCGTCGCATATCCCGCACGGGAAGCTACCGATCTCGTGCGATTGCACGTGCGACCTGAACCTGGACTTGGATACGAACGCCTTTCCGCATGCGTCGCAAATGTAGTTCTGGTAGTGGGCGTTCATATGCTCGTTGATTTTGGCGAAACTGGGATGGTGCTCGAAGCATATCTGGCAATGGAAACCGTTCTGCTCCAGTTTGAACGGTAATACTCCGTCGCTGTGCTCCCCACTGAGAGTGGTTCTATGCGCGGCATCCAAATGATCTTTGAGGCCCTCGAGGGTGGCGCAGCGACAGCCGCACAGCCGGCAACGCAAGTCAGTCACATCAACCTTGAGCATGTTATTCTCTGTCAGCTTTGAGAACACCCGATTGGTGGGCGGGTCGGTCAGGTGCGAGGAGACAACGTGGTCGCGCAACGGACTCGGGTCGATGAACTTCGCATCGCAATAAGAGCAGTAGAACGCGCTGTGGAACCATCGAAAGGCCCACGCGGTGGAACATTCTAGAAGGGTCATCGCGTTCCTCCGCATCATTGTTTTCGCGAGCCGCCGCTCCGACTCCTCGGAGAGCTGGTTGTTAGCGCGCCGACGTCTCCGCATTTGACGCTCGCTTACGTTCTCTTTCAACCTCCTAACGCGCACTTTGATCTTTGGCACCGCATCCGCGGTAGCGGTACCTAAAAACAGAACGATTCGATATTACTTGGTGTTAATCGATTAAGGGCAGCACCCGAGACAGAGTCCGCTCACAGTGTCACAATGTTTAATAACCCCTTAGAAATTTGGAATGTTAATACAATCTCACAGGTGTTAGATAAAATTAATCGAAGTGATCGACATTTAACTGATCAACGGGAGAGTTTAGACGAAGATGCCGTTATAGCCTACGATTTCGCGGTAGAACACATACGATTTCTCGAACTGTACTAAGTATGTGTACATACTATAGGAAAATTTTCATTTTAGCGAGGAATTGTAATATTTGTACCAAAAATTTTAATTTTTTTTTTGTTTAGTAGAAGTTAAACTACAAGTACAGGTATACAACATACCATTTGTTTTGTTTATTTTTTTAAACTCGACTTATTACTTTGAATTTATATGAACGTATACGGTGAAAACAAACAGTCTACTCGTAGTACTCTCCTATTTTACAATCATTACCTAATTGCAGAGAAACTAAGCTTAGTAGTCAATATTCTCTTGAAGACACTATCATTTCTTATAATATTATTTTTCTATTTATATTTTATTTTTATTTACAAAATTTTTTATTGACAAAGGGCGTAGGGCCTCAGTACGAAAGAGACATTGTGGTCGGTGCAAGGAATTGACTCAATCAGTTCATTGTTACTCAAAACTGAGCCTGAAAGTATTTTCGATTCCATTGCTTTACGCACGAATGAAATGGTAATCTCTTTGTTCGGCCGCGGGGATTGTACAAGAAGACAAATCCTTTTTTAAAACAAAACCTACTTCAAACATCACAAAATACATTTTCCGCTAGACTTTGGAGAGTTGCCTGATATACATCCGGAGTCCAAGGTCAAGGACCAATGGAATTAATCCAATTCCAATCGGCCTTCTGCACTCCACTACTAGACATAGGCCTCCCCAAGGGCACGCGAGCTCTGTGGCGAAATTAATATGGGACACATGAAATTAACAATGAAGCTAAACCGAATCTAATAAAAAGTGTTTTTATATATTGGAGCTTAAACGTTTTGAGCTAAAAAAAAAACATTTAAACAATACAACCGAATTGAGAACCCTTCCCTCGTGGTTTTGAAGTCGGTTGGATAATGTGAGGTACGCTGATCGCCGATACTGGGTAAATGCATTGTGGGTTCAAGTTTTCTAAAAAAAATATCGATACTGACAACAATTTTATCGAAAGTAAGCGACTACAGGTCAGTCATTTAAAGGTCGATTTATAAATAAGAATTTGAAAACGTATATAAATATTTTGACGAGGTTTTTAAAAATTAATCAGACCGGTTATTCGATGGTGGATTTATGTAAATAAAGTGAACAACAAAACGATCTCACACGACGATTGAGTTATTTTGCGATCAGAGAATGTTTGATATTATCTAGTTAATTAGAATAAAACCGACATATATAAAAATAATGACAAGGACAAGCATACATAACGACTCTCATTAGCATTTACTCGAGTTATGGGTTGGATATTACAATAATTTATCAATGCATTCATTCAATGTACAGTTTATTTTAACACAAAGATTGTTTATGTGTATGATCGGTATTACGAACCGAGTAAATCAAGACGCCCGCGTATCGAAATGGAACGACGGAATCCGGCCAGTGATGTAACCTTCAATTGCCGCTGTCAAAGTCGAGATCGGAGATACGTATACACTAAAATCGAGATCCAACGAATCCATCACTGTCACTGAACGTCCAAGATGCGACAACCACGAATGACCAAATGGACATTACGACGTTTACCCTCAGCGTATCACTATAGGCGGGCACTCAGCACGCCACCTTATCCGCGGCGACGCACAGCGGCCCCAGATCGGGACGCTGGAAGCGGGCGTGGGCGAGCATCTGGGCTCGCTGCTTGAAAACCGTTCCGCAGCACTTGCAAGCGAGCTCCTCGTGCGTGCGCTGGTGGGCCCTCAGTGCGCGGTTCCGCGGGTAGCACTTGCCGCACGCCGCGCACGCGAACCGCCTCTCGCCCGTGTGCCTCACCATGTGCCGCTTCAGCTCGTAGCCAGTGCGGAACAGCCAGTCGCAACGGGGGCACGCGTGGCTGCGTGGCCTTTGCAGGTGCACCGTGCGCACGTGGCTCGCCCGCTTGCCGCTGGTCTTGAAGCCGAGATCGCACACGCCGCAGCGGTACGTGACCGGCTTCTCGCGGTGCGCCTCGTCCATGTGGCTCATGCGCTCGTAGTAGCCCTTGAAGCGGAGGCTGCAGTGGGGGCACTCGTAGCGGGGGCCCTTGGCGTGCGCTCTAGCCTTGTGGTGGTCGCGGGCGGCGCGCGTGCCGAACGCCCTGGCGCATTTGTCGCACGGGAAAGTCCCTGTCACGTGCACCTCCGTGTGCTTCCGCAGGCGCGGCGCGGTCATGTAGCCCTTGCCGCAGGTGGGGCAGATGTGGTGCTGGTAGTGGACGTTCATGTGCTCGTAGAGCTTCAGGAAGTTGTTGAAGCGCTCGCGGCAGATGACGCAGCGCCAGCACTCTTGTCCAAGCTGAAGGGCAGGATGCCGTCGGGGCGTGTCGCATCCAGTTCGTAGCCGTGCTGGGTGGCGTGCTGGCGCATGTGAGTGATACCGGTGTAGGGGCACCCGCAAAGGCGGCACGCCGCCTCGGTGACGTCGACGTTGATAAGGGACATCTCTTTGAACTTGCTGTATATGTCCTTGACGGTGTGTTTCAGTGAGCACTGACCGACGTGGGCCCTCAAATCGACGCACTGGATAAAGCTCTCTTCGCAGAAGGCGCACTTGAACCTATTCTTCTGCCACCTGAACGGACAGAACGACCAGCACTCCAGCAGCGAGCTGGCGTTTCTCTTCGTCGCGATCCTAGCCTCGGCGCGAGCGCTTCTTACGTAACGTCGCTTCTCCTTGGTTTCGTCAGTACCTCCTAAGATTGCGTTTTCAGCCTTTACGATTTCACTTTCGTTTCCCATTTGTCCTTGACATCCTAAAAATAGAAAAGTGCAATTGAGGTTGGTGCGTTCGTGGTGCGCTGCTCGTAATAAATATGCTGCCGCGTCTCGTTTTAATCGCCTATACTTTAATCTGACCGTACTTTTTGTCTTCAACTGTTCACATAAGGAGAGCATTCCCCGAGGGAGATATATATTCACGTAATTTGTGATGGTGCGCGATCGTATATGTTTTTTTATATCAAACTCTGAATGAAATCGTGATTTATTCTTAATAATCAGATTTAAAAACCCTTACAGAGCGTTAAATTAAAGCCTAATTTGATGTTTTGTTGCACTCTAAATATGATTGGTAATTATTTCAATTCATTACGGGTATTTATTCAATATACGGTATTTATTAAATTCATTGGGGGTACGTAATTGTACGAAGAAAATATTGATCAGTGTGATTTTTTTAATGTGAAAAGTTGTCAAGGAAGTAGGTCACCTGATGTTAAGTGATTACGTACCGCCGCTCATGGACATCTAAAACACCTGAGGATTTTCAGATGCATTTACCCTTTAAAAAAAGTAGGCCCCGATAACCTTCCTCACTAAACGAAACGCGAAACTATTATATACTTCCATTTCACGTTGGTCATCTGTGAGGCCGTGATACACCGGACTAGCTTGCCCATTCGTGCAACAGCAAAAGCTGTTGCGTGGCCCTACCACAGTAAAAATAATAAAATTTTAATAATTAAAAATACAGGTACACAAAAAAATATAATATTAGTAAGTAACTATCAAGTAATCGTACTCAAAGTTTTTACACTGCTTAGCCCGCAAGTCTCTTCGAAATAACTTAATCTTATCTTAAGATATTTATATATAAATATATAATCGGAATCTCGGAAACGGCTCCAGCTATTTTCAGGAAATATCATTTTAATATGACGGTAAATTTCGCCGCAAAAATTAATTTTATAATTGCTCGGTCGGTAATCGGGCGGCCCCAAAACAGACGGCCGCGGTTCGTATCACGGCCATTCACATACTTATTTTTTTACTTTTTTTTCGATTCCAGATCATTGCTTTCTTTATTTTTTATTTTTTGTCGATTTGTTATTTTGTTATTTTTTTCCCTTTTTTGTTCTTTCTTTTGTGGAAAACACCAGTTCATATTTTCTTATTATTACGTCGGTAAGATCGAAAAATATTATACATATTTCATTACTCAGTAATTTGTATCTAAATGTAATTTCCAAAATACACGATTTAAAAAAAAAAAAAAACAAACCGAGCAAAGCTCGGTCCTCCAGGTACTTATAAATTATCCTCCGTGTTAAAGGCTATAAGGCTGTCGGAGTTCTAAATCACATCCATATCCGTTCAGCGATTGCGGCGTAAGAAATTCTAACTCAATTAAAACATAAATAATGTTAAATACCATGACAAACATCGAGTGGAATCAATTAATTATTTAATTAAAAATTTATTAAAAGTCAACTTCGCTTCCGTTCCGCTTTTTTTAAGCACAAATGTGCAATAATGTTATCCTACTACTGCAAGGACTGTCCATCATTTGTAGGATAATATTATCCAGTGTTGTAAATACGTTTTATAAACAAAAATTTCACGTGGACAAATACCCAGAATCGGAAGAACTATCTGTGAGTCACACAAATATCTGTCCCGTTCGGGTATCGAACCCACGCCCCAAGTGCCGAAGCCTATATCCTGGCAACTGCGGCACGGAGTCAATACTTTGCAGTGTTGTTTAACGTCGCAATAATCAATTTAGAAGTGCTTTCAAAAACACATTAGGAAGATAATCGGAAATAAAACAGATATTGCCGCTACTATGGAACTTTAAAACCTCTATAAATGTCCTTCAAAAAACGTACCGCTTTAAATTGCTTTAGGCTTAAGTGCAAAGGCGAAAACAAACAAGTCTCCTTATCTATTTTAAATGCTTATATTATAATCCAGTTATGAATATTTCATTTGAATGTCGTTTGGGCAACTTATTAATCATAAATATTGCTAAATCGAAACAGGTCCAACTTTTGCTTCAAGCTTAGAAAATTTTCCATTGAGGTATAAGAATTCTAATACGCCTAGATTATGTGGGTTATATGTGGGTTTTTAATAACTTTTTCCGGTTTTTATTTAAACCACAACAAATTATGTAAAGGAGAAAAAGATTCCTTTTCAAAATAATTTATTTAATACAAACTTATCGTTACGGGTTCTTGCCGGACAGAAATATACAAATAATACTATTTCACCATGGTGACATAGTTCATCCTTAATGTTAATATAAATGCACATAGGTAATAGAGCCGAGGCGAACTATAGTTGCACTTAAAAGCGTTCTAGAAATTCAACTTAATCTAGCCTGGCTAGCCTATCCATATTAAAGGAGATTTCGGTATCCAATGTTGTAAGCGGGATGAACGAAAAATCAGTATCCATCTTACGCAACCCCGTAAAATTACATCGAAGTATAAAGATGAGACCAATCAAAGATGCATTGACTTGCTGTTCTTACGCGAATACTGTAAGTGATTAGATGAAACAATTCCACTGGTATTAATGCGTTATCAAGTTTGATTTAAAACTCCCGACATTTCGTGAACATGCTGGAATTCCATCAACAAATGACGTCAAGAATTTAAAACCCCGAAAGAGCCCCGCAATCTCGGAAATGCTGTGTTCGACCGACAACGTTCGGTGGATGCATTCTCATTCACTATAACACGTGGAAGTGCTTCTTCGCAATGTGCTTGTCCAGGGAGAGCTTCGAGGCGAACGCCCGCGAACACTGCACGCACGGATGGCCGTATTCGGACTCCTTCTTCGTGCGGTGCGCCTTCACGTTGTGATGGTACTTCTGCGAGCGGGTCTTGAAGGTCATGTGGCAGGTGGTGCACTCGTACATATCGGCGCCGGGCCTGTAGTTATGCAACTCCATCAGGTGGCGCTTGCGCAGCTCCCACGTGCCGAAGCGGGGCTTGTCCTTGCAGTGGCCGCACATGTACGGCAGCGCCGTGTGCTGACTCTTGATGTGGACGTTCCTCTCCTCGAGCGTGGTGAACGTGGCCACGCAGCGGCTGCAGTTGTACTTGTTGTCGTGGGGGACGCGCGCGTGCGAGACCAGCGCCGACTCGGTGATGAAGCCCTCGCCGCACGTGTCGCACACGTAGTTCTGGTAGTGCTCGGCCGTGTGCCGCTTCAGTGACACGAAGTCCGAGAACTGGGTGCGGCAGATGGCGCAGCGCCAGCACGAGCCGTCGTTCAGCTTGAACGGGAGCACGCCCGGCTGCACGTCCAGGTTGATCGGCTGCTTGTGGTCGTCCTTCAGGTGGGCCATCAGCTCGTCGAGCGTGTCGATGCGGGTGAAGCACAGCTTGCACTGGAGGTCGCTGATGTCCACCTTGAGGAACTCCTTGCGCAGCTTGCGGCTGAACACCAGCTGCACGTCGAAGTTCGCGTGGCGGGTCGCCATGTGCGCCCGCAGGCCGTTCGGGTCGTTCGACTGCACGCGGCAGAGGACGCAGTTGAAGTTTTGACCCCAGGTGCGGAAGGGGCACGCGGTCGAGCACTGCAGGATGATCTCGGTGTTGCTGCGGTGCTTGAGCGCTTTGCCAAATCGGGGCTTGTACGTCGCCTTGTAGCATTTGAAGTTGCGCTCGTGCTGCCGGAGCCCGTGCTCGGAGAGGAAGGTAGCCCCGCACTTATCGCACGTGAATATCTTCACGTGGCTGCGCAGGTGGCCGTTAATCTGGGAGAACTCGGAAAAGGTCTTGTCGCAATCGAGACACATCCAGAGGCCGGTGGGGCCCTGGCGGTACGGTAGCACGCCGAACGGCACCTCAAAGTTGACAGACACGCTGTGGTCGCGCGATATGTGCACCATAAACGTGTCCACGTTGGGGATGTCTTGCGAGCAGAGGTTACACTTGAACTGGGTTATGTCGATCTTTAGGTCGTCTACAACCTTATAGAAGGCGCTATTGTAATCGGCGTTCGAATGGTCGCTCTTAATGTGGTCGCGCAGCGATGCCATCGTTTCGAACTCGTCGTGGCAGTACGAGCAAATGATCCTGTTAAATCGCGTCTTAAAGGGAAAGGCGGTGGAATACTTTAAAAGTAGCACAGCGTTTTGTCGCAGTGGGTTCTGGTTGACGGACCTTTCGAAAAGTCTCTTTTTGGGTTTACTCTCTGTCTTTAATCCGTCAATTTCCCTTCTGGACCCTAAAAAAAGAAAAGAACTGTATCATTATTCTGTTCCAGCACATTTGCTCCTGTTGAGTATTTATCATCTATTCCATACTAGTCAATTCATTTATAATTATTTACGATATATTGAACTATCTACTTCCAAAGTTTCAAGAGTTTCCGAAACCACTTCATAATTTAACTTCCAGGACTTTACCGTTAATCAATTCACACAATTTCTTGTGTTCTTGATTTTATCCATATAATCCTGTATTCATAGTTGTCGAAGCAGTAAATTATCCCTCTGATTCCTGATTGTGGTATAAATGTCAATATATCTTCAAGAAAACTTGTTGTTGTTAATATTTTAACTGCTAGCCGAAGCGTTACAGGACATAGTCATATTAGTATAAAGTTAAAATTCTTGATACAGATGAAACGTCACAATCAGTGATAGTTTCATCAAATATTCTATTGATATTTTCTTACCAACAAAATTTTATTGGCATATATTGTGTTACCGGTGGTATTTATGGCTCCGTAACTGTAGATACTATCACCCGATCTCAGATTACTTTGCTGATATATATAATCGTATGTTATTAGAAGAATAATAAAACAAATGTCTTGATAATTTCCATATTGTATCATGTCGAAATATGGACGGCAGACAATATATAACTATACTTGCAAATTCTGATCAAATGGAAGAATGAACGGCAGGGAAAATGTTTTATATATTAATTGTTTAAGAGTTTCTTTTCTAAAGACCAGTGTTAAAATCAATGATTGTTAAAAGTTAGTAAAAGTCTATACATGTCCCATTGCTGGGCAAAGGCCTCCTCTATACAAAGGGTATCAGGGCATAGTCCACCACGCGACCCCACTGCGGATTGGCGGACTTCACATATCTTCGAAAAATATTTTTTTTGTTATTATTTCGAAAACAAGCAGATTTCCACGATGTTTTCCTTCACCGCACGTAATAAGTCAGCAGCAAACAGATACAGCTTAAAGTTAAAAACTTCATTGGTGCCGACACCGGTGAACGAACACAGGTTGCTAGAGTAAATTGAAATAAAGGCCCGCCCGGACAGAGCTATCACGGCTCTTAATCTAATGATTTTTAAAGTTACATGAAAACTACCCATTTAAATAAATCTACTATAGAGATTTTATCGCAGTTACATTTTTATTTCAACTTCCGACCGCGACATAGGCATAGTGGATATATGGCATAATCAATGTAAGCAGTTAAAGATTGTACCGCCCGCCGTATTTCCTACTCTTTTGCACAAAATTATTATATTTTTTATCGATATCTTAAAGAGCAAGATTTCACCTGACAACAAATGATCATCAAGTTATTAATAATCTTAGTGGTTGACTACATTTTTAGTGCTGCGTTGCGTTTTCCATATTGATTATGTGTGTGGCAGATGAACTTTTAGTTCTACCCCAACTTAACTGTAAATGCCCCTATGCTTTTTGGACACAAGGTTCTTAATTCGTGTAAAAGAATTCACTAAAAAATAAACTTCTCATGACAAGTATGGTGTTTAATTAACGACACCGGTGACTAATAGAACAACACTATAAGCAATACTAGTCACCCGAGCGGTACACGTCAAGAGAGGACATCTGAAGGCAAATTTCAAAAGTCCATTTCGATTTCTGGATGGTGCGACTTCATGTGGCCCTTGAGGCTGACCTTCTGCGCGAACTGCTTGTCGCAGACGGGGCACGAGAAGCGCTTCTTCTCGCTGTGTATCCACATGTGCTGGGTGAGGCTCTTCTTCCGCGTGAACGGCTTCCGGCAGACAGCGCACTCGAAGCGCTTCTCGCCCGTGTGCACCAGAGTGTGGTCGTCCAACTGGAGTTTGGAGCCGCACTTCATGCCGCAACACGAGCACGTGTAGCTCTCGTCGGTGTGGCTCGTGCGAAAGTGGCAGTAGAAGGTCTTCCGCTGGTCGAACGTGTCTCCGCAGTCGGGACACGCGTACGTAGCCTTTGGGCGGCCGTGTGCCGCTACCAAATGCTTCTGCTTGCACTCCCACGACATGAACCGCTCGCCGCAGTGCACGCAGCAGAACTGCCAGCACGCCTTCGAGCGCCTCAGGTGGTCGCGCTTCATCTCCGGCGTGGGGAACTCCCGCCAGCACTTCCTGCATTGCGGCTTAGGCGCGTGGCTGCACCGTATGTGGTATTTCAGCGCGTCGTTCGAGAGGTAGCTCTTGCCGCAGCACTCGCACGTGTACTTCTGGTAGTGGGAGGTCGTGTGCCGGCACAGTTTTGTTAATGTGGGCAGTTTCAGGCCGCACAGGTAACAGTGCCACCTGTCCTTGTCGATTCTGTACGGCTGGAGGCCGATTTCGTAGTCGGTGTCCAGCTTTTCGTTCGGATGGTGGGCCTTGATGTGTTCAGCGATTCCTACCAGCGTTTCGAAGGGCTGCGAGCACAGTCTGCACCTCAAGTTCGTGCAGTCGACCTTGAGGTACTCGTTGCCATTCCCGCAATGGGCGAACGCAGTCGAGACGCAAAACGACTGGTGCTCGTCGTCCACGTGCCGCCTGAACATCTCCGGCTCCTCGTACTCCTCGTAACAGTAGACGCAGAGCAAAACATTTCCACGCAGCCTGAAGGGATACACGGTGGAGCACTTTAACACAACTTCGGCGTTCCGTTTCGCCCTCTGTTTGCGACTCACCAGAGTTGTTTCTAGAAAAAGAAAAAACTCTCGTGATTAACGGACCTGCCATTGATTTTAGCGCAAGGTAAAAGATCATCGCATATGCCATATATTCGGCCAAATTTCGTCACGTCTTCGTGACTTATAAGTATTTATTCCAGGTCAAAGAGAGATAAGAAGTGATTGGCGATATTTTGTATGGTATTCTAAAAAATCTATAATTTTTAAAATAACAGGCTTAAAGTGATTATCAAATCGGTGATGTTAAGGTCTCAATCCCAGTAACAATAAAGATTTTATTGGTTTTCAGTTTTATTATGAGCAAATAGAGGTTCTATTTGATATTTGTGCCCAGTTAATGACGTCATCACGGACAAAGTCACAAACTCAAACTAACGTGGATGAAAATATTACCAAAACACAACTACGAAGTCTGCTTAATACTATAGTATACTTAAGTGTGCTTAAGTGTACTTCTTTTTTAATAATAAGTTCTAAAGTACTTGATCCATACATAGATCCATTCGGTAAATGTTTCGACGATGAGGCGTAGGCGTCCTCAATAGTTAGCCTAAATCGAAATAAAGTTGATATTTCTTTCTATTCCATAAGCCTTACTGAGCTGTCTACGTAATACGGGCCTAATGAATCAATGAATGAAGTAATTAAGTAATGAATGAATGAAATATACTTATACCTAGGAAATATACTAGGTCAGTAAAACTTATTAAAAGTTCGTAATTTAAACACCAGAACAGTTTCATATAGTCATTTAATGATATGAGCTCGTCCATAGCCTATCCCATGAAAAAACAAACTTTAAATAGGCACGCACTTTCATAAAATTAAAAACTAAGTGACAACAACATTTGAAACGTAACAGAAAATAAACACAATGATACACTCCATCTTAAATAAAACAAAACTATTCCTAATATAACGAACTGTTGAAGACAATTCGCAAACCAATCTAGGACACGATAATAAATGAAAAATTAGTAGCACAAATATAATTTTCAGTAATAAATTTAAAAGAAGGAGCAATGAAACTTACACAATTCGAAAGGAAATGAATTATGTGCAGCACGGAAGATGTGCACAGGAACTTACTTAATAACTTAATTTTTAATTTTTATGTAAAATTCGAAGTTTCATAAAAACGCGCAAGCGTCTATTCGAATAAAGATATTTTTAGTTTTAGTTTGAGAAAAAACTCATGTATATTACCAGTAATTAAGGTAAAATAAGGTTAACAGTAATTATAAAAAAGGTTGATATCATGATTCATTTATGTTTTACAAATATTACCGTGTTTCGGCGGAGCGACTTGAAATTTAAGTAATTACGTATAAGAAATAAAAGTGCGCATTTTCGCTCTCAGCAGAAGCCAAAATATCTCAATCCGAGGGACGATCCCAATCAATAACGATATTCAAACAAATTTTCATCGAATAAAATGTAAACCGTTATCAAATGCTTTTTTATGTTCGTGTACAATTAATTGGTTACTCTACCTAAGCGTCCCCGTTAAAGGGTCTTATTGATCCGCTTTGAGTACGGTGAGTACGTTATTATTTTTAGTCGTCTCCAAGTCGACCAGGTCCGGTTGTTAGGAACGCATGTGCGAATTCCAACTGACCTTCTGGTTAAACCGTTTGTTGCACAGGTCGCAACCGAACCTTACTCTATGTAATGCAAATAAGGGCCCCCCCGTCTCATTGATCCGCATTGAGTACGGTGAGTACGATCTTGACGTTGTTGTTCTTAGTCGTCTCCAAGTCGACCAGGTCCGGTTGTTAGGAACACATGTGCGAATTCCAACGACTGACTTCTTCCAACTGACCTTTCCAACTGACCTTCTGGTTAAACCGTTTGTTGCACAGGTCGCAACCGAACCTTACTCTATTTAATGCAAATAAGCCCCCCCCCCCCCCCCCGTCTCATTGATCCGCATTGAGTACGGTGAGTACGATCTTGACGTTGTTGTTCTTAGTCGTCTCCAAGTCGACCAGGTCCGGGTGGTAGGAGCGCATGTGCGACTTCCAACTGACCTTCTGGTTGAACTGTTTGTTGCACAGGTCGCAACTGAACCTCTTCTGCTCGCTGTGTATCCACATGTGCTGCACCAGATTCTTCTTCCTCGGGAAGCATTTCGAGCAGACGGGGCACGGGAATAGTTTCTCTTTGGTGTGCACGAGACGATGCTCCTCGAGGTTGCGCTCGGTGTCGAACTTCATTCCGCAACAGGAGCACATGTAGTTGTCGTCAGTGTGGGAGATTTTAAAGTGCACCCTGTACTTCTTCCTGTCCAGGAAAACCTGGCCGCACTCGGGGCAGATGTGAGACCGCTTAGGGGCGTCGTGGACCTTTGCCAGGTGTGCCTGTTTCGCGGTCCACGTCATGAACCGCTCGCCGCACACGTTGCACAGATGCGACCAACAACTCCTCGACTCGGCCAGGTGCTGCCTCTTCGCTTCCAGACTGCCGAAGGTCTTCTTGCACTTCCTGCATATCCTCTCCTCGCCCGTGTGCGAGTATGTGATGTGGTGTCGCAGAGTGGTTATCGTGGCGTACGACTTGCCGCACGCCTCGCACGTGTACTTCAGGAAGTGGGACTGTATGTGCCTGCTGAGCTGGCGGATGCAGGGCGACTTCAATCGGCATATGGCGCAGAGGAGGCGGTCCTTTTCCAACTTAAAAGGATGTACGCCGATCTCGTAATTGGGGTCGATGTTCTCGAAATGCACATCTTTCAGGTGGACGGCGATATCATTGATGGAGTCGAAGCTCTGCGAGCAGATGCGACAGCGCAGGTCGGTGCAATCTACTTTAATATAACCCTCGGAGCAGTGCACGAAGGCCATGCGCGTTTTGAACGTCTGGTGTTCGTTTTCCATGTGCTTTCTATATGCCGACGGGTCTTCGTAACTCTCGCAGCAGTACACGCACACCATGGCGTCCTCCGGGAGCCTGAACGGGTACGCTGTGGCAAATTTCACGACTACCTCGGCGTTTCGCCTCGCGATGAGATACGGATCGAGGTCTAGAACAGAAAGAAATGCCCTTGGTCATTCAGCTGCCACTTTCCATTCGCACGTGCTTAGAACTACAGACTGCGCTTTTTCCAAGGCCCGACTCGTATTGAAGTTTTAAAAGTTGATATTTATCAAGTTAATTTCTGCATCATATCTGAATAAATTTAAGTCGCTTTTGATATTGAGTTGGACGACATCGGAGTTAATTATAATGTTAGGCATATATAATGTTAATGTACTTAAATATATACATGCTTTGTTATATAGCAAATATTGTATATCTTAATTTAAGTGAACACAAAGTAAATCATGAAACACGAAAACTTTAAGCTTGCTTATCACACACACTGTTAACATACACACATATTTTAATAATTGACCATGTGTATAAAAATATTGCTTTGTTCTCATACACTCTAGCATCCAGGCGGATGTTCAAAAGTCAACTAGATCTGGATGGTAAGACTTCATGTGAGTCTTCCAGCTCACGCGCTGGTTGAACTGCTTGTTGCACTTCGTGCACTCAAACCGCTTTTGCTCTCTGTGGATCCACATGTGCTGCATCAGATTCTTCTTCCTGCTGAACGACTTGGTGCAGATCGTGCACGGGAACGCCTTCTCCTTCGTGTGGATTATCCGATGGTCGAGCAGACCCCTCTTGTTGTCGAACTTTTGCTCGCAAAATGCGCACGCGTAGTTGTTCGACGTGTGCGTTACGACGAAATGAGAGCGGTACATGCGCCACTTATCGAAGGACTCCCCGCACTCGGGGCATGTGTAGGTCTTCGGCGGTTGCGCGTGGACCTTGTCTAGGTGGTCGAGTTTGGAGCGGCGATTGGCAAACCTCTGGCCGCAGAGGCTGCAGCACAACGGCCAGCAGGCCTTAGTGGCCAAAACGTGTTCGCGTCTCGCCTCGCAGCTGGGAAATTTCTTCTTGCAGCGTATGCAGATCTTGAACACGCTGTGCCCGTATGCAATGTGGCGCGTCAGATTCTCCCGGTTCACGTACGACTTGCCGCAGGTCTCGCACGTGAACTTGTGATAGTGGCAGCTCGTGTGGCGGCTGAGGGAGCGCAAACACGGCAGCTTGAGGTGGCATATCGCGCAGACCCACCTCTCGGCGCCGAGCTTGAAAATTTGCATGCCGATCTCAAAGTCCAGGTTGATCGCGCGGTCATGCGCGGCCACAAGGTGCTCGGCGATCGTGTTGGGCGTGTCGAAACGCTTGGAACACAGCCTACAGGCGAGGTCCACGCAATCGACCTTGAGGTACTCCGTGTAGTTGTTAAATACGTGCGCGAACGCGGTGTCCACGTGGAAGTCGCTATGCTCCGCGGCCTGGTGCGTCCGGTACTCGCTGGGATCGTCAAAGCTTTCGCAGCAGTATACGCACACCATTGAGTCGCCGGGAATTCGGAAGGGGTACACGGTCGAGTATTTCAAGACTACCTTAGCGTTGTTCCTTGCCTCGAGTAACCAATCGACTTCTAGAACAAACAGAGAAGAGCCTTGGTGACTATTCGTATGTATAAAGTTGTATGCACGGTTCTGTGTTGTGAGCGTGTTTATCAATTACGAGTGTCACGTACGGACGCAGTTTTGTTTTGTTTACAACGACGTACTATTATTGTTCCGGATAGAACAAGGAAGAGATAAATAACGCTGCTGAAAGTGTTATATTATTATAATTTCAACTAAAAATAATTAGGTTTGTATTCGAATGCGAGTGCGTTACGGTTGGAAGTCAGTGCGAATGTACAAATTTGAATGCAAGTCGTTAAACACTCATATGGCTTATATATTTAAAATCTAACGGTCGACTTCTAACGCGAGTGTTACAAGTATTAAGAACAGTCTATGGTCTATACATATTAATAAATTTAGTATTATTTATAATTTAAGCTGTCTGTAGCGCAGACCACTATATGAGGTGACAAGAAAAAACTGAATTTTCCCATCACTCCAACAATGAAAACATTTCAATACGACTACCGTTATTTTCGTAAAGATTGAATAATGCGGGAAAAATAAAATCAATATGCTGAAACCCATTGCAAAACTCGCATTTACGTTGTTCTTGCGTTATTTAACATTAAATATCATTTACATCATTTATTATTGTATGTTATACATTTATTCAGTCGGCATTTTAGTCGGTCAACTGTATAGAAAAGATATTACCGGCTGAAGAAGCATACGATGACACATGTCATATACCAGACAAATCCTTTCAGGATTTTGATCTCTGAGAGCAGAAGTGAATGATTTGGTATCTAAAATTGCACCATTTGGTTTTTATAGATTATGGGACTGAGCCTTTCGTGCGCGAGACCGACTCGCACTTGGCCGGTTTCTTAATACTGTTCCTAAATGTAGGGCCACCGCAAAAGCTGAAAGGCAATACCTACATAAAAACCGTAAACCATAGCCGGTCACATAAAAGTCAAAGTTGATGTCTTTTAGATACATTAACATATTGACATGATTACGTAAATGAAACGGTCGATTAGAGAAAAGGCCTTCATTTACTTACTGTGAGGCCCTTGATTTATTTTTGATATGAAAAAAAAAAAAAACATGTTTATGTATCAACAAATTATTACGATACTCATACATAAGTGTAGACGCGAAAGCCAAGCGACATTCACTTGGTGTCGTATCATAAATCTGTACGCAAAGTATAACTCTGTAGCACTTTTTCATGTGTATAGTAGTCAAGCGAGCATGTGGCTCACTTAGTGTTAAGTTATAACGGCCGCCTACGGTCGTCTAAAACACCTTACGGATTGCAGATGCTTTTCCGCCATTAAAACACTGGGCCCCTATGACCACAGGCGTCAGACGAAAGCAAGAGCATCGTGCTTCCTCGAACAAGCCTGCCCATTCGTGGTCACAGTAATTTCATACAGAATTTTATCATACGCCAAAACCTTAGGTGGTAGTGTTGTATAACAACTAACAGGGTCAAACGAATATTTCAAATATTTGCGTCTATATTAACCAAAGTATAAATTATGTAAATATTAACGTTTGCAGTGTAAACGGAGACACTCGATGGTTTTCCATATAAATTTTTATTAGCCCACCTAACAAAACATTCGTAGTACGTTTAAAATTATCATATATATTATATATTAATAAAATAAAGATAAATCACGAGCCACAAATCGTGTTCAAGGCGTATAACTAAACGGTTCTTTGTAGTAGCTAGTGTTGAACAAAATGGTAAACGGCGTCGTTACTCAGAGGTATAAATTTGGCGACAGGCTTATCGCCCGTTACGTAGAAACTACCGTATCTAGATTAGTCAAATGACGCGATCCATTGCTCACAGTTCCATCCATCGATCATATATGACACGAAGTTTCTTACTTGTTCATGGGACCACATATGAGAGACGACCCTACGATTTTGAGATTCCTTAACTGTACGACGACGATGACCCGATTGCGTAGGCGCCCAAGGGTGTGGGATCGATCCCCACTGCTGGAAAAATATTGTGCCCTGAACCTAGTGTTATAGTCTATACGTATAATATGTATTTATTTCCAAGTTAAAGTATGTTTAAATATGTTTATAGGTTATCTAGTACCCATAGTACAAGCGTTGTTTAGTTTGCGATTAGACAACGTTGTGTAAAAGTGGGACCTAATGTTAGTCAGTGCACCAGTGTTAATACATAATTTAAGATATTCCTCCTCTCTTGTTCTAACCAACTGTTTAAGAATTGTACTACATTTTATGTTGAATTCCCTCCAACAAGAGGTATCGCGTTAGTCGAATCTAATTAACGATCAGTTTTTTTTTACATAAAATGAAACCATGAATATCAAATCGCGCCATTCCAAGGACTAATTACTCGAATTTTGTATAAAAACTATAAAAATCTAAGATACTGGCTTCTAAAAACTATTGATTACTTGATTTTTTATTTAAAGTGTTATTAACTAAAGAAAAAGCTATTGCATTCAAACAATCGTACGCAGTCCAAACTTATACGTTTCTACATTCGAAGTCATAAAAATATGAATTAACAAGTATAATTTTCAACAAAAAGAAACAGACTTCATACCGGAAACTAAAAAACATTGTTGATAACTATAACATTTGAGGATTGCCCTTGATTTCTTTAGGATGCCATCATCAGATCCGGGTTTCCTTATCATGGTACCACCCTTGGGATAACCCCCTTCCAACAAAAAAATATTCATCAAAATCGGTTCATAAACGACGAAGTTAACAAAAAATATACGGTCGAATTGAGAAAGCTCCTTCTTTTTTGAAGTCGGTTAAAAAGAATGTGGTAAAAGCAAATGAAATCCGCCATCGTTTTTCTCACAATCAAGGCAAACAAGTACGCGTGGATTCCTCTCAACTGAAGTTAACGAAAGTCTGTCTTCAGGTTACAATTATATCAATTTGATTAATTTGAACATTAATCGCCATCGCAGTGTAGGACGACCCCCCACTAGATGGAGTGACGACCTGTGCAAATGTGCGGCAAGTCGATGGATGCAGGTGGCGCAGGATCGTACTTCATGGCAGTCTGTGGGGGAGGCCTATGTTCAGCGCAGTGGACTCAAACAGGATGAAATGATGATGATGATGATGATGAAAATTAATACAAACAGTAAACCGGAAGCTCCATGCTCGGGGAGAGCCAGGAGCGAAGACAATTTTCATCACTGTTCAAAATTTGCGCTGATGATAATTTACCAGGATATGTCGTTCATAACTTTACCCTGTTCTAGTCCACTGTTGAACACAGCACGATTCGGAACCAACTGCATCCATCGACTTCCCGCACATTTGCACAGGCCGACACTCCATTTCGTGGTTTGTCCTACACTACCATGGCCAATACCACTAGAGAACCTTTCTTCCCGATCGTTTACCAGTTCTACGCTTTTTCACGGTTGTGGAAGGATATATTTTTTCAAGCGTAAGCATGTTTATGTATAATTATACAGAAATATCGTTATAATTATATAATGACCATTGACCTGTATATATTATAATGACCTTGTATCGTAGGATTCTACGATACAAGGTCATTTAGATTCACTCAGTTCTGGATACATTATTAAAAAAAATTTTTATTGGGTTTTTTTGTTCCATTCCCTAATTTATACTTAATACCATTTAGAGTGGACAAAGGAAAGATAGGGTGTAAATAATGCTGACAGTAGTCAAAAAGCCAATAATTGGACATTTAGAAAATTTAATCACATACAAACTAAACAACCCATCGAACTACAATTAGGCACGTCCTGTGATATCTTTACTAATATTATAAACGCGAAAATTTGTATGTATGGATGGATGTTTGTTACTCTTTCACGCAAATACTACCGAAAGGATTTTAATGAAACTTTACAATAATATAGCTTATACATCAGAATAACACATAGGCTATAGTTTATATACATATTTTATGTAAATCTGTCTTTCTGTCTGAATGTTACACCTTCAGCCTATTCTACGCAGACGTATTTGCGGGCAGCAGCTAGTAGATAATAGATTATGGAGACGAGCAAATAGTCAGCTTTGTTCATTATAATCGGACGAGTCGTAGGACTTCAGTTTCAAGCGTATTTCCCTCTCGTTCTTGCTGCAGTCAAAATCGCGCATATGTTCAGGGAGACTTTTATTCGGTCTGTGACTTCAAATCTTTTCTATATCTGTCACATCTATGCATATCGATAATTTGTTTTTGGTCTCTTGTCAACTGCGACAGTACTGCCGAGCGCAACAGTACTAGTGTTGGGTGTTACTTCACGCGATTGACGAAGAGCACCGTCGCAGCATCGCACTTGAAAACTCTGACCACGACGGTACCGCTGAGCGCGACAATAGCGGTTAAATGTCGCATCAAGCAGCCGACGAAGAGCGTGACCGCGTCGACCGCGACAGTACACCTGAGCGCGACGATACCGCTCGCGTGTTACATCACGCGGTTGCCCAAGAGCGTGACGGCACGTCGACCGCGACAGTACCGGGCGCGGCGGTCGCGTCACGCGGCGTGCTTCTTCAGGTGCCTGTTCAGCTTTGAGGCGCACGCGAACCGCCGGCCGCAGTGCGAGCACGCCACGCAGTCCGCCGAGTGGCAGAGCCTGTAGTGGTCGTAGAACGCCTGCCTCTGAACGAAGCTGAGCTCGCAGCGGGCGCAGCTGTGCTCGCGGGCGCTCGCCCCGTGCGCCTCGGCCATGTGGCGCTGCTTGCACTTGTAGCTGGGGAAGCGCTCCGGGCACTCGCTGCAGCAGTGGGTCATACAGCGCTTCGCGGTCCTCTGGTGGATCTGCTTCGCCCGCATCGAGGGGAATATGGCGCGGCACCGTTTGCAGTGGGCGCTGTACTCGCGCTCGTGTTTCGAGCGCACGTGCGTGAGCAGGCCCGACGAGGCGACGTAGCTCTTGCCGCACACCTCGCACACGTAGCTCAGGAAGTGGGTCACGGTGTGCTTGTTCAGGTGCAGCAGGGAGGGCGCGCCCTTTCCGCAGACGGCGCACGCCCAGTTGTCCCTGTCGAGGTGGTAGGGCATCACGCCCAGCGGCGAGTCGAGTCGGACGTCCTTATCGTGCGCGTCCCTCAGGTGCGTGGCGATCGAGTGCAGAGTGCGGTGCTGCTGAGCGCACAGCCTGCACCGCATCCCCGCTATGTCCACCTTCACGTATTCCGCCTTGGGGAGCTTGGCGAACGCCATGTTCGCCCTGAAAGTGGCGTGCTCCTTGGCCATGTGTGTGCGGAACTGTTCCGGGTCCTCGAACAGATCGCCGCAGTATACGCACATTACACTCTTGACGCTCACCCGGAACGGCCTGGCGGACGTATACCTTATGAGCGCCTCCGCGTTCCAGCGCGCGGGATCGCACTCCTCTAAAAAAAAGAAAACATTTCTGTCTGTAGGCCAGGTGTCTCTGTTCAGACTGTTCTGGTGCGGGAGACGCAACAATGTTATCTTCCACATCACGGCGAGGATAAACGAGATTACTTAAATTAACTCACGGATCAGTCAGTCTACGATGCAATCATTCGGACCATCGAGCACCGATGGATTAAGAACTAGTCACGAGAATAATTTAATAAATGTAGCAGTAATACAATGCTTCGACAAATATGAACTAAGTAGATCGCATTAAAATATTCACATTCCTCTGGACATCACTATAAAATAAAAATAGAAATGCCAAAGCTATTCATGATTGGCCATCACACTTCAGACAGCTTCAAAAACATGATTTTATTCGTCTTGAATTCAGCCACAGACCGCAAGGTTGTTCGAAAAACGCGTTCTCCCCTTTCAAATGTCAATCGCGGTACTGGTACGTACAAGTGTACAAGTGGAAAAATGCCTCTGCAAGTTTAATGTAGATGGGAAATATGTTCCCCAACGCTTGCACACCACTCGGAGCGCTCCAACTTGAACTTGAAATAAGTGTAAAAGACCTCCTCTGCGGCGAATGACTCTTGCACTGCTCAGTCTCTGTGCAAAGATCGCCAAGAGCTTGATCCACGCGTCGGCAGCGTTCCTCAGTGCACCACATGTCGAATAATGCCCACGTGATGAAGCAAGGGACGTTTTGAACTAATTTTTAACTAAATAAAATTAAATATAAACGCGATAAATCCGTAAATATATTTTCATGTGGCAACGCGTATAAGTTAATCGGGTCAATGAGTTCTAGGATTTACAATTCAAATGTTGACTTGGTATTCCACTCACTGTGTAAACAACGTCACTGCATAACCAAAATATTTTCATAAATTACGGAGTTCTGTGGTAACAAACGTTTCTTTTTTTTCCTGGAAAATGGCCAGCGTTTGACTTCAAAAAAATACAACCGAACTGAGAACCGCCTCGTTTTTTGAAGTCACATGAAAGGAAGCGATAGTAAAACCAGATACCGAAATTCTACTTCCCCATAATTCCCCAGGTCTTAAGATGTGTTCAGATTCAACTAAATTTATTTACGATTATAACTTATTTTTTTATTTGCGGTAGGCACGACGTGTGCAATGACAACTAATAATAAATGGCAAATAGAAAAATATAATCTTTGTAATTCATCGTAGTAAATCATAAAACCATTGGAGAAAGGGTAAATTCGAAAGAAAACCCAAGGCCTTTCGTTTTTATTAACAACCTAAACTGTTTACTGTGGCACCGTCGAGTAAAAGCGGTCTGAATATTATCTAAGCCATTTGGCTGCCTCATATAAATCATCATATAAAAATCATTTAATTGAGCAATGTTGTCTAAGATACAGTCAGTATATAGAGGTCATTGTGAAAGATGTGCATAAGGAATGTATAAGCATTTTAACGGCTCGTGGCCTCTGTGGATATATATGAAATATAAGTCTTATAGACATGGCTTCAATCCAGTCCTTAAAACGTGTCCCCAAGTTCTCGCACCAAAACTTTGTAAACATCTCAAAATCCATAAACGGACGCGTCAATCCTCCCTATACTTCCATAATCATCTAACACGTGGCCTTTCAAAACCGTGGCAGTAGAGTTTTATTGCAAAAGCGTTTAATCATTTGAATACCAATAGATACACACTCTCCTCGCCGACCGACGCTTAATAAATTTCCACTTCGCTCGTCAATCGTCAGTCAACGCGTTTAGGAAGGCATCACAATGTAAATATCGATATCGTTGTCGATATGTTGCGAGTAATCCAAATAGGAGTCATTTTGTTTTCACATCACTAAGAGTTACTTTCACGTTTCAAATTAAGCGAAACGGTATGAAAATGTTCGTCGTTCGAAAAGCGTGTGTGAAAAGGGGAACACAATACGAGGTCCAAACTTAATTACGTGCAAATCGCAAAACGCAACGTAAACGTTTACGTTGCAAACGTGTACGTTATAGAAATCGAAAAACATAAAACAATAGTTTGGTGATTTGCAACGACGTTTTCGAAGTTTTCCGGAGCAATGCAATAGTTTCGTTTCTCTATTTTTGAAAATATAAAGATGGGATCTTTTGGAGATTGAAAGACTAACATTTAAAAAAACTTCACAAACAAACATTCGCTCTAGCAGTCAATAGTGTGGTCGCCAACACAGACCCTTGCGGTATACCAGTATTTTACCAGAACCCAATGACACTGGTAACCGAGTAGTGATGTATATATTATACACTAGCTGCTGCCCACGAATACGCCTGCGTAGAATAGGCTGAAGACGTAACATGCAGACAGAAAGACAGATATACATAAAATATGTATATAAATTATAGCCCATGTCTTATTCTGATGTTATAAGCTATATTATTGTAGTTTCATTAAAATCCATTCAGTAGTATTTGCGTGAAAGAGTAACAAACATCCATCCATACATACAAACTTTCGACTTTATAATATTAGTAAGGATTTAGTACAATTTAATCATTAGAAAATGTTGTTCCTAATAAACATAATTGTGATCTTACGTCGCGGCTTCAACGCTACTGCGGTGAGATTTTCCGTTTTCTGCTTTCTTAAGTCCCAATTACATTAAAACACATTAATTATTCGACATTTCTATCAAGGATAGCCGCGTGTGAAGTTTTCTTTCTATTCAATAAATGCCGATATACTCGTGTACCAATACAATGTGTCTCTAACAAGATACGAGGATTCCTCTAAAAGGACTATACGGTTCAGTTTGTGTTTTTAAATCGTACCAAAACTACTGGGTTTTAAAATTCCCGATAATTGTCGAGCCGCAAATATATAACGGTTGTAGGGCCACGCAGCAGCCTCGGCTGTTGCACGAATGTGCAGGCCCGTCCGGGTAAGTACCGCGACCTCACAGAAGACCGGCGTAAAGTGGAAGTATGACAAATACTTTCGCGTTTCGTCTGGTGAGTGAGGTAGCCGGAGCCCTATTTTCAAAAGGTTGTCAACGCATCTGTAACCCTCAGGTGTAGCAGATGTCCATGGGCGGCGGTATTCACTTAATATCAAGTGACCCGTCGACTTGTTTGGCAACTTTTCGCATTACAAAAAAATACTAGTATTCTCTGAACAGTCTAACAGTTTATACAAAGTTCACAAATAAGTGCCTGAAGTTAACGAAATTAAATAATTTGAATAAGCAACTTACATCAGTTATTTAAATCCCATCTTTATTCTAACGAATTACTTAACACTCACTATCCACAAAGTTAACGTTACTCTAAAAAACTTCGCAACGCCCCAGCCAGGAAGGCCATCTCGTGAGGACATGTCTTTTATGGGTAAAATAATTTCACCACAGAGCTCAATCAAACAAAATTTTGTACTTACCAGATATGGCGGACTGATGATATCCGGGAGGGGGTAGGCCACGATTTGCTAAAGTTTACAGTAAATCAACTATCATCGCTGTAGTGAAGTACATTGGGTGGTCTTGGGTTCGAACACAACACGTAATTTGGGGTACAAACTATGACAGTGAGTCATCATTTTAAAGTTCATCTCTTTGAATGATTGAATGCCGGTAAACGTAGTGTCGCCTACGGAATCCTGATAGCTTAGTGGCCGGTCGCTCACTTTTAATTCAATATACTCGAACAAACAGAGTTCTAATACGGTTGCCAGTTACGAAAAAAAACTGCTAATTTTAAATGTTGACTTGCTTGGCGGTGAAAGAAAACATCATGAGGAAACCTGCATACTTTCGAAATCGTAATAAAAATAATCGAAGATATGTAAAGTCTGCCAATCCGCGGTGCGGGCGCGCTCTACAGAGGAGAACTTTGTGGGACATGTTTAGGCTGTTTACATACACGAGGAGTACTACAGGGGCCAACTGGCAAGTCGCATTTATTTTGTATACCTGTCTACACTACATTTCTTATAATAATATACACGACATTTCTTATAACGAATGCAGTGAGAAAATGTGCTGCATTCCAATCATTTTCATTAATAATCGAGAATTCACAGATTGATTTCAAATGGTAAATCACAAAACACACCAAAAAAAATTTTATTTCTTTAATTACTCTCAAATAAATGATGATCGCATTGATAATGTCAAATATATCCGGAACAATTATTTGTAGTGGGGACCGTTCAAATACTTCAACCCGGCTGGGATCGAACCCAAGCACTTGCCTTTAGGAGGCAAACGAGCAGGCGGACCAACTGATGGCAAGTGTTCACCGCCGCCCATGGACACAAGCTACACCAGAGGAGTCACAAATGCGTTGCAGGCCATTGAGGAATAGGCTCTCTTGTTGAAGGTCCCGTTGTGCATAGCAGAAATTTGGGCCAAAAACGCACAGTCGTGGACCGCCAACCATCGAGGTTGTAGCGATACTATATCTATATGTGATGTATGTACTATACATACGCAATGACGCTAAAAGAACCGTCGAATGCGGATCATACACTTGGTTCCAGTTTCAAAAAAATATAGTAAAGAACTTAAATTAAATATGGAACATGTATTTTTGTTTTAATTTCGTAACTGAAATAACAATCTATATTAAGATAAAACAATTCTTCGGCCTCCCTCCATAACCGCCGCTGTCACCTAGATTAAATGGCACAGAATAAAAAACAACAAAAAAACAATCAAATACAATCCCACCCGCTCTGCCTGCTTCAATCGAGACCGGCCGAATTTGATAAGCGAAAAATGAGGAATAAAAATGGACCGATTCAAATTTGGAACAGTTTCGATTTGAGCAGAGTTTAAAAATAAACACAAGACATGTCCGCACGACGCTTATGATTAAGTTAAACACTAACATGCTTGAAATACGCGTTGACAGATCCTCTACTGCGAATCTTAGTAATAATCTTAGTCGAGTGAAAAGACAAAACGTTTCAATTTTAGCAATAGTAAATTAATTCAAAGGTCTTAACATATTCAACTTTTGTTAGTTATAAGCACGAGCTGAACAAATTGGCAAGTCCCCGTGTGAGGTTGATGTGATCAATAGAATGGTGTGAACCGTTAATAACATTTTTACATTATCCGAAAAATCGCATTTAAATAATGGCAAAGGTAAAAAAAACGAAAAGAGTGAAAAAGAATGTAATTCCTGCTTGTCAACTTATTCCCGTTTTGTACATTGGCACAGAAAAACAAATACATAATATATAATTACTGACAAATACATAATATATTATATAATCGCTTAGTTCTTATTTGTGTTCTGGGCATCATCTCCTAAGGGCTCCCGGTTCGATTCTCAACCCATACAAAAGATTTTCGTACAGGAAAACTTCTAAAGCTTAAAAAAGGCTTCATCCTTACTAACTAGGCCCACTTTCTTTTTTTAATTTATTTGTATAAGAAAAAAAATTACAAACATATTAAACTGATACAAACATAAACTCATAAGAGTTTCACCGTGTAACAGTACTTCTACCTAAGTAATCTCCAAGTTCAGTTTGCATCATAATATGAAAAAAAATCCCTTAGTACAGTGTGCATCATAATATGTTATATGGAAAAACTACGACAAAATATCACAATTACCACGACGTGGCAGAGGGCACGGGACAACATATTTCGCGATACAGAAACACACCTAAAGCTTGCCTCACGCACATTTCACTCATGAGAAGTCTTTGATCAATACCAGTTCAAATCACTTATTTTACGAGGGAAAGAAACTATTCTAGAAGAACAACCAGACGGTTCTACTAATCTTAACACTACAACGCCATTGGGTTTTTGGTTGTTTCCTACCATCAAAACTAACGTAAAGTGAAAGTGTAATACTTTGCGTTTCGTTTGGTGAGTGAGGTAGCTGGGGCCCACGTTTTCCTTCTTTTTTATGTTAAAAGTTGCCAAACGAGCAGACGGTTCACCTGGTGTTAAGTGAATACCGCCGCCCATGGACATCTGCCACACCCGAGGGTTGCAGATGCGTTTACAACCTTTTTGAAAATTGGGCTCCGGCTACCTCACTCACCAGACGAAACGCGAAAGTATTTGTCATACTTCCACTTTACGCTGGTCTTCTGCGAGGTCTTGGTACTTACCCGGACGAGCCTGCATATTTGTGCAACAGCCGAGGCTGCTGCGTGGCCCTACCACCATGAAAACTTAGTTATCTTATTAGTGAAAGCATACAGGTGTTGTAGATGTCCATGGGAGAGGATCACTTAACATCGGGTGAACCGCCTGCTCCCTTGATAACATTTTTAGATTAAAAAAAATTAACCTCACCCAGCAGACGATACTACTTCTGTGAGGATATGGGTCTTCCCCGGAAAAGCCTCCCCAATGGTACAACCAAAAGTATACCGAAATATCATAACCACTTTGTCTAGTTTTCAATGGAATACAAAAAAATGTTCTTGTGTATTTTCCATGTGGGATTGAACATTTGTTTCATTGTTGTTGAACCTTGTACTCACGAGATCAGGAAACCAAGTGAAATCAAATGAAATTGATATAGAGTGAGATTTAAAGCTGGTTTTGTTTCTTGTTACCAATAATGTTTTGCTTGTACTTTATTTACTATTCTCAATTAGATTACTTATAAATGAAAAGACCTGTATTAACTCATGTTTAAAATAATTTTTATTATTAATGCTACTATTTGTAGAGAATTTGGCGAAAAATTTTTTACGCCGCTTGCAGTATGCTATTGCTGCGACTTCGGGGTAACCCACTAAGCTAAACGGTCGATATCATTGCCTATTTATCCATGATATTTTTCCAATTTAAAATAACCTTTTGAATATCCAAAGTTCTTTGCTCTGAATAAGAGTTCATCAGCAAAGACGTCATGAAACATTTTTACTTCTTCATGATAAAGAGTATTAAATTTCTTCAAATCATCGGAAATGTCAAAAAGCTGTCATACATAAACTGCACACATCTCTAGCATAGACGGAGGTCAATCTCGAAATTATTCTTCAACCTTTCTCCCATCCTTCCAATTCTCTTTCATAACAACATCTGCAGAAACATACTGGACGAACATAAAAGGTGTGTGTGCATGTTTGTTGTGTGTGTGTGTGTGTGTGTGTGTGTTTTTTTGTGTGTGTGTGTGTGTGTGTGTGTGTGTGTGTGTGTTGTGTTTTTAAAATGTCGCGAAGAATTCACAGTAGAACATCTGTCAATATACAGTCGGATGCGAAGATCGCCGTAAACGCCGAATGAATAACACTTAGAGAGAGATGAACTTTCTCAACTGTTCAATAATTTTGGATAACCCAGGCGTAATATAAGCCCAACCTAGTAGCTGAGAATAATTCTCAGTTCAGTATCTTGTTATTTAGAGGACGCAAACGGTAGCTTTATGACGTTTATCAAATAAATGTATTTAATAGTTGAATGTTGCATTTGTTTCACTGCTAAAATTGTTATTAGAGCAATTAATATAAAAATATTTTTTTTATTTAATTAATAAAATTTTTATAAAAAAAATACCTCAATGAATAATTCAGTATTTTCGATTTTAGAAACAAAAATGGTCTATAGCAGGGGTGAGCAACCTTTTTAATCAATGGGCCAATTTAAATTTCAAATTTTTTGGCGGGCCGCACATAATAATTAACGAAACTTTATTTCTAATAAATATTATAATAAAAAAAAATTAAAAAGTTAAGATTTCATATTTTAATGCAAGGTAAAAAGAAAAGAACAGAAAAATGAACAAAAAATATTTCGGTTCAGTATGTACTACCATTTTATTATAATTAATTTTATAACAATATATTGATGGGAGAAATTCGATAAAATAAATTCAATTTCAGAAATACTTGGCGGGGAATGTTTAAGGGGCCGCGTTGCTCATCCTTGGTCTATAGGAACATGTAGGTTAATAAAGCAAGTGTGATTAAAAGATATACCTTCCATCCAATAATTTGCACCAAAACATTTCATCTGCAATTTGGGATTTATCACAAGAGCCCAAAAGCTTTAAATACTGAATAAAATAATAACTTCAAAATTATTGTAGCAACACGAATGTGTATTTGTAGCTTTTTGCATTTGTTGACATGCATAGTGTATAAGACTACGTCTTACAAAAACCTATAGAGACTTTGACGCTGAATAATTCAAGTTATCATTACTGCAAAAACCAGTAAGAACATTCAGAACCTACTAGTAACAAAGTAATATTCTCACCGACTAACTATTAAGCCTTGGGCATCCACTAATTATAGTTTTTTATTATAGTATAGTTAATTACATATACATAAAAGCAGTTATAACTTAATTATTACAACTATAGCACAAAATCCAATCCCGTTACAATATCGCTTTATAGAGGACAAAGCTTATACATCTATGGAGGCATTCAAATCGATCTCCCCATCCGACACTTGATAAAGTCTGCCAGACTGCCTACCTCTCTTCTTCTTCTCTGGTTTCGCTTTGCTGGCGGACGCCTTGGACTCCTTCTTCGTTTTCATCTTCTTGGAGGGCGAGGCCTTCGCCCTGGAAGCGGTAGACTTCCGTTTGGGGGCCAGGGCGGCGTTCTCGTTGTCTATCAGGTCCGCCGCGTCCATCGACTCGGTTTTCGGCAACCGCGTTGCCAGTTTGGTGAGCGGCTCGTCGTCGACTGGAAACGGCACAATCGTACAACGTGTTACATTTTTTTTAATGTGAAAAGTTGAAAAAGACGGTTCACCAGATCTTAAGTGAATACCGCCCACCATAGATATCTGCTACACCCGAGGGTTGCAGATGCGTTGACAGCCTTTTGAAGATTGGGCTTCGGCCAATGCGAATGCGTTGCCACCTTTAAATAAAGTGGGCCTGGCTACCTCACTCACCAGACGAAACGCGAAAGTATTATACTTCTACTTCATGCCGGCCTTCTGTGAGGTCGTGGTACTTACCCGGAAGAGCCCGCCCATTTGTGCAACAGCGAACACTGTTGCGTGGCCCTACCACACTTGCAATGCACTTATAAACTGTTCAAATGAATGAGTGAATGTGGGAATGAAACTAAAGCGAGGCGACCGAACAATTTATTGATTGGACGAAAGAACGAACGTGTGAATGGAACATAAAGCGGCAATACTAACGGTCGTCATCGTCGTCCGCGTCGCCGAAGTCCGCTGGCGCTTCGAACTCGTCGTCGCTGCCGAGGCTCTCGATTTTGATTCGCTCCAACTTAACCTCCGGGTCGGCCACCTCCCCCTCGCCGGTCACTGTAACGGGTGTTTTCGATAAATTTACTTCTATTTACCGAAAGTTAGGTGCCGCGTGGGTGATACTAGAAGTGAAGGACAGTGGGAGCGAGACAGGTGAGAGAGCATTATTGACCACCACGCCCCCTCGTCTTGCCCGCATTGTACATTTTCTAACTAGTGAATCGACATGTTCCAATCCGAGCCGGATTTTTATTATTATTTTGTAATTTGTTTTACTTTATAATGTTTGTCTGTATAAATAAATTGTGGTGGTAAAATGACGGTGGCAAAGGAGTCCCAACACAATAGTAGTTTTGTTCTGTTGACACTTTGCCTTGGTCTAAAAACAGTTGTGATATCTTCATTTAGTGTAAAGTTATTAAATTAAAAAACAATTAGTCACTACATATACCGTGATTAAGGAGTTTTTTTGCCGTAGTTCCTAATAAAGTATTATTGTATAATCTCAACAATATTATGGTGAATGGGAAGAAGCACACCCTCAAAAGAGACGATGCTGGAACTGCTGGGATCCAAGTGCTGAAGGAAGGTCTTCTCGCACTCAACCACCTGCCTCTTAAAATCTGCAGCATCGCGCAACCGTGATATGCACGGCTCGCAGATTAGGCGGCTGTTGCTGCTTGGCGCCCCCGATTGGGTGAACGCAATCTGAAAACAAGGAAATATTTTAATAAGTAAATGATACACCATGGCGTGGAACAGTTGCCAAGAAAAAGGTGGTTGTTCCACGTAAAATTTATGTATGTAAAACATACAACACAGAATAATGTCCTACAAAAAGGGGGAAATTTTTTAGGGGAAGAGTTATAATAGATCTTTCTAGGTTGACAAGTGATTTCTTGGTTTTTGTTATAGTTGCTCCTTATTTTGTTATTTTTTATTGATCTTAAAAATAGTTTCAGCTCCATATAAAACTCCCACAGATTGGAAATTGCTCTTACCAATTCCACATATAAACTTGTCCTGTTACATGAATGGGCAGCCTCTACTGAGGAAGCGAAATTTACAGAATACCATACTTTCGCATTCCGACTCGAAACTTCGTTTCTAACACGCCAAAGGCGTGATCCCGATATATATGATGAGACCTATACATCGGTAAACAATATTGTTGAATAATGACAAAACAGATTGATGTCGAAAACAATTCCAAAAACACAAACAATATAAATATTACATAATATGCATTTTAAAAAGGTTTTATTGATTCCCTTGTATGTCAATTTGTATGAATTAAGGTAATATCAATTTCAATTTTCCTTCTGATACCAAGCATCAAAATTATTAGAAACTTGCATACTAAAAGCAAACAATTTTGCCAATTACCTATGTACACCCAAAGTGTTTTCAGTTTAATTTTGTAGGTTCTTGTGACAATACTGTGGAATAAACTTTTGTTTTTAGTTTTTTAATAAAAAAATAGTATAATTGCTATCTTTGGATTTTATATGATGGTGTGGGTGATCAGAGACTAAGGCAAGAGAACACCCTCTTTGCGAATGGCCAATCAAAAAGATTTCGGGTAATATGGATATTTTATTTCAAGAAATATTAGAGTATGTCTCCTGGCTCTGTAACACTAGTATGATCTTGAACTATGTTGTAGTTTAATAATTGCTTATAAGTTCTTGAAACAAAAGAAATAACAATGTTGCCTTTGAATTACTAGTAGCACCAACAGTCTACTTTTTTGGATTCAAAAATGTGAGACCTGAATTATGTTTTGCTGTGTACGAATTAAATAAAAACCAAATATACTGCAAATCCTACTGTTAAATATACTGTTTACACCTGTATAGCTTAGTTCCATATTATTATTCACGAAAAATAAAAGTATGTTTTAATATGTTTATCAGTTAACTTGAACCCATTGAAACTAATTCTGATCAAGTTGAATTGTGACTTGATCCCATTGTATGTACAAAACAATTGCAATTTTGACCCTCTGAGCCTCTTGAAGTTTTAGATGTAGGTATGTGTAATGTGCTGTGCTAATGGTGTGTTCATTTTTTATTTAGCACAAAGTCAAAGTTATCGTTAATGAGAATGAAAATTTTATGGGTGAAATTCATCCAATATGGATGAGGTACATTCACATCACTTTTCTGTCTTGTATTTAAATACAACTAAGAACGAAGGTGAAATGACTATAAGACTAAGACATGCCTAAGGCGAGTAATATTTAAGTATATGAGCTACTAACGCTTCCCAATTTTGAATTTTATATTATTGATTTTACAATCGGCCATGATACAAAGATACTGTCCTGCGCACAACTCTAACCAAAATAGAGACCATTCAATTTAGTTGGATTATGGTTACAAAAAATGCTGTAGAAAATGGACGCCACCGAAAGAAATGGAAAAATGTAACAATAAAATAGACTTACACTTAAATCGAAGGTGTCCGCAAGCATTTCAGCGTAAACTTCTCGTTTACCCATCCAAAAGTATTCGGTCGAAATGTCTTTGTAGCAACCTTCTGAAAGACAACAGCGACATACAGTAGAGCCCGGTCGCCAGTCCGATGTTTTCGCTGCCATTATTACAATTTAATCAAATATTTTCACAGAAAATACTATTATCACATACTTTTAGTAAAACACTAACTTAATTATTATATAAAAACTATTTCAATCTATCTTTCACTTAAGCTATCCATCACAATATCTAAAATCGGACGCCATCGAAGTAAGCAAGCGTTAGCATTTATGAGCATAGATAATAAACAGAGTAACAGACTACAGAGTCATACTGCCAATGCTTGACAGATAAAGGATAAATTGCATACTAGGCATGTGTCCGATATATCAAAACGTATCTGAAAACAATTACCTACGCAGTACATATCGTTTGATGTCGATAACTAAACTTTGATATCATTTAAATATACAAAAACTGTACCAACACATAACTAACGCAACTAACGAAAACGTTCTATACCCAAAACCAAGCAAAACAATATCAACGTTTTCTCCCTTATGATATTGATATTCGCTTCATCACTTTCTAACGCATAGTTGGTATAGTGGCAAAAAGAGATAAAATGAATGGAATACCGTAAGGTGTTATCATAATTTCATACCTACTAATAATAAATTTTAGCTATATAATAATAAAGTGAGAGCCGTGATAGCTCAGTGTCCGGGCGCTCGCCTTTAATTCAATATACTCGAGCAACCTGAGTTCAATCCCCGGTGCCGGCACCAATGAAATTGTCAATTTTAAGTGCTGAATTATCACGTGCTCAGCGGTGAAGGAAAACATCGTGAGGAAACCTGCATATTTTTGAAATAATAACAAAAAAAATATTTCGAAGATATGTGAAGTCCACCAATCCGCAGTGGGGCCGCGTGGTGGACTATGCCCTGATACCCTCTGTATAAAGGAGGCCTTTGCCCAGCAGTGGGACATGTATAGGCTGATACTTTACTCTTTACTTTAATTATAAAGTATTTTACTTCTCCTCACCATACATTACATGATATTACAATATAATGGTTGTTATAAAGTAAACAATTTAGTCAAGTGATTGTGCGGTGTGGGAGCTGGTGTAAACCCGTATTGAACAAGAGTGTAAAATGATAGACTTTCGTTTAACACTTTAATTATTTATTTAAGCAAACTACAATACAAGAATACAAGGATAGACGAATGCAAGGTTCAGAAAGTGTTCATATGGTACGAAGCACCTCTGTTCGCTTGTGCTTGCCCTATATATCTATTGGTCCGGTTAGTTCCACGAGATGTGGAAGTGTCGCCGTACGCAACAGAACAGAAGTCCCTTGCTAAGTTTTTTGGCTGGATGAGCCTCTGTTGGCCTTAGGGGCCTTTACAGATCCGACGGGCTTGAGGTGGCCGGGCGCTCGGGGCGCCCAGCCTGAACCTCGGCGTATTATTATTACGCGTTATGGTGACTAAGCACGAGGGCTGCCGAGGGAGCCTCAGCTCGGGCCGTCACGCTATTAGTTTCACCGATTTGGGAGGCCGCCAAGCTCTTAGGGTGCTTTGGCGGACGCTCCATGGAGTGACTAGACTCATGGGTCCCCGACAGAGGGCCTCGGCTTGGGCTGTCACTCAACACGCGTTTAGCATTCCGATTCGAGAGTGCCCGAGATGGCCGGACCTCGGCTCAATCGGTAACTGTTATCTGGCTGGGGCAATTTATAGAACTATCGATACTACCACTTCGTAAACCGTTGGCGCTGGGAGAAGAAGTGGCGAAAGAAACTCCAGCAACGCTTCTATCATTAATTGGGGAGAACCTGCCAGGTACGTGGCGAAACCTAGTATACAGGGAGGCTTTTCTAATTGTATCCATTTTTTTTTATTCGATTCTAGACATAAATAATGTTATATTAAAAATGATAAATGTTTAAAATCACTCTGTAAGTAATTAATTACATTCATTTGAACTAATCTCAAAATTGCATGATTTATACGCAACTCATTCATTTTACGCACGATCATTCATAACTAACATGGACACAAGTACGTGCACAGTATAATTTAGGTATTTACGAATGACTACCGCATTGTCAACACGTTCTGTTTTTTAGGGAATAGAATGGCATTTTTAAAAAAAAACTTTGTTTTTATGTGAATAAACGATTATACTACAGAGTCTGAACCTCCTGTGTAAATTCGGGCACTTCCCCTAAAATCTCCCTGTATGTTTACTTGGTTTGCTTGGTGTGTTTGCGCAGTTTTTTGATCGTTTCGATGGCGATAGTCATCTCATCGTCAGAGAAGTCGAGAACGTGTCGCGGTCTACGGTGATTGCGCCGGAACGTAGATAGCGGCATGGGTCTGTAGGTGGCGGCTCCTCCCGTGAGGAGTTGCCAGATCTCCCATCGGGCGCATCCCCAGGTGGTGGATAGGGGAATGCCACCCAGATATGGGTGGTAGCGGAAAACCGTCGTGGACCAAAACTGGCTGGGTTTGGGGCGTACCCTCGAATCTTTAAAGATTCGAGAAACGGCCAAGAGGGAATCCTGAGGAGGATTGCCTTCGAGGTGGGCCTTCGAGGCTCTATGTCACTCCATGTTTCTTTATTTTGCAAAGAACAGCGGACGTGACAAGTGCGGTGATATGCTACGTGCATTTCGGTTATTACCGACGCCGCATCACCCGTAAACCTTCGGGAGCGAGGGCCATGAAGGCCATGAGGAAGGCAACCTCTATAAAAAATTCCATAACCCTAAGGTCGAGCGTGCCGATGGGGTGAATCGCTGGTGGTATTCCAGTGCCAAGCGCTCAGGGGGAAGGGGGGGAATTTCAGGGACCAAACCCTTGTAAAAAAGGAAACATGGGTGGTACCGGCAATGCCGGAGAATCCACCCCTAGGCCTAGCCTAGGCAGCCCCATCGTATCTGGGGGGGGGGGGGGGGGGGGGCGAACACACTGTTTTGCGGCGATACATCTACATCGTCCGCGGATCGCCTAACATCCAAGGACCAACTTAGAAAGGAGGAAGCCGTGCTGGGAGATCCCATTAACTCGGCACGATACTCAAGGGGAAGACGTGGAAGACGGGGGCGATTAGCTCAATCTGGAGAATCAAAAGAAGCTGAGTCTGATGGTTCACAGCTGTCACAGGCAGTAGCAGCCTCTGCCTCGGCAACTCCTACTGAAGTGGAGGATATGGCCACTGAGATTGATACGGATGAGGACTTTGCCGACTTCTCAGTGGTATCATCCAAGTCCAGGGCCAAATCAACTTTGCCTAGTACAGAGGAGTTTGCGTTAGAACTGCGATCTCAGGCAGGCAGAAAAGTTGAAGAACACATAGACCGTCAACTTCAAGCCATTGAGGAGGTAGCAAAGGAGGTAAAATAGGAGTTAGCCGTGCGGAATGTAAAAGCCGCTGCTAATGAGCTGGCCCGGAGGTCCGCCGCTGACGAAAATATCGCAAGACTAGAGAGAGAAAATGCTGAACTTCGTTCAGCGCTTTCTAGCCTTAGCAACAGGGCGGATAAAATGACGGAGGAAATTAATTACCTTCGTAAACAAACACATGAAAGAGTCAGTGTCTCTAAGTCATCTGCTCAATCAACCGCAGATGCTCCAATGCCCAGTAGCGGAGAGGAGGCACTAATGGAACGCATTGGAGCGTTTATTGAGAGTAAATTGGCGGCTCTCGAATCTCGGTTGTTATCGAATAAGGCACTACACCCACCACTGGGAGTGAAGTCCATGACGGTTGTCACTGAGCAATTAACAACGCCGATGCAGTCGCTTTCAGCCGATGCACGATCGCAAAAGAAGAAAAATAAAAAGAAGGCGAGGAAACGGCAGAAGCCGACATATCCACCTGTGGCAGATCTACCTGCTGTAGCGAAGCCTGTGCTGCAAACTTCTGCGTCTACAGTAACAAGGTCTTGGGCGGACGTGGCTAAAAGACCAAAAGTACACCAGACGACACAAAAGTCGCCGATGAACTATGTGTCCAAGGAACAGTTCACGAAGATGAAATGGACCTGTCCGTGCCCCAACATCTGCGGCTGTAACAATTACTTTACGAGAGGGTTCCACCGCTACCTACGGCAGCATAATGAAGGACGCCAAAGCGAAAATTCTGCTAGAGGAACTCGTAATCGAGGTTATCTGACAAAAGCGTGCCATTACAGGGGGAATCCTAATGGAGATCGGCGGAACTGACTGTGGCCCGAAAGCGGATAAGCTGGCGGTTAAGCTGCGTGAGATCCTGTCAGAGTCGAACGTCCGTATCAATCGCCCGGTAAAAACGGGCGACGTCCGGTTTAGAGACCTCGATGACTCTGTTGGTCCTTCAGAACTAACAGCAGCTATCGTGGAGGCAAGTGGTTGTTCGGCTGACGATGTCAAGGTTGGCGAGGTTCGTCGATCACCCATCAGCATGGGAACCTGCTGGGTACGATGTCCTATTGCGGCGGTCCGTAAGCTAGCAGCAGCCAGACGTTTACGTGTGGGGTGGGGATTTGCTCGAGTGGAATTATTGGAGCCCAGGCCCTTGCACTGCTACAGGTGCCTTGAGAAAGGTCATGTTGGAAAACGTTGTCCCAATAATGTTGATCGTAGCAATCGCTGTTACGCCTGCAGTGAGCCTGGTCATACGGTTAAGAATTGTTCCGGTTCAGTTCTAAAATGCCCACTTTGTTCAGACTTAGGACGCCCGTCTGGACACCGATTGGGTAGGAAGTGCGCCCTGCCGCTCAAAAAGAGCAGTAGAAAAGGTATGCGTGGGGAAAATGCTCTCAGCGTTTCCAACATTATGGCGACCACAGCTGCAGTACCGAGTCAAATCTCGGTGATGGAGGTAACCGACTCTTAAACCACCACGAACATCCTAAAAGTCCTCCAGGGTAACTTAAACCACTGCCGTAATGCACAAAATGAGAATGAGGAGGGTTGCCCTAGCAGTTATAGCGGAACCCTAGGTTGTGCCTGATGATCCCCGCTGGTTCGGCGATGACTCTAGCTCCGTAGCCATTTATTGGGAAGTAAGGGAGGATGCCCCACCCTGCACCCTATTAAGAAGGGGGCGGGGATTCGTTGCAGTGCACTGGGGAACCCTGGTCATCATCGGATGCTATGTCTCTCCCAATGGGTTACTCGCTGACTACCAGATGTATCTGGATGAGGTAGCAGACTGTGTCCGCAGTTGCCCGCCTCACCCGTTAATTGTTCTGGGGGATCTTAATGCCCATGCTAGAGAGTGGGGAAACCCCAGAAACAATTCGAGAGGGGAGGCCATAAAAGAGTGGGGCGGCTGGGCTGGACCTCCGACTATTGAATCGGGGGTCCGTCAGTACCTGTGTACGGTGGCAAGGAGAGTCGGTCGTCAACCTAACATGGGCGTTTCCTTCTGCGACACAAATGGTATCGGGATGGCGGGTTGCAGAGGACATGGTCACATTATCTGACCACCGCCACATCGTTTTCGACATCGCTCCCCGTCGCCTTAGTAGTCGCCGTGATTGCAGCCCACTTCGTCGTTGGTGCCTCAAGCGACTAAATCGGGACCTACTGGAAGCTGCCGCCAACATTGCGGCATGGCCAAAAGACACCGAAGGAGTTTCGTCCAATCCTGAAAGGGAAGCAACCTGGTTGCGGGGCACGATGACTCAACTTTGTGACATGTCTATGCCCCGGACCAGAAACCCCAAACGTAGGGCGGTGTACTGGTGGTCGGCGGAAATCTCGCGACTACGTGCCGTCTATCTGCGGAGCAGACGCCAATACACCAGAGCCCGAAGAAGAAGGCGAGCAACGGCCGAGGAGACAACTAGTCTCTACATGTCTTACCGAGCGGCCACGAAGGCATTGCATATCGCAATCGCAATCGCAAATGCTAAGACTCGATCCTGGGTAGAGCTTTTGGAGGGACTCAACACAGATCCATGGGGACGTCCTTATAGAATGGTGTTGGGTAAGCTTAGGCCCTGGATGCCTCCTCTGACGGAATCGTTAGACCCTAACCTACTGGGACGAGTGATCAACACGCTATTCCAACAGTTCGATCAGGTCCCTCAGGCTCTCCCCTACTTTTGTGGGATTGGCAAGATGACATGGGAGTGACTGTTCAAGAACTAGATCAAGCTATTGGCCGCTTAAGAGCTCGGAACAATGCGCCAGGACCTGATGGAATACCAGGTCGGGTCTGGGTGCTGAGTTTAACTGTACTGGGGGACAGGGTGAGGCAATTATTTAATAGTTGCCTCCATAGTTCCACGTTTCCTACAGCTTGGAAAGTTTCAAGATTGGTCCTCTTGAAGAAAGAAGGCAGGGCAGCAGAATCTCCCTCTGCGTACCGTCCAATATGCCTGTTGGACGAGATTGACAAGTTGTTTGAGAGAATTCTTGCTGCTCGTCTTAATAGGCATCTATCGCGTGTCGGTCCCGATCTATCTGAAAGCCAGTTTGGTTTCCGAAAGGTGCGTTCTACGATAGACGCGATCATGCGCGTCCGCTCCTTGTCGGATCAGGCAGTTTTTCAGGGTGGTGTGGCATTGGCGATAAGTCTAGACATCGTCAATGCCTTTAATTCTCTACCCTGGCATGCCATCATGGGGGGGCTTTCTTACCATCAAGTGCCCCTTATCTCCAAGGCGTTATCGCAGACTACTTGCGCGATAGGTACATCTTATATAGGGACAAAGACGGCAACAAGATCCGGAGGGAGATTCATTGCGGAGTTCCACAGGGGTCTGTCCTCGGTCCTTTACTGTGGAACGTGGCGTATGATGCCGTCCTGCGTGTCGATCTCCCCACTAATGTGAGCATTATTTGTTACGCGGATGACACATTAATAGTCGCATACGGGGACACCTTTGAGAGGACCAAAGAGCTCGCCGAGCTTGGGGTTGAAATCGTCGTCACCAAAATTCACGATTTAGGACTAGAAGTAGCGCCACATAAGACCGAAGCGATGTGGTTCCATAAGATGCCAAGAGGCAGGGAACCACCCAACTCATGTGTCCGTGTGGGTGGGTCTGAAATAAGGGTAGGTCGGTACATGAAGTACCTGGGCCTAATCCTTGATAGTCGCTGGGGCTTCGAAGAACACTTCGAGCGCCTAGTCCCCCGGATCGAGCAGGTAGCGGGTGCAATGCACAGACTGCTACCTAATCTTGGGGGACCAAGAGAAGAAGTTCGCCGCCTCTATGCTGGAGTCGTGCGATCCGTAGCCTTATATGGGGCACCTGTGTGGTCAAAAAGACTCGCCATCCGACGTTGCAGGTCTAAGATCTACAGTGTCCAGGGGCGGATGGCTATACGGATCGTACGAGGGTACAGAACTATATCCTTTGAGGCGGCAACTGTGCTGGCTCGCTTTCCTCCTCTGGACATACTGGCGGAAATGGACTCGAGGGTGTACTACCGAATCCGTGCCCTCCGACAGAGTAGTATTAGCGAGCCAGAACAGGCGCTCGAGTCCATCAAACGACAGGAACGGCATTCCGCTTTCTTGGTCTGGCGCGCTCGGCTCAGCCAAGAACAGCTATCCTGCCAGTCTTCGAAGCCTGGATGCAGCGACGCGAAGGCAGGCTTACCTACAGACTTACACAGATAATCACTGGTCATGGATGTTTTGGTGATTATCTGTGTAAAATCGGACGTGAGGCGACGGCGAATTGTTTCCACTGCGATGGAAGCTACCAGGATTCCACAACGCATACCATGGCGGTATGCCCAGCATGGGAGACGGAGCGGAGTATCCTGGTAAGCTACATTGGAGGAAACCTCTCTTTACCAGCAGTCGTATCGGCGATGCTGAATCGAGACGTAGCATGGAGAGCCGTAACCTCCTTCTGCGAGACCGTAATGGTCAAGAAGGAGGCTGCTGAGAGGGACCGAGAGAGGACTGATCCCTCTCGGAGACGGGGTCACCGAAACGAGGTTACACCACGTTACGGTCCTCCAAATATAAATAGTATTCCCGTACCGGAAACGGGGCCTCAGGGATCGCGGGTGACTGGCCCTCTATAGGTCAGTACAGCGAACCTAAGAGCGACAATGGCTTAAGTAGGTTTAAGCTTCATAGGTGAATGAAAGCCGATGGCGTCCACCGTGGGGTTTTAGTCGGTGTGAGTCCGACATAATCTGGTTTCCCCTATGTGGGAGGCCGGGTATCCATAACGGATTTCCCGACGTAAAAAAAAGGTGGCGGCTCCTACGCTTAACGGGTACTTTGCTAAGTATGAATATATAAAGGATGTTACAGAAAGATGTTGTAACATTTAAAGGCGTGTATATATATCAGACTTAGAATCAAATGGCATAATTTTAAAATACGAATCTAAGCATTTTTTGACGATAAAAATTAAAAAATTAATTAACTGTAACAACCCTGATTGTAGAAGTCACTGACCGCGCATCGGTGTTATCACTCCAAACTCACACACGCATACATCTGATCGCCCGACTTATTCCCCTCTCCCTCCACTCCTCGTTACGTCATTACCCCACTTCCCGCTCCACAAGTTTATCGGTCCCCTCCGCCCGCCCCTCGCCAACCAAACTTTGACAACGACCGCATCGCGCTGCAGGTCCTGGCGATGCTATGAAACAACGTGCTTATCATCAAAATTTATTTGAATTTATCGGATTTTGTCACAACAGATAGACACGAAATAGCTATACTGGTAGTCCATGAGCCCTACTTAATATGTTATTGACTTTTCTTTTGATTAAAGATAGGTATTCATTATAAGGAAATAAAACACAGACACACTATTTTTACTACGTTTATTTTTCAAAGCAAATATCCGCGTCGTACCTACATAAAAACATTTTTTACATGGAATTAATAATAGAATCCTATAGTTGGTCAAACATATTCACAATGTCCACTGTAACTTATAATTTTTTAGTATTGAGATTATGAATTAAACATTAAATTGCTTGCAGTGGAAGGTACAAACATTTTAGAAGGTTACAACTCACAAATCTTACAACGCCGATAAATTTATTCAACACAACATCAGTGAGATTCATTATCATGTTATAGCGGATACATAATACATAATAATGACAAAAATAAATTTCGAATTATGTAAGTTCAATGTAATTATAAAGTTAAAACAATAAAATCTTTATTTTATATAAATAACCTATACCTAGACATTCCAATGAGATCAGCGTTTACTAAGAAAACTCGTGGCTATCGGTGTCGGTCGGTTCCATTACGCGATACTATTCTTTCACTGTTATAGCACTTCAGCACTTGGGATAGTCATTGTCACTAACTTAAAACACACCAAGGTCAAGGGTTTAGGGGACGACGCGTATAGGGCGCGGACGCAGACGCGGGCCGATCCTACCAACTCCTTTTTAACACAACTGGCAGCTGTTCTAAATTTATTTCAGCATTCTTGCTTGCTGTCTTTTGGCGTTTCTTCTTAATACTTATGGCGTCAAAGACTGCCTGTCATCGAAAAAACCAATAATGTTGTTTCAAGGTAAATCGACGGCAATAAGCAATTTCTTAGCATATGCATTTCTGTCATCAATAACTAATCGAGAATAAAAAATAAAAATCACGAACTTGTCTCCACACCGTAATGTCTAAAAAGTAACTGATTTCATTAAAAGTTTAAATAACACACGAAGCGACGGCATATTTTATGTATTGGACTACCTAAGCGGCATACGGCTGCTTATGTCGGTAAGTACATAAGAAACGTTTGTTGAGGACTATTTCGCCGCTCGCATAATAATGTTACCATGTCTACTGAGTAATATTACAGGACGGGAGAAAATAATTGGCTATTTAATTTTCAAATCAGCATAGCTATAACAAAAACTTTTTGTGAATCAACATTTAACTATTGCTGGAAGGTCAGATATTCTTTTAATGGTATTTTACCATTGATATTTTTCATTTGTAGTAGACAGAAACCAAACAAAACATTTAGAATCTAGTTGACCTTCTTTAAAATACCACAAAATAATCTACTATTTGGAGCTTTTGGCTCATTTTCAAGTATTATTTTAAGCTTAAGTTATTTTAACTATTATGCAGACTATTAACTTCATGAGAAAATGTGAAAATTTCAGAGCAAAACTATTTTCATGTGATGGCAGCTTACAGTTTTGTTTATTTTTCCTATCAAAATTGTAGCACAAAGTACGGACTAAGGTCTATAAAAATTCGGGATGACCGAACATCAGAATATCGGGATATTCCACGCGGATCGGTACATCTGGTAACACTAGTTCTAGGGAGTGCGGTAAATACAAAGGCGTTCTTTCTTTGTTTGACGCCGACCATCCACGTGGACTGATGGATTTGAATAGAAGGTCATTCAAAACACCTGTAATTAGATCGAAGAATCATAACTAACTATAAAATGATAGTTATGCTTATGGATCCATAAATTACTTTTTTTACTTTTTTCAGAATGCCTTGTACAATGAATAAGAATTAATGCAATGAATTTAATAGGTACCGACAATTAAGTTTAAGCTGTTATTATGGACTAAATTTTTTATTGACATTTAATAAGGTATCCATCTAATATCAAGTTAATGGTATTTGTTTGGTTCCGCATAATAAAGAAAAAGTTCATGATTTCTTTGCAGAATTTTTTAATTTTTGTTAATGCGCGCGATAAATAACTACACGTGCTGCCACCAACCGAACAAGCTCGGAGCCCGAGAGTCGATGTCTTTCACATCGACTCAACGCGTCGCGTTAATAACGCTAATTTATTTAATACTTTCCGCAAAAACTTTTAATTTTTCAATTAAAAATATTGGCGCGAACCTCCATGCTTTCATTTAAAACAAAAAAAATTACAAATTATTTAAAAATATAGTCCAAAATTATTATTATTTTTTTAATTTTTATGTCTAAATGCTTATTTGTATTGAACATAGTAAAGTCAATTTGTATAAATTTCGTATTTTTTTTGCCCAAAATTATTAAATATGAAACAGTGCCATCTTGTAGATTGAATTATAACTATTTATGGTTATCAGTTATTTAATTAACGATAGTACGTGTTGTGCCTATTTGTATTAGACAAATTAAGAGTGAATTATTGAATTTTTAATTCAATAATTTTATTTAATTTGACCGTACATGTATGTGAACAAATGATAAAATTTTGTTATTTTTGATATCCGTGACATCAAAATAATTATCTAAATTCAACAATTCGAAAAACAGCGCCACCTGGACAACCAAATTGATAAAAATTTAAATTATAAAATGATCTGTCGTCAAAATTTACTAATATATTGGGTTTTTCTTTCTATAAAGTATTTTGGGTTTTAAAATGCTCGATTCATTAATCTTCGAAATATCATACGAAATGAAATTCGAAATACAGTAATCACTACTTAGTATAAAACAAGGTGGTCCCGCTGTCCGTCTGTGCCTATGTATGCTTAGATCTTTAAAACTACACAACGGATCTCGATGCGGTTTTTTTAATACATAGAGTGATTCAAGAGGAAGGTTTATAATTAAGTTTAATAGGTACATTGCAATTGCACGGGTGAAACGTGCGTAGCTGGGGCCGGTCTCTGATTAAAGTATAATAATATGAATAGATTAATGAAAAAATAATGAATTCCATCAATCACTATCACTACATAGTATAAAACAAAGTAGTCTCGCTGTCTGTCTGTTCCTATGTATGCTTAATCTTTAAAACTACGTAATGGATCTCGACGCGGTTTTTTTTACTAGCTAGAGTGATTCAAGAGGAAGGTTTATAATTATGTATATAATACATTGCACCCGTGCGAAGCCGGGGCGGGTTGCTAGTAAAGGTATAATAATATAAATAGATTAATGAAAAGATAATGATTTTATTCAATATGTACTGATAAAATAGTCTACGCTGTTGATAAAAAGAGCATACAAAATGTATGTATTACAATTAGTGTGACAATGATATTATAAGTAATCTTTATCTGAAATCGATCAACCAAACACTAACTTTAGTTTATGACCAAATTTCTAGTACTTACATAAATAGGCTTTCTTTTTTGAAGATCATTGGCTAGCATAAATTCATGGAAGGAAGCCTTATATTTAATATTATTTTCATATTTTAAAATTTTTTGTATTATTAGGTAGACTAAAACTTTAAAACAAAATAAATGTCTCATTTATTTTTATATTTATTGTCTTACCAAATCAATACTTTATTCTACTATTTTAGAGCAGGAAGCCTCTAATACAAAAAATCTTATGCATAGTTAAGTAACGGTTACATGTTACAACCACGACATTCGATCAAACGACTGGTAGGTTTTATAAACGTAAGTATAAAGTATTTTTAAATCGTAGCTGTTATTTTTGTGAGCAAAAATGAAAATATGATATAAAATACTCGTTTCACAATTCAATGACTACGTGGCGCAGTTGACAAGGCTTCGGCGTCAGGCGTCTTGGGGTCGATTCCCACACGGGACAACTATTTATGTGGCCCACAGATAGTTCTTTCGCATCTGGGTGTTTGTCTGCGTGAAATTTATGTTTCTAAAATGTCCTTACAACATAGGATAAAAAGTAAAGTAACAGCCTATACATATCCCACTGCTGGGCAAAGGCCTCCTCTATACAGAGGGTATCATGGCCCCACTGCGGATTGGCGAACTTCACATATCTTCGAAATATTTTTTTGTTATTATTTCGAAAATATGTAGGTTTCTTCACGATGTTTTCCTTCACCGCGGAGCACGTGATAAGTCAGCACTTAAAGTTAAAAACCTCATCGGTGCCGGCACCGGAGATTTAACTCAGGTTGCTCGAGTATATTGAATTAAAGGCGAGCGCCCGGATACTGAGCTATCACGGCTATAGGGATACGGATATCAACACAGGATAATTTTATCCTAAATTAATTTTTTTAAAAAAGCAAGAAAAATAAAATTACAAACCAATATAAATCAAGAAGTGAACTAAATGTTACAGGTCTTATTTAAAATGAATATTTTGAAAATTTATTTATTAGTTTCAGTATAAAATTCCATGTATTAATTCACAATAAGTGTATACAAATTCTTCAGAAATAAAAGTATAAAAATAGAATTTCATAGATCCAAAACTATCAGTTGTGATAATTCGAACCAATTACAGGTGTTTTTTAATGACCTTTATGTCACTTTCATCAATCTAAGTTAGGTGGATTGTCGGCGCGTGTAACAGTTAACAAAGACCACCTTTGTACTTACCGCGCTCGTTTCAAGTACAGTTACCAGATGTACCGATTCTCGCGGAATATCCCGATATTCCTTAGTCTTTACTTTGAGTGTCTTTGAGTTAGAAAATTAGAAAAATTGCTACTTAAATTAAATATTCGCTTAATTATTATAATTAACAAAACTTTTAATAGTCTCCACGTAAAACAAAATAAATTTTTCCAGTACAGTCGAAGTAATGCTGTAAAAATAACCAATTTTTCCCATATATTTTAATCTAACCACAAAAAGTTAAACTTGATAGATTTCGACGTAAACATAATTGACATAACTAAATAGACATTATATTATTATCATAATTAAACGTGTTATAATTTTGTTTTGATATAGTTATTCTTTAAAGGTATATTACAATTGAAATATAATTTGAATTAAATCGTTCACTTATCAACTAAATAGAAAATATTTTAGTAATACCATACACGAATTTAATGTCAATTTAAAAGCAAATATCGACTTGATTAAATTGCCTGTGATGTCACCGTCAAGTAATGCATTTAGTGTGGTTGATGTTACGCCATTGTGCTAAGTCAATATTGTTGTTCGGAAGCCTGTGTATTCCACAGGTGCGATGTTCTTCAAATATTTGATTAAGTTGATTTTAATTGTTACAATGTAAAAACTTTGGCGTGCGTAAACATATTTTGAATATGCATATATCGAGTCAAAATCTCAGACAATAAATTTTACTAATTTGAATATTTAATAAATAATTACTTTAGTATTTTTATTAGAAATTTTTATACTGTCTCATGGATTTGTAAATAATCAAATTAAGGTTTTTTATTTTCCAGCGTTGTGTCTCGCCTTGATTGAAGTAGTGAAATGGAATGGTTAAAATAATACAAATAAAAAATAACTTATAAAATACTTGCAAATGAGTTCAAAAGTTTCTAAATTAGGTAAGGCGATTAAATAGTCACAACGGTTATGTTTGAATTTTGTGATATTTTAAAGAAGGTCAATTAGTTTCTTAGTGTTATTTGATTAGTTCTTGTAGTAGTCAATGGTAAAATACTATTAAAAGAAACCGAAAAAAAAAGTTTATTACTTTATTGCCTATTAAACCCCCGTCCTAATATTTTAATCAGTAGACATGGTAACCTTATTGTCGGAGCGGCAAAATAGTCCTGCACAAACGTTGCTTATGTGTTTAACTACATAAGCCGCTTTGGTAGGTAAATAAGTCGCTTTCGATGTGTTATTTAAATTTCGAATCAGTTACTCTCCAGCCATTTAGGCATGAAGTCTATTTAATGAGTTTTATTTTTTTAATTATTTATTTATTTATTTATTTATTTAATCTTTATTGCCAACCTTCAGTAAAACAAGGTAACAAAGGGCGGACTTAATGCCCAAAGGCATTCTCTACCAGTCAACCCAGGATGTGGTGAGAGTTTATGGTAGGTGCAGCAAAAGATGCAAGAATAATAAAATTTTAATTAAAGAGAATATATATGAAAATAATATTGTAATTGGATACAAATCATATATTAAGTTATATACATGCATATGTATAAAAAATATATATATATATATATATATATATATATATATATATATATATATATATATATATATATATATATACATATTCAAATATTTAAATATATATAAAGATGTATACTTGTATAAATAAATAACAATTAGCTTCTACTTTTAACTACAGTCCATATCTTAGGTCGAATTTGTCTTTAACAGGTGTTCACGAACCAATATTTTGAAAGATGTCTTACTTTTTGCGTTTCTTACGTTATCGGGCAAGGAGTTCCAAAGATGTATAGCTTGGATAGTAAAGGAGTTGACAGAGAACCCGGTAAAGTGCGCTGGAATGCATAATTTATTCGTGTAAGACGACCGAAGTACCCTATCATGAGATGAGGAGAGATATAAGAATTTGTTTTTGAGGTAAGAAGGGGAGGAACAATCATTTAAAATGGAGAAAAGCACAAGCAAAATTCTGGACTGCCGCCTTTGCCGAATAGTAAGCCAATTAAGTTGAGATCGATAGGAGGATATGTGGTCATACTTGCGTAAGCCGAAAATGAACCTGATACAGTTATTAATGAGGCGATCCAACTTGTTTAGTAGATGTTGGGATACGTCCGGGTAACACACATCTGCATAATCGATAATGGGTAAAATGAGCGTTTGGACAAGCAAAAGTTTAGTTTTGAAAGGGAGGAAATGTTTTAAGCGATAGAGAGATCGTAAGGTGGCAGTAACTTTTCGGCTTATTTCAGTAACGTATACACTCCAATTCAAAGTATTGTCAATAAGCAGACCTAGATTTTTATCACGTTTGAAAAAGGAATTATTATATTATTGTATTTTATAGGAGGTACAGACGAGTAATCAATTTTTGACAGCATTCTTGAACTACCAACAACTATAGCTTGGCATTTCGAGGGATTGACCGAAACTCCATGAGAACTTGACCAACTCCAAACTTTGTCTGGGTTTTCGTTTAATTTTACTATCGCAACATGAAGGTCGTCTATATCGGCTTGCACATAAAGCTGAAGATCGTCAGCATACAAATGATACGAACAGTTCAAAAAAGCAGTAAGAAAGTTAATAAAAATAGAGAAGATTATGGGAGACAGTATGCCGCCTTGTGGCACGCCAGATTCAACATCAGCCCAAGCTGAGCTTTTTTGCCCCAAGGTAACTGACTGCTGACGCCCACGAAGATAAGATGAAAACCATTCTACAACAGAGTCTGCAAAATTAATATGGGAGAGCATGGAAAGGAGTATATCATGGTCGACTGTGTTAAAAGCGTTTGAAAAGTCCACAAGCACTAACACAGTTACCTTTTTATTTTCCATGCCTTGTCTAATGTCGTCGGTAACTTTGATTAAGGCTGTGGTAGTGCTGTGGCCAGAACGAAAACCAGACTGATAGATACTCAGTAGGTTATGCTTATTTAAAAATAAGGAGATTTGCTTGTGAACACAGGCTTCCAGAATTTTTGACAGAAAGGGCAGAATTGATATTGGACGGAAATGGTTCGGTTGCGTAGGATTAGGAACTTTAGGAAGAGGTCGGACATAGGCTTTCTTCCAGCAAGTAGGATATTGACCGGAATCAAGGGAATAGTTAATAATATGGGTGATTGCTGGAAGAAGATGCTCTAATAGTGAGATTATCATAAACCTGCTGATATCATCACAGCCCATAGCCTTGGACTTAATAGCTAACGCAAACTCTTAATGTCGTTTTGATCAACAGGACTGAAATTGAATTGGGGAATTAAATAGGTTTGTAAAGACGCAATGTTTGAAATAGCTTGAGAACGGATTCCGGGGTCCATGGCAGACGTAGAAGAAAAATGTCGGTTCATATCATCTAGAGAAAGAGAAAAGACACGTTCCGACATTGCTGGTTTACCAATACCGACAGATTTAAGGAATTTCCAAACATTAGCAGATGATGAATTAACAATATTATTATGAAAATATCGGCGTTTAGCTGTCCGTACCATTTGGTTGCACCTGTTCCTAGCTATCTTAAATATAGACCAATTATCCTCAGTGCGGTTCCTTTTGAACCGACAAAAGGCTCGATTCCGTTTCGCCATTGCCATCCTTACTTCTTCAGTCATCCAAGGAGCGGGAGGGCGTTTTAATCTAACATTATGCGCTGGAGCATGAGTATCATACAGTTTAAGAACCATGTTGTTGAGAATAGAGACTTTTTCATCAACTGTAGATGCTGCTACCAGTGCTGTAAAATTAAAATTTGAAGCATCACGCATGAATACCTCAAAGTTTATCCTGGAAAGACTGCGTAAATGTAGGATAGGAGGGCTGTATTTGGGAGGTTTAAGCTTATAAGAAGAAAATATAAGGTCATGACGCGAGAACTCTGACGCAGAAAATTGACCATATGTCTCCACATGATCAGAAGCAGTTATAATAAGGTCAATCAAGGAGTCATCAGTGCCAATGTTACGGTGAGTAGCCCTGAGAGGGAGTATAGAAAGATTAACTGACTCAATGATTGTGTGAAGTTTATGAGAACGAGGGGAGCTTTTTTTAAAAGATCAGTATTTAAATCACCCATTATCATGCAGTGAGAGTACTCGGAACAGATACTCTCGAGAGCCGTTTCTAAAGAGGAGAAGTAGTCAGAAGCAGGTGGACAATACACAACTCCGAGAATCATCCTTGTCCCCTTTAGTTCTATTTCGACAAATGAGAACTCTGCGGAGGCAGAATAACGTGATGGAGATGTCAGCACAACTCTATACGTAATAGATGCATGCAAATAGATAGCTACACCTCCTCCTCCTTTCTCCGTGCGATCGTTGCGTATAAGCACGAAACCAGATAACGGATAGAATGTTGATTGCAAGGAAGGCTTGAGCCAACTTTCGGACACTAGAACTGCGTGTATGCAGTCAGGAGTAAACGATGTTTGAAGTTCAGAGAAATGGCTCGGAACACTTTGAGCATTGATATGACATATATTTAAAAAACTTATCCCTAGAAGAGAAAACTTGAATGAGTTGCTCATGTAGATTCGATGGACTATTATTTGTAAGACTATCACATGAATTGTACGACAGGTCTGAATCAGAAGCCGAATAATATGATTCCGAATCGGTCATAATAATAATAATATCTAGCTATATATATTTATATATAAAAATATAAAAGAACAGAATAATAAGTAAATATGTAAAAAAAATATTTAAAAAAAAATTGGTAATAATAATAATAAAGTTTTTCGAATTAATTACAGAATACACCATTCCTACAGTTGACTGTTGACAAATAATGACTAATATAAAATAACAAGAAAAAAACAGAATATTACAATCATGTTAAAATAACAGACAAAAAACAAGTAAAAATATTTAAATTAAAGGACCACAACTTGAAGACTATACACAAACTATTGTCATTATTCCATTGACATCACAGAAAGAAACCAGTGACAGAATACGAAATGTCAATGTCATTGTCAATTGCTAAGTAGGTTGTAATATTTACTTGCGACGTTCGCATTTATTGTTTACATTCGTATAGAAAATAGAAAGTTATGTCATGTTATTAAAAGTAATATTAACTTTTCAGCACATTAGAGTACAATTTTGCTAAAACTGAAAGACACTGGCAAAAACGTGGATTACATTTAGTTTCAAATACAAAGGTGCACAATTACAATCATGGGCAATGTGATAAAACATAGATATGAATACGAATTGGGAAAAACTAAAGAGAAAAAGGCCAAAACAATTTAAAAAACAAAAAAAATGGTACTATACAATTATTTCTATAGTACAAAAGGACAATTGAATCTCAGGGTGAAAACTAGAAAATATATATATATATATATATATATATATATATATATATAATAATTACAAAAACACTGACAAAAATATCAAAAAGCACTTAGTGAGACCTTACATAAAAATACCTTAGGAGGCTATTAATGGTTTAAAATTAGAATCACAAAAACAGAAACTAATAGGAAATAAATAATGGAAAAACTTAATACACAACAATAACCACTTATGTAAAATAAAAATAAAATAAAAGGTTATGTATAAATTTAGGAATACTATAACCATGTTTAAATGGAAAATTCAACAAAGCCTAATAAAAAAGAACAAATTTTAAAAGGATATTGAGCACCAAATTAATGATTTTAAAATAGTTGTTTGCAAGGAATAATATTATTCTAGTTGCACAGAACAGATTAGGTCTAAATCATATGTATTAGGCTATTTCTTATTTATAAACCGACGAGTCTTCTTGGCCTCATCGCTACCAGCCACCACAACAACTTGCTTACGACGGCCCACCATGCTTTGTAAACTAGGGGAGGTTTCCTGTGTTTGCATAGTTTTGACTCCATGACTTGCAGCTTTAATATGAGCAGAAGGTGCACCGGAGTAAGACGGGGAGTCCATGGGAAATTTGGCAATCAGCGATACCAGCTCTTCTTCAGTTGTAATCTTCACCCGGGCTTGAGATGGAAGTTTAATGTTTATCACACCATCCAGAGTCCAAACATTCCTAAACCCAAAATGTTTTCTGGCTCTCTTATGAATAAGTTGCCTCGCTTTAGTCAGAAATTCAGACATGGATACTACAGAGCCTTTCAACTTACTTTTTGAGTTCCAGATTTGTGATTTTAAGGTATGATCAACAAATTGAACAAGAACTGGACTTATTCTATCACTTTGCTGAACTCCAATCCTGTGGCAGCGCTTAAAAGAAGCATCACTTACATGAGTTAGGGCAAACTTGTTGTGGATTATACCCAAAATCTCTTCAACCACATTTACTTCAGGAGCCTCCGAGATGCCATTAAAGAGGATAACCTTCCGTCGGTGCTGCATATCAAGAGTGTCTACAGTCTTATAACACTCATTAACTTGTTGTTGTAGAAGGTTGAGCATTGACCCCACCAGCTCCTTAAATGCACTAAAGTCCTCTTGAAGCTGTACCAGGGTAGGATTCGATGGGGTGGATGCTGCCTTTAATCTTTTTTCAAAGTCAGCCATCTTCTGGGTCCAGCAACCTTCAAGCTTCTTCTGAATACTCTCCACATCAGATAAATTCGCCATCATATGATTTAAATTTGTACACAAAAGTTTAAATGAAATACACTTTATGACACTGTAGGAAGATGCAAATAAATTTAAACACTTTTATTAGAACATATATTTTTGATGTATAACTTAATTTTTGCTAAAATTTGCTTATGTATATTATATTTATTATATAATAATGATTTCAAAATTAATTAAAAGTGGATAAAACAAAGAGCTTAAAAATCAGCTGCTACTTGTTTCACACCTACCCACATATCGTCATTTATTATTGATAAAAGTTGTCACAGACATAGTCATATGCTCAGTAATTACTACATGATATTATTCAGTGCTGCGGATAGAACTACCATCGATTTATTTTGAACTTTACTACGAGTACACCAACTTTTGACGCAACTGTCGCTTCTACCTACGAATTATTTCTGCAAAGATGTTCTGGATTTCGGACGTATGCGCGTACTATTTGAGGCACACCAACTGCACCACAAGCATTTGCCACAAGCCGAAACAAGTGAACAGCAAGCAAGAATGCTGAAATAAATTTAGATCTGATGATCATTGAGTTAAAAAAAAGGAGCTGGAATGAGCGATTGCCCGAAGCGCCTGACCGTGTACGCGTCGTTTCTTTGCAAATGAAGAAGCGCTCCGGTTTTATGGTAATTTTTATTCGGACTTCGGTGTGTTTTAAGTTGTGACAATGTCTATGTTCTGACATGCTATTACAGTGAAATAATAGTGGCCCGCTATCTAACTGAAACCGATAAGCACGGGCGTGCGGTTGACTCAGTAAACGCTGATCTCATTAGAAAGTCTAGGTATTTAATAAACATCATTTTATACCTTACACTGATCTTAATTAAAAAATATTCTTGTTATTGTTATCCGATTATGTATCATAGATGTCGTGTTGAATAAACTCATCGGCGTTGTATGATTTGTTACCTTTCAAAATGTCATTGTAAAGCCTTTAACGTTTATTTCAAAATTTCAATAGTAATTAGTTGTAAGTAATTGTTAAAATCGTGGACATGTTTGACCGACTATAGGATACTATTAATAATGCCATGTAAAAATTGTTTTTATGTCCGAAGCGGACGTGTACTTAGAATAATAAAAGAAGTAAAAACAGTGTCTTTCTTTTATTTCCCGATAGTGAATACTTATTCAGGAATCAAAAGAAAAGTCAATCAGATTTTATTATTAAGCATCGCCGCGAACTGCAGCGCGATGCGGTCGTCGTGGTAGTTTGGCGACGGGTTGGGTCAAGGTTACCGATCTGGGGTAATGACGTAACTGGGAGTGGAGGGAGAGGGGAATAAGTGGGGCGACCAGATGTATGCGTGTGTAAGTTTGGAGTGATAACACCGATGCGCGGTCAGTACAGTTTTTAAAATTATGCCATTTGATTCAAAGTCTGATATATACCCACGCCTTAAAATGTGACAACACCTTTGTAACACCCTGTATATATATATATATATATATATATTCTTGACTATGTATACAATAACAGAGTATCAAAGATACATTTTTTGAGATTTATTTTAACTTTTGTTACTTTTAAATTTTTCAACAGTGACAGTTTGGCTTTGTTTAGTTTAAATTTTACGTATATGAAGCCATAAGTTTAAGTTTATTTATACGTAATTGACGTGTGAGTAACGAGAGACGTTTTGTGAAAAACATTAAAACTATTATATTTATAGTATTTGTAAAGAAGTATTTTATTGTGGACTTTTCTTTGTGTTATATTGTACACAGGGTAATTTTTAGACAAAGTACATACTTTGACATAATGTTAATTGAGCATTCCATAATTAAAAAAAAATATTATTTTATTTTGGCATGAAATAACCAGAAAAATGTCAATTCAAACATTGTTTGTTTATCCCCTTAAGAGTGGTCACCCTATTGATAAGCGGTTTAGTAATTATGCGTTCAGCAAACAGTTTTAGTGCTCGTGAATAGGATATTGTATTGAGAAGGTAAGGCAGGTGTATACAGCGTGTGTTTACCATCGCGACAATAAATGAACACACGTCTAACGCTACTTGCCAATAATCATAAAAAAATATTAACGTTAAACAAAATCCATAATTAAAAAAAATATTTTTCAAACAAACTAATTAAGTAAAAAAGAAACAAAATTTGTAACATCCTATACAACTCACGCCACAGCGTCGCATTACAAGCCTCTCCTTCTAACGGTATGTTTTGTCTCTTAAATTCATTCAACCCATTCATAGCATATGAATGGGTTGTGACCTTTACAAATGAACTTTAGGTTACAGTTTTATACGTAAGGATGTTCTAAAATTGTTTGTTTTGGAAAATGTTTCATACAATTTTAAAAAGTTATCCTCTATATGTGTGTTCATTTATTGTCGCGGTGGTAACGACACGCTGTATAGTATTTGAAAAAAATTAAAAATAATCTTTGAAAAAAAAAATGCGGCCATAAGTACATACCAGATTCAAATTTAGAATCAAATTCTGTATATATACAGAATATGTGATTGTTGATTGTTATATATTTGTTTTTATATGATTGTTATATGTGTATTTTTTGATTGGTATATGCTCTGTTAGTATGTCCGTTGTCTATAAAATCAACCTGTATAGATAATTTGTATGTAGACTGTTTATTATTCATGAACTATATCCCATAAAACTAGAGAAATTTGGTCACATGGACAAATACTATCATATAAATTGATACATTAACATGAAATAAATATATTGCCAAATCAGAACCAGTTCGCACTTTGTTTCGTCTAATATATGAGCGCCCGGCCCCTGAGCTATCACGACTCATTTTTAATGCATTATACTCGAAGTGATCTGTTCAAATCCCGGTGCCGTCACCAATAAAATTATTAATTTTAATTGCAATTATTTCGCAATTGCGACTCAACCGATGTTGGAAACGTCCATGTACGGCAGTGATCACTCATCAGGTGACCCGCATGCTCGTTTGCCTCCTTTTCCCATAAAAAAAAAACTTTACTTTTTACAGCACGGAAACCAGAAACTAATGTAACGTGGAATTTTATATCGATATTTCAAAACGGTTTTTATATATTGTCTACGAACAGTGCTGCCACATATTAACCAAAAATACTTTTGAAGCTATTCAAAAACACTAAAATAAACAAAACTCAAACCAAAATATTCTAACTGCAAAATAAGTCTAATAAAATTAACACTAGTTCTGTGTATATTTAAGATAAATTAAATTCCTAAAAATATTCCAAAAAAAATGTACATCCTAAAAACTCCCCTTGCAACTTTTCAATGAGGAGATGAGGTATATACTACGCTACTATTATATATATTATTTATTATTAACTCTACAAGATATTCACATGAAAGTGTGCGTTCGCTAGCTACTTGCGATGAACTGTGCTGTGCTGCACAATGTAAGGCATAACATGAAACAAAATATAAAAAATATTATTGAACCGCAACTGCACACACTCAACTCTAAATCAGCTATTCGTTATTTCAATACACTGTGGCGGCTGCCGACTGCGGTACAGTCGTTGGCTGCTGAACATGAATGACGGGTGGAGCCGCGTTGACATGCACCTGCTTTCGTAGCCAGTCCTTCTCGTAATTACGGCATGACGTCCAGACCACGTATATGGTAATCATGGCTAAACATGTTGCTATGGCCACTAACAACATGCTCTGCTGGGTATTGTAGGACTCGACTTGACTTCCATTCTGCGCGATGACTATTTCTTCTTTACTATACGACTTTCTCATTGTAGAGAATTCGTTACGTATAACGAACGGTAAAATATTAAAAAAAATATGCAAACCTTATATAACAAGGTACCTACGTCAAATTTGTTAGCTAGGCCAAAAATTGATAATACCTACAGAAGCTTGAAAACATCTGCCAACGCAGCGGTGAAGAGTTTCGGGGATATGGCATCACCCTGTCTTACACCCTTCTGCAGATGGATAGGTTTTGTACTACTGGACTGTACTTGGACGGACATCGTAGCCTTGTTATACAAACACTTCAGCACTTCGATATACCGATAGTCAATTTGGCACCGCTGAAGAGCCTGGAGTACCGCCCAAATTTCGACAGAATCGAAGGCTTTCTCATAGTCCACATACGCTAGGCACAAAGGCAGATTATACTCCGTCTTCTGTATAACCTGCCGCAAGGTGTGTATGTGGTCTATGGTACTGAAGCCTTTTCGGAATCCGGCTTGTTCGGGAGGCTGGAAGTCGTCGAGTCTGGAAGCGAGACGATTCAAGATGACTCTTGAGAACAGCACATAGACGCGGCTCAGAAGGGATATCGGTCTATAGTTCTTCAAGAGAGCGTTATCGCCTTTCTTGAAGAACAGCACCACCACACTTCTGCTCCACGCCTCTGGTGTAGCACCACCCTGAAGGACGAAATTAAAGAGCCTCTGAAGGACTACAAGTACCGGTTCTCCACCCGCTTTCAGAAGCTCTGCTGTAATTCCGTCCTCTCCCGATGCTTTGCCATTCTTAAGATGGTCGAGAGCCATTCTAATCTCGCTCAGACTGACGTCCGGGATATTCTCGGAATAGTGTCGGATAAGCTTTGCTCTTGGGTCGTAACTCACACATGTGTGTGGCTCCAACGACGATGTGTACAGCTGTCCATAGAACCTCTCAATCTCACTCAAAACCTCTGGTCTACTGGAGATGACAGCCCCGCTGTCAGTCTTCAACTTGGTCAGTTGGCTTTGTCCGATAGACAGATCTCTGGCGAAGACTTTTGAGCCTAGGTTCCGCTCTATAGCTCCCTCAATACGAGCTGCATTGAAGATGCGTAAGTCTCGACGCATGCATTTGGAGATCTGCCTATTAAGCCGCCTGTAGTCTGACATGTCAGCTAAAGACTGCAGTCGCATCTCACGTCTTTTTCCCAAGAGGTTAAGAGTGTGATCGGAGAGTTTTTGCGTTCTATTTGTGCGGCGGGCCTTATAAAATTTAAGGCCCACGGCATGGACAGTTTCCACGAGCTTAGCGTTAATATCGTCCACAGTGCTGCAATTTTCTAGGCATTGGAAGCGATTATGTAGCTCGAGCCGAAAGCTTTCGGAGTTCTGGATATGGGCACGAGATGGTCGGAGTGTGGACTTCATTAGACGAGATCTTTCCAGCCTGATATTAATATTCAATGTGCCTCTCACCAATCGGTGATCACTGCCGGTCTTCACCCTTGTGATCACAGAGACATCATTGAATATTTGCCGTTTGTTCGTCATAATGAAGTCTATCTCGTTTTTTACAGAACCATCGGGGCTAATCCAGGTCCACTTCCGGTGGGGCTGCTTTTTGAAGAAAGAGTTCATCATAAAGAGTCCCTCCTTCTCCATAAAGTCAGCCAGCTGCTGCCCCCTTGGGTTCCGTTGCCCTATACCAAAACTTCCTACTCTCAGCTCATCGTCTTGACGTCCTTTTGCCTAGTTTTGCGTTGAAGTCTCCCATTAACACCATGTATTGAGTTTTGGAGGAATGTATGGCTCGTGATATATCCTCATACATTGCCTCCACCTCATCATCGGGATGTGTCGACGTTGGTGCGTAGACCTGTATGACCTTCAGCGAATACCGTTTGGATATTCTGAGTATAAGGTACGCAACCCTCGACGACACACCCTCGATTTTAACAACGTTGTTAATGAGAGACTTGTGGACGATAAATCCGACACCTCCTTGGGACAGTTGGTCGCCCTCCCGGTGGTAAAACAGGTTGCCGGATTCGAGGATTATCGTGTCCTCCCCCTGTCTTCGGACTTCAGATAATCCTATTATATCCCAGCGCAGCCTGTTCACCTCTTCTTCCAGCTCTGTAATCTTTTCGTCAGTCCTCAATGTTCTTGCGTTGTATGTTGCCAGGTCCAGTCGCCGTTGTTGGTAGCCGAATCCTAGCCGGGGATTCTTAGCACTCCCTGCCCTGCCGTTACCATGACCGCTACCGTAGCCAGGAATAGCAGGGCCGCCGGGGACTGGGGGCCGTACACCTTGGACTTCCATACATGAGGGGTTTTTGCCATAGTTGCCACGCTTTGCGAGCGGGTTGGCAACCGCAGTTCTTCCAGACACCTCGCACCTTCAACGCTGCTGCCCATTATTGGCCTGGATATTTGGGTCTGGAGAGTTAAGATGGTTATCCCGCCATCTATCGGAGGCCACTGGATGTTTGTGGCTTATCCCTTAGTCGCCTCTTACGACACCCACGGGATGAGATGGGGTGGCTTATTCTTACGCCGACACCACACGGCGACACCCGTATGCCTTGCGCAAATACGGTAATAAGTTAAAGCAAAACATTGTTATAATTTAATACTTATTTTTGTCTAAGACCATTTTTTCGAACAAACACAATAAGTATTAATGCTGTATACACACTGGTCGTATATTTATAATATATAATTTAACATCATATAAAAAAGGTAAAAACAATTGTATAAGTATGTATATAATGTAAAAATTGAACCTATCTCGATGGTTTTTTAACAATACGTCCACATCGTGTAGTTCTTTGTGCATCCGTACCTGTACCCTCTGTACCCGTGTGAGTATCCGGCGGTACAATGTTTTGAAACTCTCTGCGGTATGGTATCATTGGATGCATACCGATCCTCTGCACCTTGATCCAGTGGTACAGGGCATGTAATGCCTGTCTGCGAATCGTTATCGTCATCTGCCAGCACGTACGCGGATTTAAGAGATCTATTGAAAGACATACCTGCTTATCGTTAATGTTGTTATTACGAAAACTTTTTCCCCTCTATTTATTACACGGAAGGGACTATTATAAGTCGGTTGAAAAGGTTTTCGTACTGCATCATTTCTAACAAAAACATAATTCGTAGTTTTAAGATGGGTAACACAATGTAAGGCGCCTGGGGCATTCGACTAATATATCAAATTACATTGTGTCGCCACTGTTCACTCACTATTTACTTCACTTTTCCACTTTCCTCTTCATGTTCCTTCTTCTTCGAGTTCCTCTACTGAACTGCCGTCTAGCTTTTTTTTTGGCAGGATTGACCACTGTTGGCCTTAGGGGCCTTTACAGATCCACCGGACTCGGGGCGCCCAGCCTGAACCTCGTTTACGCGTTATGGTGACTAAGCTCGAGGGCTCCCGAGGGGCCTCGGCTCGGGCCGTCAGGCTATTGTTATCATCACCGATTCGGGAGGACACCAAGCTTGTAGGGTGTTTTGGCAGACTGAGACGCTCCATGAAGTGCATTTAGCTTTTAGGCTCCGAGAGAGCAGGACCTCGGCTAAATCGCTAGCTATAGTCTGACTGGGGCCGTCTAGTGCGCTCCGAGCCCCTTTTATAATTATGTTGTTGTTTGCAGAGCCTTTATGGTTATGAACATTTTTAATGAAATGGACTTAAAGATAGCATTTGACACTTTTTTCGCCTTATTTTGTCTTTACTTACCTAAACATAGGATAATAGTAACTAACAAAAATTAAAATAATTGGCTTATGTTTATTAATAGCAAAGGTTTAAAAAGAAGCTGTAAAGCTAAAATTGTATCAATCACCGAAGATACAAATATGAAGTTTGGTGAATAAATTTCATTGAATTGTTAATGAAAGACAAAACAAATATGTATGTTTGGAAAATTACAAAATGTCTGACGAAACTATTTTGGCTACTACTTTATTTTCCGAAAGCGAAATCGTCGCCGTAACAAAAGATACTGGGTTCATCCATATATTGTTAGAAATGAGTTCTTTTGCCAATCCATTCAACTATAACTCGATAATAATTCAATAATTATCAATAACATTTAGCTTTTCCAGCAGAGCAACAGCCTTAACTTCCAATAACCCAAAAACTAACCCCGTATGTGTACGTTGTAAGAGTTGAATTTATGTTCCTCAAAAACAGATACCAACCACAACCACTCTATGGTGTCGGAAATATCACGACGCAATGGGTGTCAAACCGACAAATTTTAAATAAATCACAACAAACTGTACTAATAAATTATTGATAAATTAGAAAGTACAATAATTATAACAATATAGAAAAAAATATAAAGTGCAGACTGTTTTTTGCTTGAAAGGAGTTACAACAAACAGATGCTAAATTCTTGTCCTTGTACAGGACGTCCATAGTTAGTGAATTTAATTGTTACTCACATAAATCACAGAGACACACACATGAGAATGTGTGAGCGCAAAGGAAAGCATTCTAATTATATTATAAAAATCTGTTTATTAAAAAATAATCAACAATTAATTCGTGCAATCCGCAGTGTCTTGAAGTAGCTGAACACAGAACGCTTTATTAACGCTGGATAAAGCGCTTTATTAAGCCACGCCCATCATGGTACAGTTTTCGTTTAGCCATTTTGGAGCGAGAGTAACGCTTCCATGTTTCATTTGCGTTCACCGGTCGGGGGGTAAATTTAGCAATCTATCTTTCAATTCGATAACTACACGTTTGAATGATCTTATTTGTGTTGGTGTCATACAATTCATGGCCGGCAGCAAACTTAACAGAAACATCTTATTGGCTTTGATATTTGTCGACTCCTCGTCGTCGATCTTTTTCCTCATTTTAGATTTTGTGTATACACCGAACATTTCACCAGCCCCTTTATTACTGTCACGCCTGTATTTTTTCTTCGGGGAGACGGATGAAATGCGACGATTTGGGTCCGATTGCGGAGTTGAACTGCGTGGTATACGTGGTGATGATGTCGGGGGCTCTGGTGATGCGTTCTGATCAGCGTCTTTTGGTTCATTGTCTTCACCGTCTTGTTCCTCTGGATTAGGTGAACTGGCAGACGGAGTTTCGGTTTTTATGTGTGGTATAGCACCCTCCACTGCATCTGACAAGTAGTTCTTTTTCCTTGATGATTCACGCGTTGCAGGTTTTGAGTTTCGCACGCAAACAGTACGGAGACTTTTTCTTTTTTCTTTCGCTTGGTTTTCTGAAAGTAATAAAAGTGTAGTAATTTTTTTAGGTATCTAGAAACTGAGGTAACATTCACATCGATACCTTTATATTTCGCTCGGGGAGAGAGTGCACAATTAATACTAATTGCAGAAACAATAGCCGTTATATGGGATGCCTTAAATGTAAATAGTGTAACAGTAAATAATGTAAAATGCATGCCGTTTCGATTGCCTATATTGTTTGGGTGCCCTAGACGGAAAGCACATAAGAATAGAAAAGCTTAACTGTAACTACAAATCGTATCATTCAAGTATTCTCATGGCATGCAGTCTCGATGATAGTCTATTTACATACATTGAAACAGGATCTACTGGCAGAAACAGTGAGGGCAGTATATTCCGCGCTTAATCACTCAGACATTTCATTGGACGGGGCAACATTTCTACTTCTTTACGATTACCAATTTTTTTTGTTATACTTTTTATAAACATTTCTGTTTCATCTCATTGTAAGTACTCAAAATTTGATAGATGCTCGAAATCATGGTGCTAAAAGTCTTGAATGACAATTGAAAAATCAATGTATTTAGCTTCTATCAGTGTAAACCTGTAATTGGCTGTCCTGTTATTATCTTGTGTTCTTTCAAGCTGCTGGTTTTCCATAGAATGAAAATAAACTATGAGGTCCCAATTTACTTTTTGGGAGATGAAGCATTTCCACTCTTGAATTATTTGTTAAGACCCCGTCCACAAAGTCTTCTTGATAATAAGAAAAAAATATATGACTATAGATTGCGTAGGGGAAGGAAGGCCGTAGAATGTGTGTTCGGGATGATGGTAGAGAAATTTCAGGTGTTAAATACTTCAATAAAATGCCACAACTATGGAAAGATAAATAATACTATAATCTCGTCTAATCAGGCACCAGTATTAGTTAAATTATTACATACTTTTACTACAAAATAATAATGAATTAAAGCTTATCTTATATAGTCCCCTACATGATAAGCTATTTTCTCTGTACTTAAATAAACTAGGTTTTCAATTATAATGCATATTAAAATTTCTTCAAACATTTTTGTATTTAGCTCGGTATCTCAGTCCGCGATCAAACGAGCCTATGGACGCATGGGTGTATCGATTTTTTTTTGCAAATTACGAAAAAATAATAAAATAACTGAATCAAATAACACTTAACTTAATACATACTACTAATTAAATTAATATCATCAATATTATTTAGTTTCAGTGTATCCATTACAAATGAACAACTAAATAATTATTCACGATTATCGAGGGCAGTTGAAGATAAAACATCGTTTGAGTTTTGTGGCTATTTATAATTCAAAATATCTGTTTATAGTGCGAAACATTGCGACTAGTACATACGTGTGTGAACCTTATATGACGGTGATTGTGCCTGTGTAATTACTACAATAAAACATCAAGAAATTGTGGAGTAAGAAGCATTTTGATATTTATAAAATCTTACGTGTTCAATCTCCCGGACCTACCCCAACTCGCAATTCGCTCGCTGTGACGTAGTACGGCAATATTTACTTGCTAATCTTTTAGCGCCTGGATAAAATAATTAGCACATAGTAGTTAACAAACTTTTTCTAGAAAATTTTAAAAGTTGTTTTTTAGAGTATTCTATTGCGCCTAAAATGGATAAACAATTCTGTGGAGCTTGCAGAGCATTAATATCTGATAAAAGATACATGACCTGTCTTGGTTGTAAACAGAAGTATGACCTTCAATGCACTAATATCTCACCACAGCGGTATAGTGTTAAATGATGAGAATAAGCGTAATTGGAGATGCCTGGAATGTAAAAGTAAAATACCTAAGAAGGATAACACAAACAATTTTCAACAGGTTGTCAACGCATCTGTAACCCGCGGGTGTAGCAGATGTCCATGGGCGGCGGTATTCACTTAACATCAGGTGAACCGTGTGCTCGTTTGACAACTTTTCGCATAAAATAAAAAATAAATAAATAAAAAATAAAAATATACGCCTATCGCACCAGACAGAGTCGGCAGTTCTCGATAACGCAGAGAACTTGAATGTAACGTTGCGTAAAAAATCTGATTTAACATTTGACTACATAACGGAAAAAAAGTTGAAGGATGTCTTGGAGGCTGAAAGACATGAATTAAGAATTGTTATTCAATCGAGCCTGAATGAATTATCAGATCAGTTAACCACAATAAAAAACCAGTGTTCCGGATATCAGGAGTCTTCAATTTTTATTAGTGGGCAATATGAGGATTTTCGCAAAGAACTCGTAGAACTAAAAAAGCTGCTTGCAACGACCACTTCTGAATTGAAATGTATAAGAGAAGAAAATAAAAGTCTAAAAATAGTGTTACTGCACAAGCTGCAAGGATTAAAGCATTGGAAGACGAAAACTTGAGACAACAACAGTGGACACGAATGCAGAATATAGAGATAACAGGGATTCCTGAGAATAAGGCCGAAGATACTAAACAAATAGTATTGAAACTCTCGCAACATATTGGGGCTCCTATTCAGCAGACTGATATCGATTTCGCACACCGGGTCCAACCTCGGCGCGCCGTGAGTGCTGCCCGCGCACGCCCCATTGTTGTGCATCTAAGACAACGTGCCGCCAAAGACAAACTTATAGCAGCGGGTCGCAAGTATCGTACTCTGAATGCTAAGGATTTGGGAATGGGTGATGAGACTAACAGAGTTTATATCAATGAGCACCTTACAAAAGAAAATAAAATTCTTTTAAATACATGCAAACAAAAAGCCAAGGAGATAAATTATAAATTTGTTTGGACAAAAAACTGCCGTATCTTCGTGCGAAAGGACGAGGCCTCACCCCCTATTCCAATATCCTCATCAACCGATATATCCAAAATAATCTAAAACACTGTATGATATGTAATAATTACTCCCCTTTCAATGTATGCAATAATCCTCCCTTACACTTACATAAAATATTTTTACACTTCTCTACACTCAACTCAATTTACATACTTATTGATTATGTAGTAAAAGAGTACCTCACAAGTATATCCTTTCCATGTGATCTCTATTTTGTGTACACTCCTATTTTGAACCGAAGCAAATTTTCGTAGTGCCACATTTAAATGCTATTAAAAACTACGGCTTAACTTATAGTTATCCATTGATCGTTAAGGTTTGCGAATATTTATATATATTAATTAATAACTTTGGCTTAATAATAATAGTTTATTTTACCTTTAAATATTTAACATTTTATAGAATGTACGTTTATCGATTTCACCGCTACTACCGTGTCAGAAATGGATGAAAATAGTAAAAATAGTAAGAACCTTACATTGCTTTATCAAAACGTTAGAGGGCTACGAACAAAGACTAATACGTTTTATAATAATCTGTTACTGTCTGAGATCGATGTAGTTATGATTTCTGAAACATAGTTATGTGATGGTATTTTGGACGCAGAACTAAGTGACGATGATTATAAAATTTTTCGCAGAGATCGAGGATCATTAGGAGGTGGTGTAATGTTACTTTGTAAATCAAAGCTACACGCGCGCATGAGACCAGAATGGAATAATACCGATCTGGAATGCATTTGGGTTAGTATACCAGGAAGTAACATAGGCTCTTCATATGACATACACATTTCAGTAGTTTATATACCACCTAATCATCAAATATCTTCGCGCACAAAGGATCTCATTAACACACTGTTAGCTGTTCGTGATAAATACCCAAACGACTATATAATTGTTTCAGGAGATTTTAATTTACCATGTATTGACTGGACTTCTGGAGACCCAGTTGTACGTAGGAAAGGATCAGTCTTCTGATCTGATCTTATATCTTGTTGTTCTTTCATAGACCTTTCTCAATACATTACACTCTAAAACAGTAGCAAGAACACTCTAGACTTAATCTTTTCATCTTTCCCGATAAAAGTTCAAAAATCTGAATTTGTGCTTGTCATGGAAGATGTATATCATCCAGCTCTATACATATCTGCGACGGCAATCTTAGTACCTTCACGTAGGCCCTCTTTTAGGACTAAATATCAATTTAAGCGAGCAGACTATCGTAGTATGAATGATTTACTTTTGAAGCAAGACTGGGCTTTTATCACAAGGGAAACAAGTTTAGATCGTGTTACCGATAAATTTTACAGTATAATAAATGAATTGATTGAAAAATTTGTTCCTAAAATCCGATGTAGTGGTAATTATTCTTATCCAATGTGGTACAGCAGAGCACTAATTAACCTTATAAAAGAAAAGAGTAAATTGCACTCTAGTTGGAAGAAGCATAAAAATCCGATTGATTACGCAGACTTTTCGGAGCTGAGAAAACGACAAAAGATACTACAGCAACAATGTTATAAACTGTACCTAGCGCGCACTCAAGAGAATATTAAACATAACCCCAAAGCTTTCTGGAGTTATGTAAAGTCTAAGCGTAAAAACCATTCTGATTATCCTCAAGAAATGACATACGGAGACACTAAATTGAATAACCCAATAGCCATCTGCTCGTCATTTAACGATTTTTTAAAAAGTAATTTTACTAAATCTATTGAGAGTAATTTGACTACACGATCCGATAATTTAAATTTAAATTTAAATGTAATCCAAGATATTGAAATAGATTCAGAGAAAGTTAAGAATTTAATTTGTAAGCTTGATATTACGAAAGGTGCCGGTAGCGATAAACTGCCTCCTATATTATTAGTAAAATGTGCAAAATCTTTATCTGTTCCTATAGCACTATTATTCAATAGGTGTCTTCGCGATGGCTACTTTCCAAATATTTGGAAGGAAGCTCATGTTGTACCTATACACAAGAAAGGGCTGAAGACAATAATTGAGAATTACCGGCCAATATCAATACTCAATGTGTTAAGTAAATGGCTAGAAAGAATCGTTCATATTCACATATACCCCATCATATTACCTTCAATACCCCCAGAACAACATGGCTTTGTGAAAGGGCGCTCTACAGCAACTAACTTGGGCACATTTATTATTGATTATACTACCACAAATATGGATGGAGGGTCGCAAGTAGATGTCATTTACACTGACTTTGAGAAAGCATTTGATCGCGTAGATCACATTGTAACTGAACCCCCCTTTATGCATATATAATTATATAAAATTATATATTTTTCTGCCCCGTTATATGAATAAATCATATAACATCATTACGTGACCAGGATAATTTATTGATCTTTCTATATGATCTTTCTAAAGGTAATAATTAGCCGTATAAAATATTATTGTGATCGTCATGTTCGGTAGGACCGCATTTACGTTGTGTTTATTTAGTAACTTGATTCTTTTAGGTGGATCTTGGATAGATAAATATTCACTAGTTGTGGTATAAGCCAGAGATAATGCTAGATTGCTTTCTTATTAACTAATCCCGACTCGCTTGAGACGGGCTCAGAGTATATATATAGTATACTCCCTCTCTCGCTTGTAAAGGGCTCACAATATAATTTTTAAACTAATATCCCTTCTCTCTTGAAAAGGGCTCACATCAATTTCACATACCAGATACAAGTCAACAGGGAAAAAAATGTAGGGAAGGCACACGGCTCCATGAAAACACTCACCAACGCCGTGTGCGGTGAGCGCCAACCATATATATTGCGCCCCCCCCCCCCCCCAGAAGAGGGACAAAAAGTTGGGGAAAGGACCGAAGTCCCGAAGGGTCCATTGCAAAGCTGTCAATGCGTGTAACGTCATACAAGCCGACGACAAATCCAGTCTTCGTGCACAAATTTGACGTCAATACGGTTTGGGCATGTGTTAAAATCAGGCACTCTGGCCCGACAAATATAATAAGCCCTCCGTAAGCGCCACCACTTTTGCCAGATCGCCGCGACTGCAGACGTGATTGTTAGTGTTTTGGCATCACCACCATTAAAAAGGTTAGCACGACATTTCGTCGCAGAGCGCGTTATGAGTCACTGCTCACCCCAAAGGTATGGTTAAAACGTTGCACGGCATCGCCGCAGCCTTGACAGGTTTTCTCCCGCCAGCTACCATCCACATGAGGTAACCGCATATGCTCCACCAACCATTGAAATAGTCAGATATAGCCATAGTTGTGACTTTTATGTTTAGCCATCAGAAGGGTTTATAATTGGCAACATATATTTATTTGTCAGTGTCTCTGACGTTGAGTATAATGTATTTTCGATCAAGTTTGTCTCACCCACCAGCAAGTTGCCATTATTCGTTCGAACGGTGGGAACTTTACTGAGATTCGTTAATAATGATAAAACGTATAAAGAGGTCAGACAGTCTGCAGTTCCGTCATCAGGAACCCGACTTGGACAAATCTACTGAGATGTGCATCAAACCGAGACGCAGACTCGGCCATTATGAATAGCGTGTCTCCCAAGAAAATGTCGTAAGACGCAATGTCACTAAATGCAACATGCATCAATACAACTATCGCAGGTCAACACGCCAACATACAGCCTATCCGCATACACAGCAGACATCATCACCTCGAACCTCCGTCAACCAGAATCATACGATGCAATGATATTGGGCGCAGATCACCCCGCAACTACCACAAGACGCATTACTGCATATAGCCGCACGCATCAATGTGACTATCGCGTAGGTGGCACACCCTCATACCACACCAATACAACTCCAATCAACTTCGGCTCCAAAGTTTAGAATATACTCAGAACACACGAAGTGTCCAAACATACTCTTTCACGATCCGAATGATAGTCGACGTATCATAGCGTAAACACTAAGACGCCAACCACCAACGGACCCCCACCCCAGTCAAGTAATAGCCAACGTATCATTGTGGAATACACTAAGACGCAAGCCAACACCAGACTCCCCAAAGTCAGATGATCAGTCGACGTATCATAGTGCAACACACTAAGACGCCAACTACCACCAGCTATCGATGATACCACTCAAGACATATCCATTCATGGTTCCACGTTTACCATAGACCATATCGTCGTACAGAAGTACCACGCAACTCCATAGTAATATGTCTTATAAAGTCCCAAGTCATTCATTGCTCTTCATTATATTTATATATTCATTATTTTTTCTCTGAGCCTTCACATATTATTACTTTTATCCATTAGACCTTACTTCCATATGATATTGGTATGGGACGTTCATACAATGTACTTTGACTATAGTACTTACTCTGTACTTACATATGTGCGGTCATACAAATGTGTCCCCGCACGCTACATAATACTTCCCTTAGAAATCACTAAGTATGGAATTGTATTTAATTGACATAATAGTGATCGTATCTTGCTATATTTTTAATAAATATCCTTTTTTGAGTATTTTAAGTGATTTTTTAACTATTTTTTATCAATTTTTGGTAATATCATTTTCTCATACTAACACTTATATTTCTTAAATTTAAGTATATATTATTAACTTTTATTGTGACTAAACGTTCTTAAACGTTTTACTTTCATCTTAATTGATCTTTATTATGACTAATTAATAATAATATTTATTATTATTAATAGGTCGTTACAACATCATATTACTACGTAAGCTTTATGAGCTGGGCATACGAGGTAACCTCTTAAGGTGGATGAAATCATATCTGTGGAAACGATCTCAGGCAGTAGTCTTAGGAGGGTTCCGTTCTGACTTCGTGGAAATAACATCCGGAGTTCCACAAGGTTCCATTTTGGATCCTCTACTGTACGTGTGCTATCTATATGATGTGGGTAGGTGTTTTCATAATGCTAAGTTTCTAATGTACGCAGATGACACTAAAATATATATAAAAATCACTGATCATGTAGACTGCATTAAACTTCAAGATGATCTTGTGCGACTTGGTAACTATTATGTAGTAAATCGTATAGGAGTTAATGTCAGCAAGTGTCTTTACGTTTCTGTCACAAGGAAAAGAGAACCTACAAATTTCAACTACCAAATAAACCAGCTTAATATAACTAAGAAAGAATTAGTGAGGGACCTGGGGATATTACTGGATTGCAAGTTAAGTTTCTCAGAACATATTGAAACAATTACGCACTCGGCCTACAAAAGCCTTGGCTTCATCCTACGCGTAAGCAGACCCTTTACTGATATTAGCTGTATTAAATTACTTTACTTTGAAGCGTCCTTGAATATTGTAGTACTGTATGGAACCCGCATTACACTGTTCATATAAATAACTTAGAACAAATTCAGCACAAATTCATGAGACATTTAAACTATAGAAATTTCATTTATACTAATAACTATGAAGAGTCTTGTAGATATTTCAATTTAATAAGCCTTGAGAATAGACTCACCCTAATGGACATGGCATTTTTGCATGTTTTATGTAATGGAAGTATTGACTGTGTAACTTTAGCTGATAGAGTTCTCTGCTTTTGTACTCCGAAACGTAGAACCAGACATACACCTTTGTTTGCGATTGTTAATACAAAAACAAAGTATGCACAACACTCTCTGGTGAATCGTTTACAAAAAGTTTATAATAAAAGATTCCACTCAGTTGATATTTTCCATTTCAGTAGGGATAAGTTTATAAAGGCTGTCTTGAAACTCATGATGTAGTGAGGTAAACTAACTCGAACTCACACACGCACGCACGCACACGCACGCACGCACGCACGCACGCACGCACGCACGCACGCACGCACACACACACGCACGCACGCACGCACGCACGCACGCACGCACGCACGCACGCACGCACGCACGCACGCTTACTATGTTATTTAATTTTAGGTACACACACAAACACACACACACACACACACACACACACACACACACACACACACACACATAATGTAAATCCGTTTTTGGCATACAGAATAATAAGTATATAAAAATGCTCTAATGTACAATATTTATGTTGTTATCAAATTTCAATTCAATCCATTGACTAGCTTTGAGTTTTGTGTGCACAAATATATTTTATTATATTAAGATAAACAAAGTGCATCAGTCTGCATTAAAGAATTTTAACTCATTTCAGTTAACGGAATAGAATTCAAATGAGAGTTGTTTAAATTTTAGAATGTTGTAGCCTTGAAGATACTCCTGTATATGATCTAGAGGTAAAATTTTGGCAGACTACTACTTCAATATAGCAAACAAAAGAATTAAGTGTAATAACAAAAGAAACAAGTAGCCTGCTAAAATTTTACCTTCGTTTCATGTAATATTCATACCAATTCCTGTTTGACATAATTTTTTATTACTTACCTAAATACAACGTAGGCACAGCATTTCTGGTTAGAAGCTTACTAGGTAATTGAAAACATTTTTCAAAGTGTCTGTAGCAGAATCGGACATTATTATATATGTATCTATTTTCATTTCCTTGAGTCTTAACACTTAGGACAGCTTTCCATGCATTAAACTTTTCTTCATAAGGATAAGTCCAAATAGGAAATCTATGTAATGGACCTGAAAGAACATTATAAACTATGTACGAAGAACTTTCCTACCACACCAAAAAGAATGTTTATGACACAAATGAGAGAGCTTTAAAATGTTTAACTTCATAGAGATTTAGAAGAATTATTCAAATGACAGTAAGTAAGCACTATCTCCGCAGTTTTTATTAGAAAACTTACAATTTTTAAACTTAGTTTGTTTTTGTACTGCCAGTTTAAAAGAGTAAAAAAGAACATACCATCAATAATACACCCAAAATAACATTTCAAATCACTTTTCCTAGGCATTTTGTCCAAAGAAGAATTCAAATACGTTCATGTAAAGGAAACAATATTGAATTTAGGAAGCCGGAAAAAAACGTTTCAAAACCAATCAGAGTCCATGAGCAAGCCAAATTATTGTTTTGAAAAGAAACAACAGACAGTAACAAAAATGACACAATCTTAACAATAACAATAACATGTCACTTGAACGGTGTTTCCAACTCTCGAAAAGTCGAAAACATTGTCCCTAAAGTTTATGTCACTAACCCTCTAATGACTTAATATTATTTAAAAAACTATAAATAATATAGGGCATAGATTTATGCCTTACATCAACACGAATGGAATAATGTAGTAGGGATGAGGCGTATATACTGGAACAGGTATAAATACCCAGTATGAACATACCAGTACGCACACCGGGTATCTAAGGCAGAGGCCCGTTCCATACCCGATAGGTATGGCCGCCTCGTCCGACGGTGGCGGTATATACGCTCGCGACAACCCGCCCGCACACTGGGTATGACGTATGTACGGCAGAGGCCCGTTCCATACCCGCACCGATAGGTATGGCTATGGCCGCCTCGTCCGACGGTGGCGGTATATACGCTCGCGACAACCCGCCGGCCGAATAGGTACGAAGTTCCCCGAACGCTTACGGCGGCTCTTCCCGATCATGCCCGAATTGAAACGTATGATTTAGGCATTTTATACCAAATAATTCCTTGAGATAAATTTATTCTTTGTTTCTATGACCATAAGTTAAATAAATAATTTAATTAATTAAATTGATTAATTGATTATTAAATTAATTAATAAAAAAATTGAATTACTTTTTTTTTGATAATAGGGTTCTTTACGTTAGTAAAGATGGAGCTTATTTTAGACTGATTAAATCTCAATTTAAAAAAACTGATTGCTAAAAAAAACATTTAAATGTTCCAATTCCAACCAAAGGTTCAATTCGTTTGATTCGACCGCGTTTCCAAAAGGAGGCCTGAACATAACTAATACCTATAGGTATTTTGATACTGGGTTTTAGCACCGGGTATACGGCGATACCCGTACCTTTGAGGCCGGGTATAGAATGTTGCAGGTATATCTCATGCCTATAATGTAGTGAAGAAGTAGTGAGTGGAGTAATACAGAACACAGTGAATGTTGCAGCGAAAATGTTGGTCTTATAGTGTTTAAACAAAAATTGTAGGAAATTTAAATTTAAAAAAATATATATATCGTATGATTTATTTAGACGACCAATATGTTTACCGTAATTCAAAACATGAATGATAAAAATGTTTATTATCTATCGATAGTTAAGGTAAAAGCAATACTAGGCATGGGCAAAAAATATCGATATATTTTTCCAAATAAATATCGGTATATATCGTCAATATTTTTATTCCCGATATATCGCTATTCGATATTAATTTTCGACTATTGAATTCGTGTCAATTTCGATATATTTTTAACGCAACTCTGGTTTGGTGTTTTAGTGTTACTAGATGCGTGCACGATAATACTTTTTTTTAGTAAAGATTACATGGCCTGATAATACTATTAAAACATCAGTTTGAGACGTATATGATCCTGAAGTTAAAAAATAAACAAAAAGGAACAAAATTCACAAAAAAACCACCTTAAAAAGAAGTGAAATTCAAAAGATGCCCTTAAGTATCAATTTGCCAGGCTTCTTCGGTGTCTTTAGAAAGAGTTACTTCGGCTGTGAATCAGACAGTACCCAGACGTTTGACAGGGGAGCACATGAAACAGAGAATGCTCCCAATGTCCATATCAGATGATTATTGGTTTTTCACGAATTTGCAATGGTTTGGAAATATAAATAATAAATTAAAAACCTTAAAAAATATTATCGATTATCGATTTATCGATATTTTTCAGTCGATATTTATCGAGTTTTTAAAAATGTCGATACGATAAATATCGATAATTTTTTTTTTACTTGCCATAATAATAAGCAATAGTATCGATAGCATTATCACGTGCCGATATTACCGATAGTATAGATAGCTCTCGAAGTGCAATATTATTATTGCTGTATTTCTGGGAATTCAAAGCATTCAAGAATTCAGTAGATTCAAAGCTCCAGTGGAGTCCCCATATATCATCTCTTGTGAATAAGCTGAGCTCCGCCGTTTTTGTGATTAGAAGGGTTAGGCAGCTAATAGATATCAACACTGCCAGACTTGTTTACTATAGTTATTTTCACAGCATCTTGTCGTACGGTATTTTGTTGAGGGGTAGTGCATCAGATTTAAATTCTATATTTATTCTTTAAAAAAGCTGTCCGAGCAATGTACAATATCGGAGCCCGGAATTCACTCAGATATCTTTTCAAAGAGGTTAATATACCCATTGTTGCTTCTCAATAAATTTATTGTAATATTTTGTATATACGTCATAACTTTAATTATTACCTAAAGAATAGTGACAGACATAAAATAAACACTAGAAATAAGAACAAACTTACTACACCATTGTTTCATCTACAAAAAGTAAATAGGTCGTTCATGGGGCAAAGTGTGCGCATGTATAATAAAATCCCACAGTCTATATTAAGTCTGCCGCTTGACCAATTTAAGTGTAAAATTAAAAATCCACTAACGATTAAAGCATTAATGGTATAACCATTTCGGAATATCTCGACGACGCCAATGTGTGGAGTTAATACTGTTGATACTCACATAGGCTAGAATAAGACTATTATACCTGTATATTATATTGTACCCTGATATTTTTGAAAAAGAGCTACTGTTGATTTTCTTGCCGGTGTCTTCTCAACAGATACTGCTTTTCGAACCGGTGGTACCTTACGAACCTATATACACAATGTTTGATGTTAAATTTGACCATTCATAAGAGCGCGCAAGCGTCCATTTGAATAAATATCTTTTTGATTTTGATTTTTGCGATAGTATCGATAATATTGCAATTTCCAGTAGTTTTCGACAAAACCTATCGATACTATCGACAGGTTTGTACTATCGACAGTATCGAGCTTTTGGGAGACTAATGGTTTTTGCAATACTATCGATATTATCGAATGCATTATTATCGAAAGTATCGATAGTATTGCTCTTATCAATATTATATTAGGTTGGGGAAAAAGTCTTTTCGCAAATGGTATGTATGAACTTATAATATAATCGCTTTGGCTATACCATTTGTATCGGTCTGTCTGTATTATTAAAAAGTTTAAATTTTCAAAAAGATTATTCTAAATTCAAATTTGGAAAATGTGTGATTTTCATTTGTTTTTCATACTTTAAGATGAGTGATTCTAATGAAGAAATTCGATACATTTTGAAATTTTACTACCAAAAAGGTAAAAATGCAACGCAAGCCGCGAAAAAAAATTGTGATATTCATAGGCATAGTGTAGTGTCTGTGAGAGTAGCACAAATTTGGTTTAAGCGTTTTCAATCCGGAAATTTTGATGTCAAAGATGCACCTCGCTCTGGGCGCCCTGTTAGGGATAAAATAGATGCCATTTTTGAAAAAGTGGAGCGAGATCGGCACATCGGTAGTTACGATGTAGCTAAAGAACTGAGAATTGACCACAAACCGTGACACTTAATGAACCGCGTACTCATTTGTGATTCTTTATTACGGCGTAATGAAACCGAACCAGTTTTGAAAAACCTGATAACTGGTGATGTAAAGTGGATCACAAGACTCTGGCGAAACCCGGGTTATCTCGCTACAAGGTAATGCTGTGTGTATGGTGGGATTGGAAGGTGGAAGGGCATTAATCATTATGAGCTGTTATCGCCAGGCAGGACCATCGATTCTGAACTCTACTGTGAACAACTGATGAAATTAAAGCAAGAAGTTAACAGAAAGCGGCCAAAATTAATCAATAGAAGGGGTGTGGTTTATCATCATGATAACGCTAGACCTCACACATCTTTAGCTACTCAGCAAAAATTAAGAGAGTTTGGCTGGAAGGTGTTAATACATCCGCCGTATAATCCTGACCTTTAGATTTCCACTTGTTTCGGTCTCTTCAGAATTCTTTAGTCAGTGTCAGGTTAACATCACGAGGGGACTGCCAAAACGACTGGTCGCCGTTTTTTGATCAGAAGCCCCAGAATTTCTTTAGCAATGGGATGACGTCCCTACCTCAAGATGGCAGAAAGTTATCGAACAAAATGGCACCTACATACTTTAGTTAAATGTAAATAGTTTATTTTAAAATGTTTTGAATTTTCATATAAAATGCGAAGAAACTTTTTCCCCAACCTATTAGATTGTAACCAGCTGTCGATAGTATCGACAGTATTGACTTAGACGATGCTATCGGCAGTACAATCGATATCCTGAATAGTTTTCGATATCAACTATCGATAGACAAACTATCGATGGTTGTGAAACAATTTTTTTTAATTATTACGTAGTTCAGTAATGTTTCTATATTTTATATTTAATTATATTTTTTTTAACAGTCCGGAAAGTATTAATGAGGTATCATTCGATTGGGAATAGCGTTTAGATATTTAAAAAAACTGGAAGTTCTAGACAATTAAACTAATAAAATAAAATAGAGGAGGGTGGATGGTTTAAGCAAATAATATAAAAACTAGTTAAAAATATGTGAAATCTAATAATATTTAAAATAAAACTTTCTTTCCTTTTGATCGCAATTATTCGATTTCATGATTTGTTCTTCAAATTCTCCAAAGTGTCTCTCTCCATTCTCTTTACATTCAAAATGTCCACCATATTCCTCAATACGGTATGTATGTTGCAAGTAACACTGCTTGTTCTTTTTAGTATAGTCTTGGCTCTATTTAATTTTATTCCCCGCTGCAATTATCAGTCCACATATGGCTACGCTGGACTTTTACTGGGCTCACATGAAACAACTAGTTTACTACAGTCACAGTGAAACTAGAGAACAGTTATTACAAAAAAATTCTAAAAAAAGAAAAAAAAAGGCCAAATAATAATTGAATAGTTTATTTATCAAACATTTTATAGTTAAAAACAATAAACTTTATGACTATGTCTAATTCTCCGTGCTAGTCTATGCACTTGATGAAATTTAAAATGTGATTTTCTGTAGATAAACGAACAAAACTTTCGAATTCGAACCTTGTCTGTTGGGTAACGCGCCCAGACGCTTTACAAACTAAGCAAAGCGGTCGATGACCTCAAGGAGCGAAAATCTTGGCATTCACTAGTAGGACCATGCAGCAGCCGCGACTGTTGCACGAATGGGCAGGCTCGTCCGGGGGGTACCAAAAGACCGGCGTGATGTGGAAGTGTTATAGTTTCGCGTTTCGTCTGCTGAGTGAGTTAATTGGGGCCCAGTTATCCAGTATAACTGGGGCCCAGTATCTCCTCTGGTGTTGTAAATGTGAAATTGTGAGCGTAAAATAAAATCCATCTACGTCATTTATTACATTTTCAGCAGTGCCAAGCATTTTATTATAGTGTGCATAACTAAATAAAGTAACATGGTTTTTTTTTTCGATTAAATGTAATGTGGCATATATATTGTTGACCACTCGCCTAACCCTAAAATTACTACAGAAATCTCGTCATAGATTAATTTAATTCATGTTTCAAGGCAAATGCAAGAGGGTTTTTGTATAGTCCGTGCCAGCGTGATAAAAAAGTGCATTAAAAAAATTAACAAGGTATAACACTACCGAATTTCAGAGGTTAGTGCAGACGGAAAAATTGAACAGCCAAATTGTAAATCTGCCACTGTCTGCAAGCTTTTTTTTAGAGTTCCGTACCCAAAGGGTAAAACGGGATGCTATTACTAAGACTCCGCAATCTCTCTGTCTGTCCATCTGCCACCAGGCTGTATCTCATGAACCGCGATAGTTAGAAAGCTAAAATTTTAACACATTATGTATTTCTACTACTGCCATAACAACAAATACTAAAAGGACTCAATGAGACGTGCGGAAAGGCTTATTGCTGACCGTAATTTGGTTAAAACCAACCTTACTAGCCTTGAGCACAGGCGCAGAGTAGCCAGCCTCTCGGTCTTCTACAGGACGCATTTTGGAGAGTGTGCGTTGGAATTGCATGATTTGATTCCTCCTGCCCCTCTCCATCATCGGACAACTAGGCGTTCGGCGAGGCTCCACCCTCATGCTGTCGACGTTCCCAGGACAAGAACAAAGGGATTTGCTTCGTCATTTATCATCCGTACAGCTAAGGAATGGAACAACCTGCCGGCGTCCGTTTTTCCGTCCGATTACAACGTAGGCGTCTTCAAGGCAAGAGTGAATAGGTTTTTACTGAGCTAGCGCGCTTACCATCAAAGGCTGCATCGCCACTTACCATCAAGTGGGATGGCAGTCAAGTGCTGGCCATTTCTAAATTTAAAAAAAAAAAAAACAGAATAAAAAAAATACTCAAATGTTCGCTCCCATACAACAGACAATTTTTTTTTGGCAATTTTCATAGATATCCGTGCGGCACACTTCGTGCGCGAGTGCGGCTCGCGCTTGACCGGTTCATTTCTCTAGGATCGTGCGGGACGCTCTGCGTGGTGCGCCCTCATGTGCTCCTTCAGGGTGCTGCCCCTCGCGTACGCCTTCCTGCAGACGGGGCACTGGAACGGCCTGTCGCCGGTGTGCCTCCTCATGTGCTTCTTCAGCCCATGGCCGGTTACGAAGGCGGCGCCGCAGAGCTCGCACTTCTTGTCCTTGGCGCCGTGCGCCTGCCGCATGTGCGTGGCCAGGTAGTGCCTCACGTTATACTCCCGGCCGCATACAGTGCAGCGGAACACGTGCGTGATCTGGTGAGCCTCGGACATGTGCTTGATGCGCGCGTTGTAGTGCCTCATCGGCTCGCCGCACACGTGGCAGCGGAGCGCGCGTTTCGAATGGGCGCTCTCCACGTGGTTCGACCTGGTGGTGGGGCCGTCGAATGGGTATCTTGTATTAACTGATGTCTTTGCTTCCAGTCCCGGGACTATTAAAGCTTCATCTGACGCCGAACCGGTGGACTAGCCAGAAGCCACGGGTTTCGGCCCTCCATTGTGGGTGGGTCCGCGCACGTGTCCATGCTAATGAATTTCGATATGCATGGTATTACAACCGCGACCCTAAATTCACACCTCTGACGCTAATTGCCAATAATCATAAAAAATTTACAAAGTTAGAAAAATCCATATTAAAACAAATATTTTCAAACTAATTAAAAAGAAACTAAATTTGTAACATCCTGTACAACTGACTGATTCGTACATTCAGTGACTTTTTCATTTCGACGCTTGAAAGGCAACCCTAACTAAGCGACACTTAGCAAATTTTACAGGAGAGTGATTTAAAGTTCAAATATAAATTAAAAAAATCATAAAAATTCAACTTATTGTTCGATTTAAATGATGATAACACTGGTAGAATTATTTTTTTTGTGGCTATTGAAATTGTCACAATAAGACAGCTCACACTTTTATAAACACCAGTTTGTGTCGGGTAGATAAAATTTACCTGATTTCATAAAGAGGTAAAATTATATAAGTCATCACTGTAGCATATGCTGTAACATGTAAAAATAGGTAAATTTACTTAGTTTAAAATTTTGATACAGAAAAATTGATCTAAAATAATCAGAGTTTAAATTAATAAATCAAGTAAATTTACTTAACCATTATTTAATGATTTTTGTGTAAAATCATTCCGGTGCTTAAATCTGGTAGTACTTCCGACCCCAATAATTTTAGACCTATCCCTGTACTGCCAACTCTTAGTAAAGTTTTTGAAAAAATCATGTTTAATCAAATTTTACAGCATTTTAGCTCTCATAATTTATCACATAAAAAGCAATATGGGTTTACTAGGGGTCACTCAACAACGGATGCGGGTGTTCAGCTTGTTATGAATATTTTTGAAGCCTGGGAATAGTCGCAGGATGCCTTAGGTATATTCTGTGACTTAACCAAAGCTTTCGATTGTGTACAGCATCAGACCTTGGTCAGGAAACTACGCCACTATGGTATAAGAGATGCCACACTCAATCTTCTGAAATCGTACTTGAGCCATCGAATTCAGAGAGTTGACGTGAATGGCAAGAGATCTCCTGGGGCCCTGGTAAATATGGGGGTCCCACAGGGATCTATTCTTGGGCCTTTTCTCTTCCTCATTTACATAAATGATCTACCTTACCTAGTTAATAATAATCATGAGATAGTATTGTTTGCTGACGATACCTCTTTAATTTTTAAAGTAAAACGACGTTCTTTAAGTTATGACGATGTAAACAATACTCTATCCACTGTAGTACATTGGTTTAGTGCTAACAATTTACTGTTGAATAATAAAAAAACTAAATGTATTAAATTTACAACTTCCAATGTTCAACATGTAAAAACTGATGTTCTTTTATATGGGGAAGCGTTGGACCCTATTGACTCAACTGTATTCCTTGACATAACTATTGATGCCAAACTGCAATGGGGCCCCCATATTAATAGACTTAGCTCAGCAGCTTTCGCGGTCAGAAAAATAAGACAGTTAACTGATGTACATACGGCTCGCTTGGTATATTTTAGTTATTTCCACAGTATCATGTCTTATGGCATTCTGCTTTGGGGTAACGCGGCCGACAGTAATACAATCTTCATCTTACAAAAGAGAGCTATTCGTGCAGTTTACAATCTGGGCCCCAAAGAATCATTAAGAAACTTGTTTAAATAGATTAAGATAATAGAAATAGAATAGATTGACTGTTGCTTCTCAATACATTTTTGAAAATGTTTGTATGTCCATAAAAATAAGGATAAATTTTCAATACATAATAATGTTCATGATATAATACTAGGAACAAAAATAAATTGATCCTACCCACAAGTAGACTGCGTAAAATAAGTAAATGTTTTATGGGACAATGTATACCTACGTTACTACAACAAAATTCCAGAAAACGTTCAAAATGCTAGATTAGATTTGATATGATTGATTCTCTACTTAGTCCTGCAGATGTAGACGGTAGATCGTGATATGAGGTAAGTGATAAATATGGCTGGTTCAGCAGTTAACGTGACTATCTGTTTTGAGAGAGTTTTGCATAATTTGATCGATTACCATGTCTTCATTGAATTTGCGCCAAAATGTTAAATACGTCCTACCTAAGCGACTGCAGGCGCCTGGTTGAGAACCCGTATATGCGTGTCACTTCACGTATCGTGTATATCTATACAAAGTTTTTGAAACTTACGCAGTTCCTTAGCGACAGGAAAATAAAATTTGCGTACGGGTAAATGTATCTACTCGCCATGCATAGTCATTTAGAAAATCAAGTAGAACTATATAACCGACATCATTAACATTAACCGTTATCAACTAAAAATATCTAAGCTCTAATTTTCTTCCGCTTTATTTCAGGTTAACTTATACAAAAAGACACTTTCACAAAATATAATAACAAGGTAAAATACGTAACCACATGAATTACAATTGCTTTTTGTAGGTAAGATCTACTAAGTAGTTTCAAAGGGAAATTTCATAACAAGTAAAAATACGTAAATACAAATAAATGAAAAAGTCAATATATAAGAAACCGACTAAGTTCATATTCCTAATTTTCAAAATGTCGATGTGCTGCATATTCTTAAAATCAATATTTTTTTGTCGTTTAGTAAGCACATTATGTAGATTTTGACCGAAATCTCTCAATATCTAAGCGACAAAAAAAACTCGTCGTAGAACCATGAGACTCGGATCAAACGACGCGAAAAATTCTGGCGATTCGAATGGTATATATTTCTCATTTTACGGATTTTTGTCGCTTAGTAAGGATAGGCTTTCAAGCGTCGATTTGTTTCTACAACGTCGCGTGACAAGTCTCTCCTTCTAACATTATGTTTTATCTCTTTTAAATTCATTCAACTAATTCATAAGCTTTGTGACCTTCACGAATGAACCTCACATTACAGTTGTATACGTATGGGTGTTCTGAAATTATTTGTTTCGAAAAATTAAGTAACTCCGTAAATATTGGTGTTTAATGAATGTAAATGTTTAACACAATTTTAAAAATTTATCCTCTATATTTGTGTTTATTTATTTTCGGGTTATAAACTTTTTGCCAAATTCATATTACTTTAGTGCACAAGAAATCTATAAAACGAAGTTAATCATTAATTATTTATTAATCATAACCAAATTTATTGTTGTAATTTAAACTTTTAGGTGTATTGACCTAGACCTTGATTGGAAAAAAACAGCTTATGTAGTAAGATGAAATGGTTTCTTTAGCCCTCGATTTAATCGAAATATAGCTAATAGAAGAACATGTAACTCGTAAAAAGAAAACATATCGATATCGTCAACATCATATACCTCTGAACATAGGCCTCCCCCGCTGACTTCCACATTGACCGGTAAGTAGCGGCCTGGATCCAACGATTAGTGGGGAGTTGTGGGGGGCCTTCGCGCTGCGCTTGCCCTCACGTGATCTCCACTCAAGGACCCATCTCGATATATCGAGGTCGTTATTTATATTTTCATCAATCCATACTAGTATTATAAATGCGAAAGTAACTCTGTCTGTCTCGCTTTCGCGCCTAAACTACTGGACCGATTTAAATGAAATTTGGTACACATATAGTCTAGAGCCTGAGAAAGGACATGGGCTATGTTTTAATTGGATTTTTTTAAAGAAAGATATTTATTTAAGGGCTTCAACGCGAGCGAAGCCGCGGGCGAAAAGCTAGTATCGATATATTTTATACAGACGACCCAAATGGCGTAGTGGGTAGTGCGCCTGCCACCTGCGTCAGAGGGCGTGGGTTCGATCCCCACTATTAGAAAAATATTGTGTGACGAACTTGGTGTGTTTCATTTTTCCCTTCTATATTTATTAACGAAAAGAAAGTATGTTTATGTATTTTCACCAGTTATCTAGTGCCCATAGTGCAAGCGTTGCTAAGTTTGGGACTGGAGAACGTTGTTTGATAAAGTATTCGAAAAAAAAGTATATTTTTCAACTTCCGACATCCCCACCTGGAGGTCTTCGTGGGCAGGACCTTGCCGCACTCGGGGCAGGGGTAGCTGCCCGTCTGGTGCGAGCGGCGGTGCACCGCCAGCCGCTTGCCGTTGAGGAACGGCCGGCCGCACACGTCGCATATGCAGTTGGCGCGGTGCACGTTCAGATGCGTGGTGAGGGTGCGGAACACGTGGAACTGATCGCCGCACACGTGGCAGACGTACGGGCTGCCGTCCACCTGGTGGTGAGGCGATACTAGGTTAAGCCCAGCGCCGGCTTCAGCGAATGCCGCAGCAAATCCTCTCAAACAACCCTTGCCTAACAGCCTCTGCTGTGGGTTCTTAAGTGGTGAGAAAAAAATCAAGACTTTTACATCACAACATAGTATAAAACAAAGTCATCCCGCTGGCTGTCTGTCCCTATGTATGCTTAGACGTTTAAAGCTACTCAATGGATCTTGATGCGGTTTTTTTATTAGATAGAGTGATTCAAGAGGAAGGTTTATATGTATAATACGTTGCACCCGTGCGATGGCGGAGCGGGTCGCTAGTCCATTCTAATATTACAAATGCGAAGGCGAAGTTACCTAACTGTGGTAGGGCGCCGCAGCAGCCTCGGCTGTTGCACGAATGGGCAGGCTCGTCCAGGTAAATACCACGACCTCATAGAAAACCGGCGCGAAGTGGAAGTATAATACTTTCGCGTTTCGTCTGGTGAGTGAGGTGGCCGGAGCACAATTTCCAAAAAGGTTGTCAACGCATCTGCAAACCCTCGGGTGTAACAGATATCCATGGGCGGCGGTATTCTCTTAAGATCAGGTGAACCGTCTGCTCGTTTGGCAACTTTTCAATAAAAAAAAATACTTTCGCGTTTCATCTGGCGAGTGAGGTAGCCAGATCCCAATTTTCAGATGGTTGTCAACGCATTTGCAACCCTCAGGTGTAGATGTGTACGGGCGTCGGTATTCACTTAACATCAGGTGAACCGCCTGCTCGCTTGTCAACTATTCACATGAAAAAAATTTAAACGCGTAAGGGGATATGAACGAGTCGATTTGAATTACCTTGTAGTCGGCGATGCACTCCACGTGGACGGTGGTGCCGTGCTCTTGGGACAGGTGGTCCCGCATGGCGCCTACATCCGCCATCTTGGATCCGCAGCGGCGGCACTCGAGGTCCGTTATGTCGATCTGCAGCGAGCGAGGGTAGCGCTTCAAGCGCCCCAGCTCGCCCACTAGGTCGGCGTGGGCGTTAAACGTGTGCTCCCTCAGCAGCACCATCCGCATGAAGTCCTGCGCGCAGAAGAAGCAGCGGAACCAGCTCCTGTGGTGCCGGAACGGGCAGGCGGTGGTCTCTCGGAGGACGGCCAAGCAGGTCACCCTCACGCGTCTCCGTTCGGATACGTGTTTCGGATTCTCCGTCTCCGGCTGGCCAGCCGCTGGGAGCGGAGAACGCGCAGTGAAATCAACTACATAAGGGCAGGCAGGACAGGACATCAGATGAGCCATGGACTGCACTGCTCCACGCATATATATAGTGTACAATAAATAGTATGTGTAATATAATATATACGTGCAAGTATGTGTATAAAATTGTAATTATATATATTTATGATGAAGTATATTTAGTTTGCCATATTCTTTATGATAGACACTAAAAATCTTGTATGTCATTTTAGCGCTACTACCCGTAACTTGTACTCAACCACCAAAGGTTAGCTGGAAGAAAATGCTATTTAGCATTAAGTTCGCCTTTGTTCAAACTTCTAGTACAATAAAGAATATACAAACAAACAAACAGTGCTACAGTGCAGTCTGAGTTTTCTGAGAGTCCCCACCTGAACGTATTTTCCTTGCTTCGATCAACCTGCGTACGAAGTCGTTAAAGTCTGATATCCTGTCCTTTCACCTGTTCGCAGCAGAATCTGATGGATGCCAAAAATTGTGCTTTCGAAGTGGCCAAGTTCTGGGCCCGTAAGATATGATTTGTCATCGACACGTGAAGAATATGAACTACATAAGTACATAATTCAATTCAAATTAACACAGCAGGAACATAGCGCATATAAAAATCACAGTTTCTCTTTCTTCTTTCTCCTGCCATTATCCCACCTAGGTGGGGTTGGCACAAAGGGGGCCGAGTATGAAGGCGCGCTGACTGTTACAGCGCGCCTTACTTGGAGAAGAGGGGAGTTTGGGGTCCTAACCGGGAGGGGCTGCTGAGACGGCCAACGCTAGCAGTTTCGCAGAAGTGTGCGAAAGCATTAAAAAAAAGTTAGGGTTGACACAACATATGAATCATGCTGGTAATGGTTTTTGCGACAGGCCATCTGCCTGAAGTCAATCCTCCTCGGGAATAAACACCCTTATTCGTAACAATTATCGGGGGGTCACACAAATACTTGTCCCGGGAGGGAATCGAACCCACGAAAACCTGCACCAAAGCTAGCAACTGCACCACTGACTCATAAACGTTTATAGTGCTTAATATACTTCTTAAGAAATACGATCGTTTAAACTTTTATTTTATTTTTCACTATGAATAATAAAATTCAAAAAAAAGGTACAAACTTTCACACGAACTTTCGAAATTATAACATCAAAGCTATTGTATAGATTCATAACTTGCTTACCTTCGACCTTGGCCCTATTTATGGGGCCATTGTCTCTCTGACCAGATTCGCCATTTGTAGCTACAGTTTCAATATCTCGTTTGGCCTGACATGAAATCAATTCTGCCAACTTCGCAATGGGAGTATCCGAATCATATTCAGTGATTAGTTTAGATTCTTCCGTCCTTTTCTCACGTGCCCGTTTAGAAGTTTTCTTTCTCTTTCGCATCCCTCTTTGGGGGCGATTTGGCTTTAGTAATGGGCGCTCTTCATCCCTCAATAATGGTATAAACATTGGTTTATCGTCTTCCAATTTTATGGCGACTGGAAAGGGAACTATTTTATTAAAGCTGGAGATTCACGTGATGTTAAGTGATAAGTACCACCCATTGACAATTGCAACAGCCGTCAGATTGCAGCGGCGTTGCCACATCACGCTGGCCTTCTCTGAGGTTGTGGTACTTACGCAGAAGGACCTGCCCATTCGTGAAACAGCGAAGACTGCTGCGTGGCCCTACCACCGTAAATGTAACCTTCCTTAAATACTTCAAAAATATTATTTCATCCTTTATTATTTTAACATTGTTTATGGCACCAATACAAAAAATTAACTATAAATATTGCTAAACTCCTTTCGGTTCTAACCCATTCTTACCATTGTTTTTTCCTGACAATTCTTCAGTAATTCCAGGCTTTTCACATTCCTCCACATTCTTTATGGGATGGCGATCTGTAAATATTGCCTTAGTGCATAAAGTTTTTCATCAGCTTTTGTAATGTAAACAAATGTACTATTTTGAATGTGGCCACAATTTACTATACAGCTTGTTTTATAGTCTTTGGTTAAAGGTTGATGTTAATATTAAATAATTTATAAATATAATAATGCAATTACTTGTCTGGGTATTGTAGTAGAAGTTGAAATGCCTCTCGGACTGCTGCACTTGGTTTTTGAAAGCACAGGCAAGCTTGAGCTGAGCAATGCACAAGGTGCACACCATTCGACTGGAGTTCCACTTGTTCAGGTGCGACAGCTTGGGAATTCACGCTATGAATTTACTCATGCTGTCAATTGCATGCTGCATACTTCCCTAACATTTTTGTTTACACATTAAATCATATTGAAATGAGACCATATTAGATAATTTACTTATAGCCCATTATACAATTTTAGGAGTAGGAATCATGACGATTTTGGATATGAATCAGATCAGAGTCTATGCTTTATAACTACTTTATTTTCAATTTGTTTACCACAGTCGCATTTAACAAAATTTTGATTATCATTGAAGTCGTAAAATAATGTAAAATTAAAGTACCTGCATCAGCAACAAAATTCACAATGTTATATTTTATTAAATAACATTTGTAATTCAAAAGTTCCGTAGTTCAGATTAGAAACCAAAAACATTTTATACTGTACATAGAGTTTATTTAGGCAAGAATAATTCTTAGAAATTTGTAGTTTTCGGCTTATTAAAGAAAATTTTGTAAAAATTCCTTTCTTAGAATGCTAACTACCAACACTTTCTTTAATTTTTGTAACCAAGTTTTGGCCCAAGTTTTGTGTTATCTACATTGAAACAACTATATGTAGCAACTAGCAAATTCATTTTTTTTTTTCATAATATATACATACAGAAAATCCGAAACATTCTTGCAACATTTCATGATATAGTTCTTTCTTTCCTGTATCAGAAACATATGCGATCGTCATATCGCAGCTGCCACTTGCTGATAAACAGCATCGACATACATCAGGTTGCGACACCCAGCAATTATCAGATTTATATTCCATTATTTTTATTTTTATTTGAAAATTGTAATTCTGAAAATGTACAATATTGCTATTGGATTTCAGATTGACAGTTGACAGTTGACACTTGACCAGAGTTGAATTTAGGTGCGGTAAATAGTATTTGACAAAAAATTTAGTACACTTTGGGAGCCGGCAGGAGGGAATAATTAAGATGCAGTATAAAGTACAAGCCGTGTTGAGAAAACCATCATCTTTTATTGTCACTCGTTGCTATAGAAATTTGTCAATAATAGGGTAATGCTAGACCGATGAGAGTAAGGGTGTAAAGGATAAGAGCGGTGCTACACAGTAGCAAATGAGTCGCCACATCACCCCCCTACGGAGAAAAATAAGTACACATTGAAGGCAAAACAAGTATAAAATGTAACAATCAATAATTATACACTGTTATTATAAAAGTACAAGCAACATTATTTAGGATAATTTTTAACTAATGGAATTTTAATTTATACAACGAAAAAATAAACATTGGAAACTTAAAATTGAAAAAACTCTGCTTTAACAAAAATAACGTATTAAAAACTAGTACTTATAAATCTAAAATATCTTTAAATTTACTTTGCGACCTGACCGGGTTTACAGGCTGTGCTGTGCGGGCGTTTTAATGGGTACGGCCGTTTGGCTAATAGTAGGTGAAAGAGTCGGAAGGACTGGGGGCTCCGGTGCCAAGTTGTTAGGGGACGGATTGCCGTCTGGGCCAGGTGCAATATACGCAGGTTTTGTTCTGTCGATGCTAACCTCAGATCTTCGGCCAAAAATGTCTAAGGTAAGTGTCTTTTCAGATCTCTTCAACACTCTGTAGGGGCCTGTATAAGGTGCCTGTAGAGGGCGTCGAACGGAATCTTCGCGGAGGAACACGTGAGTAGCATCAGGTAAGTCCTTGAAAACGAAAGTTTTAGAATTCGTGTGATGTGAAGCTGGAACGGGGCGAAGTTCTGCCATCCGTTTTCGCAACTGTGCAACAAAATCATCGTCCACGGTCTGAGGGGAATTGCTAGCCACCAGGAACTCGCCTGGTAGGCGTAGCGGTTCCCCATACAAAACTTCTGCAGCTGACGTTTTGATGTCATTTTTTAGTGCCGCCCTGATTCCGAGAAGAACGAAAGGTAGGGCATGGTACCAAGAACTCTTGTGACACATTAAAGCGGCCTTTAAATGGCGGTGGAAACGCTCTATCATCCCATTAGCTTGGGGATGATAGCTCGTAGTACGAACGCGTTTTGTGGCTACTAAATCCATCAGTCTGTTGAAAAGTTGGGACTCAAATTGACGTCCCTGGTCCGTTGTGACAGTGATCGGTACACCAAAGCGAGCGATCCAGCCATGGGTGAATTGATCAGCGACTTCTACTGCGGTTATCGACGACATGGGCCAAACTTCGGGCCAGCGTGAGAAACGGTCTACTGCTGTTAGGCAATAAGTGAATCCGTTTGAAGAAGGCATCGGTCCAATAATGTCCAGGTGAACATGACGGAATCTGCCTGAAGGTGTGCTAATGTTGCCAAGCGGTGAAACGACATGGCGCGTTACCTTGCTGCTCTGGCAGGCGAGACACTCGCGTGCCCAGGAGCGGCAGTCTTTAGCAATGCCTGGCCAAACATAGCGGTCGCTAATGAGGCGCGCGGAAGCGCGTGCGCCGGGGTGGCTGAGACCATGTAGGCGATCGAAGACGGCTCGCCGATATTGTTTTGGCAAAAAGGGTCTAGGTTTGCCTGTTGACACATCACACAAAACGGAAATGTTGGATCCAGGTATGAGGGTTGGCTCTAACTGTAAAGAAGAATGGACCTTTACGGTTTTAAGTTCGTCGTCCGTCTGCTGAGCTTTTGCCAGGGCTGCGAAATCGTCATCGAGCGTGATAGCCTCAATGCGGGACATTGTGTCAGCAACGATGTTGTCTTCCCCCTTCACATGTTTGATATCAGTTGTAAACTGGGAAATAAACGTGAGTTGGTTAAGTTGAGCAGGGGGCAATTTTTCACGGCGTTGGACGAAAGCATAAAGAAGCGGCTTGTGGTCCGTGTAGATTGTCGCGTGTTGTGCCTCTAGTATATGCCGGAAATGCTGTACGGCCGCGTACACTGCGAGAAGTTCGCGGTAATACGCAGGCCATGTACTTTGGCTCTGTGTTAGCTTTTTGCTAAAGAATGCCAACGGCTGCCAGCCTTGATCAGACCTTTGCTGTAAGGCAGCGCCGACATGAGTGCTGGAGGCGTCCGTGTACAACCCTAAACGAGCATTTCGTTGCGGATGTACAAGCATGGTGGCCTCTGAGAGACTGTCGCGACACTCGTAGAAAGCACGCTCCAAGTCTGCTGTCCAGGGCATAGCTTTTGAACCTTTTAGGTTGCTGACTGTTAAAAAAATCCACAAGTGGAGCTTGGAGCTTGGCGGCTTTGGGAAGAAATTGGCGGTAATAATTTACCATCCCCAGGAAGCGTCTCAAACCTTGAGCTGTTTTGGGAAGCGATAACTCGCGGAGAGCAGCGATCTTCTCTTCAGGTGGGCAGATACCATCCTTGGTTATCTTATAACCTAGGAAGATTACCTCACATGTCCCCAATACGCACTTATCCACATTGACAACGACGCCATAGTCCACCAGTCTCTGCAGGATTATGCGCAGGTGTTTGGCGTGCTCTTCAGCATCCCGTGAAAATACCAAAATATCGTCAATGTAGGGAAAAGCGAACTCTAGTCCGCGCAAGATCTCATCGATGAAACGCTGGAAGGTTTGGCCAGCGTTGCGTAACCCAAATGACATATAGGGAAACTCGAAAAGACCAAATGGCGTTATTATGGCCGTTTTGCAAACATCTGGACCAGCTACCGGAATCTGCTGGTAGGCCTTTACTAGATCTAATGTGCTAAATATAGTAGAACCAGCCAGATTATGACTGAAGTCTCCTATATGACGCACAGGGTACCGATCGGGAACTGTCCGAGCGTTTAAGAGCCTGTAGTCACCGCAAGGACGCCACATGCCATCTTTTTGGGTGCTAAATGCAGTGGTGACGACCAGGGGCTTTTAGATGGGTGAGCAGTACCCGCCGACACCATGTCATTAAATTCCTTCTCAGCAATTTTTAGCTTGTTGGGTGCTAGTCGACGAGGACGCGACGTGACAGGCGGCCCACTAGTTGTCGTTATATAGTGAACAGTGTTGTGTTTTATTTGACGGTCAGCTGTAGGTGGGCGCGTCACTTCCGGAAAGTCTAAAAAGAGTTGATTGAACAGGGAATCGCGAGACGGTTTTTTTTTACGGTCCTAATACTTGGCTGCATTATATTGCGGTTACAACAATATGCGTATAAGTTGGTAAGCTCGTCGCGCAGTGTGCCGCTACGGCAGTCGGGTAGGAGGTGGAAGAAAGCTAGGAAATCCGAACCGATAATTGGGACATACACGTCAGCACAAAAAAACTCCCAGCGAAATTCACGGCGCAGTCCTAAATTGAGGTTCAGATTAACTGTGCCGTAAGTTTTAATGGAGCTGCCATTTGCCGCATTGAGAGTAAGTCCTGTATTTGAGAAACATCCTTTTATAAGTTTTCGTGGAAAACAACAAATGTCCGAACCGGTATCTATCAAAAAATTAATTTTGGTATTTTGATCGGTAATAAAAAGGCGTTTGCTGGACTGTGCGCGGTCGGTACTTGCCACGTCCGACCGCTCCCTTAGTTTAAAGGTTTGGTAGCTCCTTCAATGGTCCAGCTGCATCCTGGTATGCATTTGCTTGCTTTGTTGCCGAAACGATCGTGGTACCAGCAAAGCTTCTGATTACGTGGGCGTGAGCGCGATCGAGAGCGGCTCCGCTTTTGATTAACGCGTGAGCTCCCAGATCGTTCATGGGTGTTTGTTCTGAGCGCTGAGACTGTTCGCGTCAATTCCTCGATCCTCCGCAGCATTGACGCGAGAGTGGGCTCAAAGGTATGATGCGCCGAAACCTGGCTCACGGTGGTAGGCCTCTCGGTCAACTCCACCAACTGGTCGGCCATCTCCGCCAACTCCGTCAAGTCCTGGATCTTCTGTGCGGCCAACACAATTTGAACCTGCCGGGGAAGCCGATTGGCCCAAATTGATCGCAGCAAGTCAGCGGGGAACGATTGCCCAGCCAGACTCTTCAAGTGTCGCATGAACGAAGATGGCTTGCGGTCACCTAACTGTTCCTTTTCTAGTAAGCGCCGCACCTTCTCCTCGAAGGAATCGGAGAATCTAGATATGATTGCGCTTTTTAAAGTTGTGTATGGTTGCAACTCGGGAGGATGTGTGATAATATCTTCGACCTCCTTCGTACACTCGGTATCTAAATGCGCCACGGCGAAATGAAACTTCGTCATTTCGACGGTAATTTGGTTAATGTGGAACTGCGCCTCTAGGCTAGCAAACCACAATGCGGGCCGATCCTTGCTAAAAGGCGGGGTCCTAATTGCGACCCTGTTTACGTAAATGGGACTGCCACCGACTAGTGCAGTAGCATCACCCTCGTTGCCAACGTGGCCCTCTGAAACGTTAGATTCTCCTTGACTCGCCATGGTTTAAAGGTAAAATCAGAAACGGTCAAATCGCAAAAACGCTTTACACATACACGCAGTGGAACAAATCGGTAAATACACAAACGAAACAATTTCAGTATTGCGCAGCAAACGTAATAATAAAATTGGTAGAAAAGTAAAGTAAGTCTAAATACAACATAAAATGATACTATCTTAAGTGTAAAATAGCACTAAACTTTCACTTGAACGAGTGTAAACGCAGCATCCGTCGCGAAGTATCAGTGGAGAGCTGTTAGTCACCTGACACAATGTTGCGGGTGATTGCCGCGCGTGGCGCGCTTTTCAACTTCCTCCTCGTCAAAGATGACGTAGCTCCGGTAGAGAAAGAAAAATGGCCGGCCTCGATGCGAAAAATGCCGGCTCAGCGCTACATAGAATGGACAAAATACGAGTCCAATAGCGATGTAGATTATCGTAGATGCGTTTACAGTTGTTGCGATTATAGCTTCATGGCTGTTCTGTACAATCTCCCTCGCAGGCTATACCATAGTCTCACTCGCAGGTGGCTTTTCTAGTCTCCCTAGCAGACTTCTCTGCACGGAGGGAAAAACAAAAAGAAGGAAGCGTACCTAGGCGGCGTCGCAGAATGGAACAAACCTCGATTATCGCGGAAATTGTTGTTTCCGAGCGAAACTGCAGAGCGTAGCGACGTGGGCTCCGATGTTGCGCATATTTATCACATCACGTCGGGGTCACCAGTTTGGGAGCCGGCAGGAGGGAATAATTAAGATGCAGTACAAAGAACAAGCCGTGTTGAGAAAAACATAATCTTTTATTGTCACTCGTTGCTATAGAAATTTGTCAATAATAGGGTAATGCTAGACCGATGAGATTAAGGGTGTAAAGGATAAGAGCGGTGCTATACAGTAGCAAATGAGTCGCCACATCCTATTGCATAGCTTTTATCGCGGGCTTTAAGCGCGGCGACCTAATCAAGAAATTCCGTTACGAAAATAAAACCTAACACCCCCTTTAGGAAAAGTTATATACCTGGAAGCTGGAGTTGGAGTTGTCCTTCGATATCTCAGTTTGAACGGCAGTCACTGATATTTTCCCACAACACTGCTATTAATTTTTGAGTTTAAGAAACTAGCTTATTCACCACAGCGCTGTGGTGATTGAAGTTTTTATGCGTGAGGTGCGAGCGTTGAGAAATAGTTCAATCTTTTTTTTGGCTGGATGAGCCACTGTTGTCCTAAGGGGTCTTTACAGATCCGACGGGCTTGAGGTGGCCGGGTGCTCGGGGAGCCCAGCCTGAACTTCGGCGTATTATTATTACGCGTTATGGTGACTAAGCTCGGGGGCTCCCGAGGGAGCCTCGGTTCGAGCCATCACGCTGTTAGTTTCACCAATTTGGGAGGCCGCCAAGCTCTTAGGGCGCTTTGGCGGACGCTCCATGCAGTGACTAGGCTCAAGGGTTCCCGAGAGAGGACCTCGGCTTGGGCTGTCACTCAAAACGCGTTTAGCATTCCCTCCACGATTCGAATCGCGGACCTCGGCTCGATCGGTAGCTGTTATCTGGCTGGGGGAATTTCTAGAACTATCATTACTACCACTTGGTAAAAAGGTGGCGCTGGGAGAAGAAGTGGCGGAAGAATCTCCAGCAACGCTTCTATCATTAATTGGGGAAAACCTGCCAGGTACGTGGCGGAACCTAGTATATGTTTGCCGCACTCGCCGTTTGCGTAGTTATTTGATCCTTTCGATAGTGATAACGAGTCGAGTGCGGTGCCTCGACTGTTACGTGGTATGTGGTACGTGTCGAGTTCCATTGAGTGTGCTTGCTATAGAAGTCGCCTGCTAGGATGGTGGCTCCTCCTGAGAAGAGGGCCTCGAAATTTGAGTGTAACACTGTTACGTTTGGTCTACAAGCGAGGTATACTGATGCTATAGTGATAGGAGAGTGGTCGGTTAATGCCAGCTGACAGACGGAGGCGGACGAATGGTGGGTTTTTTATAGTAAATTAGTGTACCGGCACCCGGGGCGCCGGCAAGATCTTTTTTTGATGCTTTTCGCGGGTTTCAGGAACGTTTCCTGAATTAAAAGTACGTCGATTTGGTGATCGCGCAGAAAAATGAGTATTTCGTTGCGTTGCTCTTTAAGCCCGTTTGCGTTGTAGAATGCTACGTTAATTGATCGCGGTTCGACTCTGCCATTATTACGCGTGGCAGAGGGACTGATATTGAGGTCAGTCTTCATTTCTTCGTGTTTTTATAGGAAGCGGAATGGGAGGGATATGGGCGGATAAGAATAATATTTCCAGTAATGAGTGGTATGTGCGTTATAATGCAATTGTGAAACTTAATTATTTATATACTTTTTATAAATTGATATTTTAAATAAAATGGCATAGACACCCCACTCCGCATACCATGTAGCTCGGCCAAGCGTTCCTTAACGTGTATGTATATGGTACGTCGGTATGAAGCTCGCACGGATGGATATTATGACATGATATTATTATATTATATTATCATATGATGATATGATATTTAGAGGACATCAAGTCTCAAATTTATGTTTCTTATTTCAGTTACCATAAACCTATAGTTTCAATGATACAAAATCCTGAATAACCTACATGTATTGTAAGATAATAAAATATTTTAAACGATATTAACTTCTCATTTATTCAATAAAAGAAAAAAATTGTTTTCTTATCGCCACGCTCAAAAAGTTTAACTTGAATTAAAATCAAAGAAAAAAAATAACTTATTATAATTGCATAAGTCGATAAAAGTCTTCGCAAAGGATACTCGACAATAGACCATATACAAGTCATAACACAATTAATAGAAAAAGCCAAAGAATATAGAAAAACGTTGTATATGTGTTTTATAGACTACACGAAAGCCTTATTAATAAGATATATAGCGAAAAAAGTAGTAAATAAATGAAGGCTATTTTTATTTTATTTTATTTATTTAAATTGATAAAAAATGCTATCCAACAGCTTTACCGCGGCAGTCCCCGAGCGCCACAGGTTTTTTTTTTGTTTGAAATGACCATTATTGAAGAGCAACAATTTCAAAGGTACTTGTTATATGCATACATGAAAATTAAGCTAACTTCAGTCATATGGTCTAAAGCACACTCATTTGTTTTTATACCTTTATATTTCTTTAATGAAAGAAAATAACAATATGTTTTCTATCGGAAGTATAGGAAAAGAATATTAGAAGTCAAAAAATCCCTAAAAATATGAAGACTATAAAAATCCCAACGCGTTTGTTTACCCCTAAATTTGGGGGAAACCCTAAACTGGCAACCCTGTCTTAGGGATGCCGAAAAAAATGTCAATCTATCGATATTTTTGTTTTTGTATTAATAAAAAATTATATTTTCCGCCGATGGTCAAAATAGATTTTTAAAGGTACTTTAAGGTCAAAACCAAACTTTAAACAAAAATAATTCGATTAATATTCAAAGTCGAACTCAGTCTCGAGTAGGCATGAGATATACCTGCAACATTCTATACCCGGCCTCAAAGGTACGGGTATCGCCGTATACCCGGTGCTAAAACCCAGTATCAAAATACCTATAGGTATTAGTTATGTTCAGGCCTCCTTTTGGAGACCCGGTATGCAATTGAACCTTTCTTAGGTTGGAATTGGAACATTTAGATGTTTTTTTAGCAATCAGTTTTTTTAAATTGAGATTTAATCAGTCTAAAATAAGCTCCATCTTTACTAACGTAAAGAACCCTATTATCAAAAAAAAGTAATTCAAAATAAATATTACTGTTTAACCTTATTACGCAATTATTTATTTAACTTATGGTCATAGAAATAAAGAATAAATTTATCTCAAGGAATTATTTGGTATAAAATGCCTAAATCATACGTTTCAATTCGGGCATGATCGGGAAGAGCCGCCGTAAGCGTTCGGGGAACTTCGTACCTATTCGGCCGGCGGGTTGTCGCGAGCGTTATATACCGCCACCGTCGGACGAGGCGGCCATACCTATCGGGTATGGAACGGGCCTCTGCCCATAGAGTAAAGTAATACTACAGAAATAGAGAGCCGTCTCGCATATTACGATAATTCTCGCATATACGCCATACTGATAAGGCATTCATCACGAAATTGTGAACTTATTAAATGTAACTATTATATAAATAAAACATATAGCTACATTAATAGATATACGTTTATAATTATGAAGAACTTAAAGTATATTAAGTATGAAGTAGCAATTACATGTGAAAGTAAAACAATGTTATTTATTTCTTGCTTTTATCTATGATTGTTAAAATAACATTTTTACACTGATCTTACAACTATTTCCCACATTAAATGAGATTGATCGATCGGTACCGACTTTACAAAATAATATTCATTGTTGTACCGTCCAAACATCATTTCCGCCGGTCCCTTTGGATATTTTAGTGTTTCTTATTTTTGAATATACATTTTAGCTGAAACACTCGTGTTCTTCATCGTTTTCAATATATTTTCTGGGTATTTGCTGTTTCTTTTTGTAATTCTTACTTCTTTTTCTTAATCTACTAATTTTACTTCTTAATTTTGTAATTTTTTGCTTTAAGTTGTTACTTTCTTTGTACCTGTAACATATAAATATAAATTACCTTATTATTTACTTATTATGAAAATATTTTTGTGTGGATTATATTGTTTTCCAAATTAGTTCTACCAGAAGAGTCGTTAATTTAATGTTTATGTCAACTGTATGTTCAATATAATATATGGATTCAGCACTACTAATAACATCTGTATGGTTAATGTAATTAGTAGTCTCATACACATCTCACATATTTAGCATAATAACAGCATTACTGTTTTTATCACATGAGTTATGAGAATATTAAAAGAGGTTCATATTCTCATGTCAAGTTATCCTAATACAATTTTTAATATTATTATTCATAACTGCCTTGGTTTAATAGCATATCCTTATCATAACTGCCCAACTTGTTGGTGGTCTCACAGCTTGCCTCAAGATCTCTAACTTCTGTCACTTGTGCACATTTTATTGAAAAGTACCCGGAGGAAACATCATGTATTTTGGAAATAAAAAAAATATACATATATATATATATATTTCTTATTATTATCGTATATATATTGTATATGTATATATATATATGTATATATATGTATATTATATATATTGTATATATATATATATATATATGTATATATGTATATTCCCCCGAAATCTCTAGGTAACATTTTTAGAAAATTTTCTTTTATCCCTGTTTTCGGGGATTGAAAAATATCATTCGAATATGACGGTAAATTTTACCACAAAAAAAATGTTATAATAGCTCGGTCGGTAATCGGGCGACCCCAAAACAGACGGCCGCGGTTCGTATCACGATCATTTACTTACTTTTATTCACACACTTACTTTTTATTACTTTTTTTCAGTACCAGATCATTGCTTTCTTTATTTTTTATTTTTGTCGATTTGTTATTTTGTTATTTTTTTTCCCTTATTTTTTAAAGTTCTTTCTTTTGTGAGAAACACCAGTTCATATTTTCTTATTATTTCGTCGGTAAGATCGAAAAATATTATGCATATTTCATTACTCAGTAATTTGTATCTAAAAGCAATTTCCAAAATACACTATTTACCAAAAAAAAAACAAACCGAGCAAAGCTCGGTCCTCCAGGTACGATATATATATATATACAAGAATTGCTCGTTTAAAGGATAAGATTTAAAGGATGATAAATTTTACATGATTTTTGTATTAGCATAGAGTTTTCCTGTTATATAACTGTTAAATTATAAACTAGCTGTGCCCATGACTTCGTCCGCATGGAATTTAAAATAAATAAATTAAAATTTGTAAAATAAAAGTAGCCTAAGTTACTCCTAGCAGCTATCTGCAACTGAAAGTTCCGTCAAAATCGGCCCAGCCGTTTCAGAGATTAACTGGAACAAAAATTGTAAAAAATGTCAACATCCACATGCATTTAGTAAAAAGCGGTTATTTTAATATTACAAACAGACACTCCTGTTTAATTTACTGTATATATTAATTTTACCTGCAACCGGTAGTTGGAATGTAAACCATGGACATCCATAACGGTAGGTGTTTCTGAAAATAATAAAGTTTCATTAATTACCTAAATATCTATAATGATAATGAAATTTAGTTGTGAAAACAATATTTTTGCACAATTTGTCTAAGGAAATACCTGTCAATTATATACTATCTCAAAATGATGAGCAAAGTGAATTACCGCACATAATTTTGAAATATTGAAGTTTTAAATGCATAAGGGTAGCGAGAAAAATGATTTTTGTTCCAGCAAGCCTTGCGCTTATCATTATATCAGTAATTTGCTCATTGCATTAATGGTAGTAATATGTTGGCTTCTATAAATTTGGGATCTAAGCATTACTGGTTCCGTCGCTGATGTGCACCGGGCAAAAAAATTACACCCCACTTTACTTTATATTATCACTTATACTTATTTAAATTTATTTAATTTTTTATTTCATATTACTTATATTACTTTATCTTTACAGGCAATTTTCAATATTTGTATTTTACAACATGAGCACATCTTAAAAGGAGCATTTAGCAAAAAGTGTACATTTTATAGAAAGTTTCTTTTGTTTTTTTTTTTTTAATCATTTGTTTTCTGATGAAAATTGAATGTTTAGTCTATTTATTTGCTTTCTGTTTAAGCATTAATTATTCCTGACATTGTATTATGTCTACATTATGAATTATAACTTGATTTTTACCTGCAACCCGAAGTTGGACTGTATAAATATATATCATATTGAGGGTTATCCATATGGGCATCTAAAACAGTAGGTGTTTCTGAAAAATATAAGTGTAATTAATATAATACAAATTTATAGTGGTAATGAAATGTAGTGGTAGAAAACAGTTTTGCACAGTTGATCTAAGAAAATACCGTACTTTTGCCTGTTATTAATCTGATAACTAAGAATGATGAGCAAAGTGGATTGCCACACAGGATTTCGAATTATTAAGTTTTAAATACAGTGCGGCATGGAATATGACTTTTGCTGCAGCAAGCATGACACTTACCATCGTCCGCAATATCAGTGATTTGCTAATTTGGTTAATAAGTAGAAAAAGTTTTAAGTAGCAATTTAAAAAAAAAATACAAGTTTATTACTGTTAGTAATGATTGAATAATTTTTTTGGGATCGATACTATTAAAGGCACCGATACTCTTAGTGCGTCCGCATAATGATTTACAACATTTCTTTGGCATTAGAGTTTTATGTGAGGAAGTGGCAAACGAGCTGGCTCACCTGATGTTAAGTGATAACCGCCTACCCATGGACATTTGCAAAATCCGCAGATGCGTTGCCTCCTCTTAATAATGTGGGCCCCGGCTACCTCACTCAGCAGACGAAACAGAGAAGTGCAAAACTTCTACTTTACGCCGGTCTTCTGTGAGGTCGTGGTACTTACTCAGCCGGACTTGCCCATTCGTGCAACACTGTTGCGTGGCCCTACCACCGTTAAAAGAGTTATGAGAGATTTAAAATAAGATCACATTGTATTATTATATACATAATTCTTCGTCTTTTCATGTCAACAACACAATCGAATCAATTAAGAATAATGTTGAATAAACTTAATAGTTTGGAGTAGCCATACACAAAGCTTCTTGTAAGTGCTAAAACCAATAGTTAAAAATTATTTTTACCTTCTCTTCTGCCCGTCTTTAAGTATTAAAAGTTATTTGCTTTTTACTATACACTATATTTTTACTATAGCTAAAGAATGTAAATCCAAATTGGCTTCAAGTTTTAGTAAGTAATATTTATAAATACTGTGGATTTTCTTTCAAAATAAAAAATATAATTTTTACCTGTTGTGGGTAGTGCAGTTAGTTGGTATGTATACTTTGCAGATCTAGGGGTGTCTTTTAGCACTAGTCTATGTTGGTTCCTTTTTGGCCTGTTATTGACTTCGTTTGCTATTGTAAACAATTCTTTATGATTCCTTAAGGTATATAAGGCATATACATTGCGAATTGGTGGACTTAACACACCTTCGAAATATTTTTAAGTTTTTCTTCACCACTGAGCATGTAATACATCATTAATCAACACTTAAAATCAAAAATTTCATTAATGCCAGCACCGGGATTTGGACTCTGGTTGCTCAAGCCAATATTGAATTAAAAGCAAGTGCCCTGATACAACTATCAAGGCTATATATTTTTTATTATTATATCATAGCTAATTTATAATTCATATTTAATTTAGGAATCTATGCATACATTTGTTAAATTAATACTTACTTCATAGGTGCAGTGTATGTATTTTTCATATTACTTTACAGTTAATTGAGATGTTTGTAGTAGTTTTTTACATTTTCATTGAAGCATTTATCACAAATTTTCTTGATCTCATGGATCTGTTCATCTATCATACCTCTAAAAGATTTACCTGCTAGCTCAACCCATTTTTTGCAAATGATTTGGAAAGTTTTGAACAGGTACACCTGAAAATAAACCAGAAAGTTATATTAACTTATATTAGTTGTACCTATTTATTTCAGTAATGTCTAATTAATGTTAGGCTACAAAGTTAAGGCTATTAGGAAACCTCGTATGTATATTAGGTTTTTATAATAGGGGAATAACCATACCACAACAACCAAATATAAACAATTTATAACAAAAACCTTAACATTACCTTAACCAATTTATGGGTTTACAGCACCATAAATTTATGTTATATATTTGAAATAACTTTACTTTTTCTTTATTTGCTTTTTATATTAACCAAGTAATGATAGGATTAACAGGAATACACAAAGAATACATGTATTGCGCGTATGCAATCAATTTTACATACATCTGATGTGGTAAAAAAATAACATTATAAGTAGTCTATACAAAATGGAATATGAAAATTACCCGTGCTCACACATCCAAATACACAATGTTTAGAAATAGGCAAAGTTACAACACAAAACTTACCTGACTAATAGCTTCCAAAATATCGCAAAAATTAATTAATGGCGTCCAAGACATTGTAAAAAACAAGCCGTCGTAAGTTTAGCGGAGAAATCTTCAACTCCACCCTAAACACACTTTTACTCAATTCGAAGAAATTTGCAATTCGTACTGCCACAAACAGAAATGCAGAACAACAAAGATTTATTAATAAATGCACACACGGAATTAAAAAACATCAAACATTTGGACATTTTAAAATTGTTAGGTGACATTTTTTTTTTTCACCTTTTTTCTAGTTTATAACATTGTATTACAACTATATCACTTGTATATAGTGACCTCTAGTTAAAAAAAAAGAAAACATAACATTTGTTTCAAGATCGTATAAGAAAGATGTCGCTACAAAAAATACTCGATCGGCTTTGTATAGGAGTTTCCCGCCCCTGCCTCTGCCGTACATACCCGGTGTGCGTACTGGTATGTTCATACTGGGTATTTATACCTGTTCCAGTATATATGCCCATCCCTAGTCTTGAGTAAGTGTTCTGTGGTCACTGGTCAAACTACTTTACTCCTAACCGCTTAATCTGTCACTTAAGATTTTCCCGCTTCCCGCTTCTAACATTTCAAATTTTCTAATATAATTATAATTATTTGTTTTTTGTTTATTTGCAGGCTACAAGCTAAGGTGTTTTTGATAAACGGTTAACAGAGGTCAATGTAAATTGGTTAAGGATAATTGATCATAATAGACACTTCAGAAACTTCAATAAAAAATCAAGCTTAATAATTAGTAATATACAGCACATCGAATTACCTTAGGCTAATAATTATTTAGTAATGCGTAACGTTGAAATCAAAGCAAAAGTGAATGATGTGGAACAGATTTGCAAGATCGCCGAAGAGTTAAGCGGTGGCCCAAGCACTGTGATTCATCAGGATGACATATTTTATAAAGTAAATGACGGTCGCTTGAAAATGCGACGTTTCCCAGATTCATCGGCCGTTTTAGTGCGATACAGCCGTGATGATAAAGGTGGACCTAAACTGAGTGATTACGAACTATTAGAGTTCCCTGCAAGTGAAACTGATAGAGCTAAGTTACTTGATGAAATGTTGCAAAAATGTTTGGGAGTTCGAGGCCGCGTCTTAAAAGAACGGTAAGATGTTTCTTAGAATGCATCTGCATTAGCTACCTCAGAACTATATTTTAAAAAGATACCCTCATTAATCTTAACTTCTCTATTTTGTACAAAACTAAAGTCACGTTGAGCGGAGAGAGGTTAAGTGAGTGATATAAGTGCTGTTTATTTCATTTTCATTATTCCATTTTTTAAACTTGTGAAGTGCTGCTGTTGATTTACTTTGTAAAATAATTAACGTTTTGGTGGTGATTTAATCAATTTATCAGTAGTAAGTGTTAGTTAGTTGTGCCGTCTTAAATGCAAGTACGATGGAGGAGGATCCTCCCGATCCTGATGGGGATGTCACTCAGATTCCTTCATCATCTCCGTCTTTTATGGAAACGAGTGTTACACAAAGTAGTCGAAAACGCCCAAAAACAATAAATCCTATACATCCGCAGAAAATAAATAATGCTAATCCTCTTCAACCCTTTCCCTCCATTCAATCATCTTTTATACATCCCTATTTTGTAAATAAAAAAAACAAATATACCGACGAAGATACTGCTCCGTTCCTTGTCCATGTAAGTAAAGTTACTAATGAATTAACATCAGGAACAGCTCTAAAACCAATAAAATTCGGACATTTCCTATTCCACAATAATATCAAAAACATAGTTTGCGATGGAGTAAAGCGAGTTGGACGCAATAGAATCTCCGTCGAATTTAAATCTGCTGCTGCAGCTAACATTTTTATTGATCATCCAGCCCTTCCTGCAGCTAAATATGAAGCAGTTATCCCTTCATATAATGTGACCAGAATTGGTATAGTTCGGCAAGTCCCAATAGAATGGACTCTAGAAGACCTCATCTCTTGCATTAAGGTTCCTCAAGGCTATGGCCCTATTATTAAAGCTAGAAGATTAAATAGAAGAACTCAGAATGAAAATAATAGTCCTAACTGGGTCCCCACTCAAACTGTGGTTCTGACATTTTCAGGCCAAAAACTCCCTCCTCACATTTATTGTTTTTTTTACATCATTACCCGTCGAAACCTATATATTACCATTAATTCAATGCCTGAAATGTTGTAGATTTGGCCATGTAACTTCACAGTGCAGGTCTACACCGCGCTGTTTCATTTGTGCTCAGAACCATGAAGGGATTTCCTGTACAAAACAATCTCCAACATGTTTATTTTGCTCCGGCTCCCATTGTGCAAAAGATTCGTCTTGTCCAGAGCATTCCAGGCAAAAGTCAATAAAACTTGTAATGTCACAAGAGAGTATTTCCTATCTAGAAGCTTCAGCCAGATTCCCTCAGGTCAGAAGATCATTTGCAGATTCTGCAAGAAGTCTGCCCTTGGAATCTAATCACCAATCCCCTTATTCTGATACCACTAATCCTTTCTTACCATCTCCCCATTCACCTGTAACTTCATCCTATAAAAAAACAATAACTATCCCTCGTCATCCTTTTAGACAACACCAAAATCAAGGTTACGATAAAGCAGCTCATCAAGCTATTATCCAAACTCCCTCCTCCTCTCTTCCTCATGGCTGTGCCCTTGCTGGAAATGGCAACATTTCCCATAATGATAATTTTTTAGAACTCATTATTTCTATGTTAATTAGTATGATCTCTCGCTTCACTGATACTGAACTTTCCCCAAACTTACACAAAAAACTTACTGAGCTTTTCTCTCTTACAAATAACATTCCCAACAATTCTTCAGTGGAACTGTCGCAGCATTGACCATAAGAAAAATGAACTCATCCATCTTATAAATAAGTTTAAGCCTCTCATTCTGGCTGTCCAGGAGATGTGACTAAGACCTGATTCCCATTTTAGGGTTTCGGGTTATACATGTCTCCGGGATGACAAGAGATGGACACGCTGGTACTTCTATATTAATTTCTAGAGAAATCCCATTTTCTTCCATACCTATACCTCCCCATAGTGATAGCATTAACGGTGTTGCAATCAAGGCTCTCAATATTTCGTTTTTATCCAACTAATGTTTCTGTTTTGTCTGAGCTTGTTAATTTCATAACTTTATTATCTCCACCTATCCTGGGAGATTTTAACATTCACCATTCGGCGTGGGGCTCCCATTTCTGTGATTCTATGTCATCTCCGTTTTTAGAAATCATCGATGACTTTAATCTTTGCATCCTTAATGATGGGTCACCAACTCGCCGTGTCCCCCCATCCCAAAATATAAAGAGTGTTGTGGATTTATCTCTCTGCTCTCCTGATCTAGTTTCCTGTCTGTCATGGACTGTACTTCCTTTTTCTCATGGTAGTGATCACTTCCCTATCATAATCTCTTCCTCTGTACCTACAAGAGTTCAAAATCAATTTAATCCCAGATTAAAATATAACATATCTAAGGCAAACTGGCCGGAATATGCTTCTGTACTGGACCAAAAGATATTAAATTTCCCTCAACTACATATTGAGAATGTCCTTCTAGTCTACAATAAATTTCGAAATGCTATTCTATCTTCTGCTGACCTGACTATTCCTATTAAAAAACCTAGAACAAAAAATCTTCCATCTCCCCCTTGGTGGGACCAGGACTGTTCTGCAGCATGTAAAAAAAGAAAGGAAGCTGAACAACAATATTCATCCTCAATGACAAGGGAAAACTATATTTCATATAAGAAAACAGCTGCTCAAACTGTAAAACTATTATCTGAAAAGAAGCGGTCAGGATGGTATAGATTTTGTTCTTCAGTATCACCTTGCACACCTCTCTCTCTTGTATGGAAAAGTATAAGAAAATTCAAATGTGCTATGTCAGATGATCATAATATAACTTCTAATGACTATTCACTTTGGGCTGAAGAATTTTCCCATAAACTTGCTCCTCTATCAGCTCCTTCATATGAAGAGTGTATCACATATCATTCCTCTTCCATTCAATTCCATGATAAATTTGACCTTCCCTTTTCTTACCAGGAATTAGCTACTGTACTCCAGGGCCTTAAAGACTCTTCTCCGGGGATTGATGGTATCCCTTACTCCTTTATTGTTAACAGTAGTGAAAATACTAAAACCCTTTTCCTTAATATTTTAAATAACATATTTATTTCTGGTGTCCCACCTAAAGAATGGAAAGAGCAAATCATTTTACCCATTCTTAAACCAGGAAAGCCTAGTCATGATCCATCAGCATATAGACCTATTGCTCTGTCATGTACCATGGCAAAGATCCTGGAACACCTGATTAAAAATCGCTTAGAATGGTTTCTAGAAAGCAAAGATGTTTTACCAAGAAGTCAATTTGGATTCAGAAAAGGCCTTAGTACTATGGACAGCCTCAGTACATTAATTACAGACATCAGAATAGCTCTATCTAAACATAACTATCTTGTAGGTATAATCCTTGATATTTCATCTGCATATGATAATGTACTTCTTCCAGTGCTCAGGCAGAAAATGCTAAAGCTGAGTATTCCTGTGAGGATTGTAAATTTTGTTTGTAATTTTCTCTCTTCTAGATTAATCCATATAAATATTAAAAATTCTATGTTGTCGCCTAGACATATTTGGAAAGGTCTTCCCCAAGGATCAGTCCTCAGCCCTCTTCTCTATACTATTTACACTTATGATTTAGAACTATCTGTTAATTCATTTTGTAATGTCCTCCAATATGCACATGACCTAGCCATGTACCTACCAATAGATAACCTTTCTAAAGCCTGTACCCTTCTAAATTCTTCCATGCTATATCTTCAAGAGTGGCTAACTGACGATGGTCTATGTTTGTCTGCCTTAAAGAGCAGTATAGTAATCTTTTGCCGCCATAAGAGAGTACCTGATATCTTAATCACTTATGATGGCCACCCTATCCCCGATAGAGACAAGGTGAAATTTTTAGGCATAGTTTTGGATAGAAAGTTTTTGATCCTTTACTCATCATATAGATTACAACTCTAAAAAATGTGAGAAAAATATTAATATCATTTGATCCCTTTCTGGTGTATGGTGGGGTTCCCATCCATATTCCCAGAGATTATTATATAATGCTCTTATCCGTAGCCATATAGATTACGGTTCTTTCCTCATGGAGCCATGCAGTAAATCATCCCTCAAAATTTTAGATAAGATTCAGTACAAATGCCTCTGTATCATCACAGGAGCAATGAAAACTTCTCCAATTAATGTCCTTCAAGTGGAGTGTGTTGAACCACCACTCTACTTAAGGAGACAGTACCTTTCTGATAGATTCCTCTTTAAACTATATCAGCTTTCATGCCATCCAATTATCCCCAAATTACACATCCTATCGGAATTTGTGTCTACAAGTGATTACTGGGTCCACAAAGATTTGCCATGTTTGGTTAAGAGTTTTGTTTCAGTTCTTCAAATTCCTGGTGATATTTTTTCTTGCAAAGTCAACCCCTTATTTGATACTCCTTATGAAGCTGTTATTCATCAACCTGATGTCCACTTGGACCTCAACATTGAAAAAAATGATCCTATGGCAAATTTAAAATTGAAAAGGTTATTAGATCAATCATGGCTAGACTGGCTTGTAGTCTATACGGATGCTTCCAAAATTTCAGATGATCTCTGTATATGTGCATCAGTCTGGATACCCAAGTTTAAAATCATTTTAAAATATAGTTGTCCCCCTTTATGTTCCATTTTCACTGTTGAGGCAACAGCTATTTATGAAGCATTAACATATATAGAGTCACATAACCTTCACAGGACTATTATTCTCACTGATTATTACTTATCTCTCTCATTGATTGAGGACTATTATTCTCACTGATTCCAAAAGTTGTTTACAGGCTATTCTATTTAACCAATTTCATAGTAAATTTAAAATCCCCTTAATTTTAAAAATTAAAAATGTTCTTTTTAGATGTTTTACGAAAGGAATCCATGTCACTTTGGCATGGATACCTGGCCATAGTGGGATTCATGGAAATGAAACAGCTGACACATGTGCTAAGGATGCAATATCTAATGGTATTCCATTAGCCATGACTTATTCTCATGATTCTATTGTATATTAACTATTATTAATTGTTTTCTATTGTATTCTATAGTATCACTCGCTAGGAAATTGCTAGTTAATAAATGGAAGGGCTTGTGGGAAGTTTCACAAATTTCAACGGGTAAACATTATGCCTCCATACAAAGTATTATCCCAAGTAAACCCTGGTTTTCTAAATTTAATAAAGCTAGCAAGCGCTCAACCTCAATTGTCTGTCGCTTAAGGTTAGGTCATGCATGTACATACGTCCATCTCGCCAAGATCAGGATTAGGGATAATTCACTATGCAAATGTGGTTTAGACGAGGGAAATACAAATTATATTTTCTTCGACTGTCCTAAGTTATCCAATTCCCTCTATGACCTCCTCCCCCCTTATATCCCGCGTCCTATAGACTTCAACTCCCTATCTATACAAACACCTCTTTTGTTTATATTCTGTGTGATTTTATTAACGCTAATAACATTAAGCTATAAGTGTATGTCAATATTAACACACTAATTATATTTGTTTTAACATAATTGTTTGTCTTTTGTTTTAGGTAATTCAACAGAGTAGTATTATCAAAATTTATTTCTATTTCGTGCCTAAAATATCACAATCTCCTCTCTTTTCGCAAAGTAAATTTTCTTCTCTTAAATATTCACTATCTAAGCTTTAAACTGATAAAACATCTTTCATATGTCATTGGCGAATCCATAAAAGCGCCATAAAGGAAAGAAGAAGAAGAAGTCACGTAAAAGAAAATTTAAGTAATTTTTGAGTGTACAATGATTGTTATGTTAATGAAAACCACTAGGATAACTGGCCACTGATTGAAGTTTGAAAATGAATTTTTTTATTTTTATGTATTGTATTTTAATAATAGTAATATATTTTATTAATTTTTGTCACAACATAACTCACTTATTTTGCAAAATATGCTTATTAAGAACTGATAATAGAAAGTATAATTATTAGAATTTATTAAATTTACTTGTAAATCTATCAGAAAAATTCAAGTACTAATATATCTATTAGTAGTGCTCGACGATAGTTAAGTGTTATGCTTTCTTGTGAAATAAATGCCGGCTCTCTTTAATATTTACTATGTACTATGTAATTGTTTTACCAAAATCTAATTCAAAGTTAATTTGTTTCAGCAAATTTTATTTGGTGGGGCAAACTCGAGTTCACATTGACACTGTACAAGGTTTAGGCAGCTTCATGGAATTGGAAGTGGTCTTAGATAACAAACAAACATTGGAAGAAGGCCAGAAAATAGCTAGAGACTTGCAAAGCAAACTAGGCGTTACAGATGAGGACTTGTTGGATTGTGCCTATATGGATTTACTAGAGAAAAAATAGGCAATCAGTTGTGCTTATGAAATATTTCCACTATTTTATTTTGTTTACCTAATTAAAATCTCTTTATTATCTTGTATCCGGAGTGTTCTTAGGACTTATACAGTATGCACACCAAAAATATTTCTTGGTGTTGTTGTTTTCATCTATTAGCGAATGTTGAAGTGGGTAGTGTACATGACTCCTATGCCAAAGGTTGTGGGTTAGATCACCACTACTGGAAAAATATTGTGTGAAGAACATAATGTTTTCCTAGTGTCTTGACTTTATACAGCGTGTCGTTACAACCACGACAATAAATGAACACATGTCTGACGCTACTTCTCAATAATCATAAAAATGTTTAGTATAATTTTCATAAGTTATCCTCGAATAATTAAAATTACAATGGTTCTGCGTTCCCTAAGGATGTTTGATGTAAGGCAGGCCGGTCGTAAAGGGCGGTCAAAACAGCTCACATGATTCACGTTTTGTGCTGACCCTACACCCCACCTAGGTAGGATGACGGCAAGAGGATGATTGGCACTGCGCTATATACATGTGTAGATTCGTTTACGCGTATACTTACATCACAGTTCGCTGACGCGCCAAACTACACGCGTCCCTACACAAGCATAGTTTTTAGAGTATAGCCTGCATCTAGCCAAGTCTTGTTATATATTTATTTTTTGTTTAGACGTTTTGTCTTGAACACGGTTTCTGTGCTGCTTGCTATATCCCGCAGCAGGCCTGCTACAAGACGGCAGCAATCCAACATCAATCATCTAAATTAAAAGCGTATTCACTCACGTGCCCAGCGGTGAAGGAAAACATAAGGAGACCAGAGAATATTTCGAATATATGTATATGATGTCCGCCGATTCACAGTGGGGTCGCGTGATGGACTATTCCCTAATAGTGCTAAACCCTCTATTCGGAGGAGGCCTTTGGGTTGCAAATATGCTGCCATACAAGTGCGCTAGTTTACCATATGCACCAGACGAAATGCAGAAGTATAACTACACTCTTCACGCCGGACGGTGGAGTGCGAAGTACGGTCTTTAGGATTCATACGTACATCTTCAAAACCTGCATATTAATCCACGATATAGGTTGTAGTATTTAACAGATATGTTGATAGCCACTGAGTACCGTCGTTCATGTACATCTAAAACAAGAGATTGTTTGGAAATGCGTTGTCAACATTAAAAAATTGGGCCTCGGTTACCGGTGACTTTATAATCTTATAACATGTCTATAGCATCATCCATCATTGCATATTGAATCTGAATCTTCTGAATAACAACTAATATTTAATATTTATATTTTTGTCAAAAGCCGCAAACTTTTGCTGAAGTGGATTCTTATTGGGGAAACCACTGATTAAAAAAATGCACCTAGTTCTTGCCCACTGAGTTGGTGTGGAATAGTGAATTTTGACTAAAATTGTTTAAGACAAATATTATTAGGTTGGGGAAAAACTCTTCGCAAATAGTATGTATGTACTTATAATATAATATCTTTCTCTATACCATTTGTATCTGGCTGGTTTTGGTATCATTAAAAAGTTTAAATTTAAAAA